>JAPYZM010000007.1:0-343925 GCA_030522845.1 Psyttalia concolor | reverse complement strand
TGCTAATAGAGCAAACCGCCTGTACCGACATGGTTTTTCTGTGGTTTCCCATGTCAACTCCTATGTTCTATAGGAGTGCAAATGCGGTACAGTGTAGGAACCACAGCCGCATGCATAGGGTGAGGATAGGGCCGATTAGCTTCCGTATGGAGGGCAGAAAGAGGGTCGTAATAAAAAAAAAAATTTAGTAATATAGCAATAGGAAAATTTATCAATTCTAGATAACATTCGTCATCTAGAAATATTCTTTACTCACTATATAAATGCATTAATTCTACATAGAGAACAATTCTCAGCAAATATTATTCCAGCGGAAAATCCAATTCCACTGACAAATGCTGTTATTCATTTCAGTACATGACTGTGTAATTACTACATCATTCATTACGTTCTAAGAGTACAAATATTTATATTGAATGTATATTTTAATTGAATGTTGCTTTTTCATTGGCATCCTTTCGTTTTTTTCGATTCATTGTATAATTCGGTATCCTCTGCGATACATTGCGTGTTGAATACCTTTTCAGAGGCTACCTCTTCTTCTATCATTCTCTGTCCTGCAGTTTTCCGTAATTCTTCGGGGGACAATTGCTTGTCAACATCATCACTAGAGAGATACGAACTATCTGACGAATAATACGACGATCGGTATTCGAGGGATGAGTCGGAATCACCTGGGATTAATGATGATACTTCACTCAAGAGTGTGGAGTTACATGAGCCATAACTTGATCCACACGATTTCAACGAAGTTGACTTTGTTAATGAACTATCAGAATCGCTACTTCCTGAAAAAAACATGTGAAATGTTTTAACAAGAAATATTTATATTCGATATCTGTATACATCAAAGAAAGCTTTTTTTCACATCGATATTATACATAAAAAAATTAAATTAAATGATATTAAATGACGATATTGTTGGACATTTCTGTCTTTTTTCTTCAACAAGCATTAACGAGGGGTTGTGGTGAAATTTTGAATTTATTCGAAGGAATTCGTGCTAATTATTGTGCCAAAATTTTGAAAAGATTGATTGGTTTGAAGCCGCTCTGAAGTGTATTATCATTGAAATTATTTGAAATGAAAATGGGACAAAGAAAATCTATGGAAATTGAGAAATACTCTGTGTATATAATCTGTCAAATGGAATCGTCGTGCTTGTTTTTTTTTTGCACTACTTCTCCCGATTTCTCACCTCGGGATTGGCATGTTATACTTCACAAATTCAAAAACTTGAAAACTACAAAAACATCTTATTCTTGGGCTGTTACGATGGAATAATTTTATTCGTATGATTGGCCAATCCTCGCCTACACCTTATAAATCCTCTAAAGATATCAGAAAAGTGGGTTTCTGAGAACTTGAGAAATTTGCAGGAAAATCCGATAATCCTGTTATCCTGTTCTCGCTGCGATGTGTTTTTTTCTCGCGTGGCGGTTGGATCCCGCCTGTAGGTGAGAAATGGCCAATTACATAAAATCCGCGATGGAAAATTGATAAAATTGCAATACCATTTCCTTGACGAGAAATGATGGAAAGCAGTACAGAAACTTAATTTTTTACCAAAAAAAGTAATACAGAAATTATCAGTCAAATGATTCCTATTAGATTGGCTGGAAATACTTCGTTGTGGTAGAGCGTATACTGATAACAATATCATAACGCTATAACTTTTATGATACGTTGATTTTCGACTAATTTTCATATATTTAATACAATGTAATCTGAAAACTTTCACGATGTCTCGCATAAATTAAATGTCACCTCTATCTTCATCCGCGTGATTGAAGCTACTTTGTTGATTACAACTAGCCTTTCTATCTTTTTTCCTCATTAAAACTTTCCTTCTCATCTCCTCATGTCCCTCTGATGATATTGTGGATGATTGCGGTTGAGAGTTGTCTACAAAATCTGACGACTCTGACAACGACGAAGTAGTAACGGACGACATATTCCTCTATACCTGGTGCAATTCATAAGCAAAATTAATGACCTCTGAGTTCAAAAATTCCACAAGACGAAGCATCAATGTTTGACTCAGGAAGGGAATCTTCCTGAGAAAACCGTTTATTTTGCCATATATAATGAAGCAGAGGGAACTAGTTATTTATTTTTCATATATCCCTTACCTTGAAGTTCGTTAGCCTCAACGAGTATATACACCACAGTAGTTCAACTACCTCTCATCTTTCATAAATTCTTTCCCGCAGATACGTAAACGAATAGACCAATGTATATGTGGCTTATTTTTCTCCGTGAAAATCCGTACGTGTCGTTAACGGCGGAAAATAAGGAAAACTAAATGGGGAACAAGATATTTCGAGTGAAATTTTTATTGAGACTGACTAAGACCGTGCGTGTTTATACAGTAGATATATACTACCCGGTAAGCACGCCTCGCCGCAATCACAAATTTTCTCTCCTTCCCCTTCCTTGTAACCAGTGAAATTACAAGTAATACGGATAAAAGACAATATTCACTATACCAGAAAAAAATAGTAACTGAATATTTGAATGGACCGAACGTTTATTCTTATCTTGGCTCACTACTTCGAACGATTTTCGGAGTTAGACTCAATTCAACGTCGGATTTCAGTTATTTTGGTTACTAGATAAGTTATTCACAAAATCTGAAATTGCGAGGTGCTCACTGGTATACTACTGTGACGTTTCAATCGATAAACAGGAGTTTAATTCATCGACTGTATTCCACGAATGACAGTGCTATTTTCTTCTCTCAAACGTTCGAGTACCGGTCGTTAAATGAAATTACTTCCGCTGCTCGGAAATTGTATTTGACAAAGGCTTCATCTTTACTCAATATTAGTTTGAATTTCAGGACTAGGTGTAATAGTTCATTACCGCGAGATCGTCGTGACAACGTAATTACAAGAAAAATGCTGATTCAATTATAAGCAAACCTCATTTCCGACCTCTATGTATAATTTGAACATGACAAATGTTAATTTTATTGTTGCATTTAATGAAATTGAATCTTCCATTTTATTTATTAACTGACATTGACTTTTATAATTTCATTTTCTCGATGAAATCGACGACGAAAGTGCCATTCACGTTAACAAAAAATATACATCAGTACAACATTCAATCTCTCGCAATGGTTCGGTACGTGTTTCGGTTAGTTAATGCAGGCCTCATCAGACGCATGTTAAAGAATTCCAGAGCCTCGAGAAAATCAACAAGATCTTGCCTTATCATCTGCAGAGGAGATTCCTTGAAATTTTTGGTATGGAAAGCCACTAAGAGGATTCTCATGAATTACTTGTATATTCTATTTATGCAAAAAATCTCATGGCAGAGATAACAATAGTCATTTATAACTTGATCGAAAGGTGAAAATATGAACTAGTAAAATGTGAAAGAAATTATTAATCTGACACATTAATAAGTAGTTTTCTGTAAGCCTGTGCCTCATTAAATGCGAAAGATCGCGCCGTGAGACGACTGGTAGATATGGTCCATTTTTTTCTCCAAATGTCAATTACCCAAGTAGGGATTGAAGTTTGGGCCGAGCATTGGCCCAAGTATGACATGCCAATCGCCAGTCTTGCTGCAATGCTTGGCTGAAAGTGTGGCCCATGGCTGGTCCGAAGCTTGGATGATAACGCCGGCCCAATAATGGGGTTCTTGTGTGGCCCTAGCTAAATTACCAGTACTGACCCGATGATAATTTACCGAGAATGGCCAGCCATTTGTTGCCAATGGTGATCCATTATGATCAATAAATAATGGAAAAATAAAAAAATAATCGTTTATTCACGTATTTTTGTCATTAATTACGCCGTACTTAGTGGTTACCCTCACGTTTGTACCTGAAAAAGCTGATTTTGTTAACGCCAATTTTTTCCCCACAGTTCCATAATTGGACCAATCTTTGGCTATTTTTGGGACACAATAGTATGTGCGCCAGATCGCAACCAAGCAATGGCCCAATGATAGACGATTGGCAAACCCTACTTGGGATACGTGCATTAGAATTTGAAATACTCTTACGTTATTCGTATCGCTCGCCGACAACTGGATTGCGATGTTGTAGTTCGAACTACAGTCACATTAGTAGAGGCGAACTTTGGAAAAATGTGGTTTGTAATTGTTAGGAATTACCACATTGCAATATCTGGCCTGTTCGAAATAGCGCTCTAACTTGAAGAGTTCTATAACAGCAATGAGATGAGAAAATATGCAACTATATTTTCCCTTCATCTTCCGGTACCTGTAAAGCCTACAGACCATCTACTCAAAGCTAAGTGTCCTTGATGGCTGACCGTGGAGATATTCCAGGTTCAAGGTAAGCTGTTTTGACAGTTTATTGAATCGACAGTATAACCGATGCATAATCATAATCACGACATAACATCGATATACTATTTTAATACACACCTCATCACTTGACCGATGGTGAATCACCAAACGAAGGAGGCACGGAATGAAATAAGAGGATTAAAAAATAGGTGCCTGGCGGCAACGCAAGTTGTAGGAGTCACAAAAATAAGACTCGACTCCTGCCGAGCAACCAGTTCAGGAATACGTTGAATCGGCGTTGACGGTGGGCTAGTGTACACAGCAGATTCATCTTTAGAATTGTGGGGATTAGTCGTGCGGAATACTTGGAATAACAATGTTAAAGGTGAGAAAACATACGATATTTCAAAGTGAACTTCAATAAGATTCTTCTCTGTAGAATGGAAAGAGAAATCACGAAGATCGAGAATTTTTCTGTTGGAAATATCGAATTCAGAAATTTAATTTTCAAGCGTAATCGAGTCAGAAAAAAATTTCTTTTCGCACATTTAGTTGCAAGTTATTGTTAAAAGTGTCAAATGCATTTACCCGGGGAGTAAATCGTTACAAATTCTACTTCTACAAATAATCAATGAGTTTCAGTAGTTTATTGGCACTGGTTAGATATTACAGTACACTATTTGTTGATAAAGTGAGAGCATACAAGGAGTTTGCCCATTTTTTTTTCCTAACAGTTGTATACACGTATGGAGTTATGAAATTGAGTGATGAAGAGACGGAAACAGCTGAAAGTGAATACAGTTTGAAATTTTTTTCTTTGCAGTTGTTGACCTTGTTCCTTTGTTGTTACGCTGCACTTGCAGCAGTACTTGAGTCAAGACTACTTGCACAGAATGCTGAGCCACAAGTCAAAAGTTTTCTCCTTGGAGTTGAGAATCTCGAGGAAAAATCAATTCCAGTGGCTAGGATCCACCACACAGCGCTTCTGACTTCCCCTGGGAATAGAAATTTGGCGGAGAGGATTCAGATTGTCTCAGTCATGTCGCCTGGAGTCAGCAATCTCGCGGAAAAGGCTATCCCAGAATCTGCCATATTAAAGATAACAGAGAGTCATCCCAAGAGTGAATATGAACGTATTTAAATGCCGATTCTTATGTTTGCTACCTTCAGCTGAGATTGCTCATATCTTTTTATTATCATCAAAAGGATAAAAAAAAGTAACCTTCTTTCAAATTTCTAATAACATTTTTTAATTCAACACAAGTAAAATATTTCTCCATTCCATGTAACAGTTTTTCAGGAACGGGGGAAGCCAAACAAAATGGGCAATTCTGAGTTTGAAAAAAAATGCATAGCTTAGAAATAAATTGACTTATTGAGCTCATTCTGGGCTCACTATGAAGTGAAAAGTAAAAATTATGTCGTTCAATTTAGAATTGAATAAAATTTTACTGTTCTGAAATAAGTCTAAAGTGTCTATTTGCACCCTAATCTTCCAGAAAAAAGTAATAGTGAACTCACGCTTTCTTCCCCGTGAATAAGTGTTTTGAATATTCTCGGAGTGAGGGAATATTAACCACTGATTCATTCAACAACCGATTTCTCTTTTGAACATTTGCTATCATACATATGTAAGAATAAACTAAAAATCTTCAACTCTCCCCAGGCTGGTTATTTATGCTTTTAAAGGACTCTGGAATTTTCGAATATTTGAAAATGAATTGGGAGCCATCTGCCGTAAGACGCATTAAGATCGCTAAACACATGATAACAGCTATATAAAAGCTTTTTCGTACAAATATCCATCGCCGGCAGGTAATCATATCCAAATTTCCTCCTATACCGACGCGGCATCAGTTCTCCTTTCAGTCCTCCAAGATGTCACCATTACCCATACAGCAGTAGAAATTCGTATTCTGGAGAAATTGTAGAGCTGCAGGGCGTACTCCAAGGCTAAATTTTATGATAATGATAAAATACATCCCCTCCGACTGAGTCCTACGAATTTCATTCAATCGCCATGCATTTACGATGTATGATTTTCATCAAATTCCACCCTCTAACTGCTAGAGTGTCTGCAGAACGTGTCTAACGGATAATCTGATGAGACCTACTGAAACCCATGTGTACAGTAACGAGAGTAATCCAACGGACAAACTCATAGTTTGTTTGAGATAAAATAATCTGAAGCTTTTGGGTTGTTATCTCGAATAATTTACACATTCTGATCCCAGTGAAATCGTGCCCATGCGTGATTAAGGGAAGCTACGATTCCCATCCATAAATGAATATGCATACAACACATCACATCTCCATATTTCTTTCTTCAAAATTTGTTTGTCTCCATCATTTGCGGAATACACTTTCCAGTGATTAATTCACTGTGCATAGTTCACACTTTGAAAAACCCTGCAGAAGGAACCCCAGTACACTTTAAATATGCCCTCTCCTTGGTCGAGGGAATTATTTCAACTGAATGCAATTAGAACAGTCCAACAATTATGCTTTATCGATCGCCATTAATTACAGCGAATGGGCAAGGACGAATCAGTTACATTTCTTCAATTAAGCTCTCTAGCATTCCAGATTGAGGGGAGAATTTTTTCACTTGACGAGTTTGATCGAGAAATCTCCTGAGAACGACACAAAAAGAGAGAAACGAGAAAAAAGAGAGGAGGAATTCTACTTTGTGGGGCAAGAGACGAGAGACTGATTTAACTTCGTGTACCTCATTCGTGCGCTCGTCGACCAACACTCCCAACAAACTCCGTCAGTTAATCGAGTTAAACATCGAGATTTACTTAGAGTTCAACCAAAATCAATTATCTTTCTACATGATTTTGTTTATAGTATTTTTTGCCAACATCTCGCTTTTGAATGAATTAATTTTTCAGTGAGATGGAAAAAGTCGACAGTTTGAAATTGCTTTACCGAGGCTCTTTTTTCAATATTCCAATTAAATAGCTGGAAGCCGAATAAGTCGGTCAGACCTAATCAACAGTGAAACGTTAGCTCTACGAAGATTCGCCCGGCCGGTGAATAATTAATTCATAAACTTGAGGAAACCATTCTGCCTACAGAGAGGATCGGTCTCTGTCATTACATTTCAACTTTGCATGATTGTGGTGAAATCTACGAAGAGAAGGAGAAAGAGAGAGGGAGAGCGTGACGGGCGGTAGGATACTGAGTAAGTAGCTCGCTCACTGGGCTGCGTCAAAGCAACAGCGTTAAATTCCAAGGAGCGCGTCTCAGTAATAATACAAACACAGGTAAGGTTGCTCAACAAAGGCTTAAAAATGTATGGATTTACTAAATCCTGCCACCAAAGGACGAGAACTAACTAACCAATGCAAAGGCGCTTTGAGTCCGCTGTCTTCGTCCCACCATTCACAACTTTGATGTTGACCAATTCGAATTTCAGATTATATTACTCTAAGTCATCCGCATAACACCCCGAATGGACGTTTTGACGGTGGTTGAGTGCATTTCAGCGTTCTCGGCCATTGAATTCCACTGTAAAGCATCGATTTTTAATAAATATTTATTAAATTTCACGGATTTTAGGATGATGCCAGACAAACTCGAGTAAAGGGTTGGAATCAAGGAGAAAGTAGTTTGCAATTATTTAAATCAAGATTCTCCATTTGTTCGATTAGAATACTATATTTGCTCAATAATTCTCAAATACTCTTCAGAACACTCCTGGAATATTATTTATAGAAGAGGGTTGAGTCGAGAACGGTGAGCACCGGAGATAAGGAAATAGGGACGTAAAGAAGTGAGGAGTAATTGACTGAAAATAGGTTCTATATTTAATGAAATAGGTAATGAAAAGTGCCCGTTAAATTATACTCAAAATATATCAAGATAGATAGATCGATAGTAGAAGATTATAAAGGTGCCGTCAAATGTGATAATACATCTACATCTTGAGATCACCGTTTATTGATGGTCCTCACGCAAATTCCCGTACTGCGGTATTATTTGGGTATCGATTCTGTAAGGGGTTTTTATTACTTTAGTCTGAACCCCATATGAAAATCCTAACACAAAACGTAAATGTATTGAAGTAAAATTATATGAATGAGCCACTTGGTGGGTACACTCCCAGGAGGTCCGTCCACTCTCTACTCCCGACAGCCATTACGCTCTTTATCCAAATTTCTCAATTCCGTCCAACTTCTCCGTCCATTAATCTCACTGTTCTGCTAAACAAAATGTGAAACGCACTCTCCCTACCCAATTCCAGAAAAAAATGGTTGTAAAGGTGATTGCCGTTAGAAGGACAGTGTGGCTCAATATTGACAGATAACTGAAGTGGAAATCAAAATCAAAATGGAATTGGAAAACATTAGTCGCTCATACTCCAAAAGCCAGTACTTGAGTTTTATTATTGAAGTTTGAAGGATTAAAAATTCACCATGTATTAGAAAATCCAAATATCTTTCGAAATAAAATACCCTCTTCTCATCTCGGTTCCTTTAAATCCCTTTCATCTCTCGAGTGAAGTCTCAATGAAAAACAATTATTGATTAACAAACTTCCATTTTCCCCCGACTGTACTTAAGGTTTAAATGACTGAAATTGAGAAAAGTATTTACTCATTTGCTGGGCATTCTGGGCATCAATTCGTTTTTTTTACTGAGAAGATGAGCACCCGAGTTAATCCGATGTAGTGACCCTGGCGTTACCACTGAAGTGGGGCTAGCTAATCACGCTTCGCTTGTCCGGAAATTTAAACATCAAAAATGTAGGTCAGGAGAATCTATTAAAAAGTGAATACGGGGAGATATATTTTATATAACAGTTCACCTGTTATAGTGGAAATGTTTAGGTGCACAGCACGTGATGTCCCTCGAAATTCTGTGATTAGAAAATTAATAGTCCAGGCATGAATCTGCATTGTCATGCTTATATTGTAAAAGTTCGCACAAGCGAAAAAAGAAAGTTAATTTTGCTAATTAACTCATTTATCGTTGTGAAAATATTAACAGTTGGGGTAGACCTTTTTCACTCGTACGGCTCTAGCTGTATTCCGTAGTATCTCACTGGTTCGCCCTCCGTGTTGTACTCAGTGATTCTATATACAGAGTCAGTAAGAGGTACACTCGACTCTCAGCGACATCAGTCCTCAGTCCAGCCCAAAAGCCCTGCTAATGGTGAAACTCAGGGGTTTCACATTTGCCATGATACATTGCGTTTATTTGTCATAATTAGACTTGTTCGCCCTATGTATATCTGTGCGTGAAGAGAGTAACCCCAGTATGTATTCAAGGGATAAGTGATAATGATCGCGTGCTGTTAACAGATGGTGAAACTCCCTTCCTGTTATTATGCAATGCTTTTTCTGGAAATACAAAGAACTACATCTTTGGATGCAAGCGAACTTCTCAGAAAGAATCAGTTCACGAGGCTCTAATGGTTAAGGAGCCTAATTAATATTAACTAAATATTTTGGGGACGTCCGTATGGAAAAAAGATATGTTCTATTGAGGTCAGTATTTCACCTTAAGAATGGACCTCGCCAAATTCTTAAATTGTATTCATTGACTCAATCATCACAAATTAACGACACGCTTTACTTTCTCAACCAGAACACCATAGTTTTTTATTTCAGTCCCCAACGATTCTGGACTCGAAAACCGGATAAAAATGTTTTGCTCTGTAATCGTGTGCGAGTGCATTTATCTTATACAATATAAAAGATTAAATTGTTATTGGTATGGGAATCTCTCCAATCTTACAAATTAAAAAAGTCCCTGATATCTCTGCATTTGCGATCTATTCCTTCAAGATATTGCCGAGTAAATCTTGAAATTATTTTGGATGCAATCTCTTCACTATTCATTCAGAAACGGGGTGAAGAACATGGGACGAGGAGGAGTAGAAGAGCGGAGAAAGAACCGGTGACAAGATTTTCAAAGGCCTTGATCCATGATGTTGGGTTTGGGTAATGGAATGTCCTGGAGAAGAGTTGCTTTGCTTTCAGTAATCCTACGGTCAGACGGATCGTTGAGGCCGATACGAAAATGTCGGGTGGTACCCCCATGGTTACCGTGTGCCAACATTCTGGGATTTTCAGTGAAATCTCAGCGCTGATTTCTCCCATTATCGTGATTACTCCTAGAGTATCGTCAACTTTTACCATATGCTTAGTGAAGAAGTTGATTACATCGGAGATAGAGGATGTTTCATGTTTTTTTCCATCTCATCTGCAGTGATTGCAATTCGAAATGAAATGATTTTTTTATATATATATATAGGGCACTGAGCCTGAGCGAACAGCTTAGTTTAGTTCTACCTTTAGGACACTTAAGTTTATTTATTGTACTTTACGTTGCATTTTATTAAATTAAAATTCATTAGTCACTTTTTCATCGGCATAACTTCATGTGCTGAACATGGAGTTGGCAGATACAGATTTTTCACTCAATGGAGACGATGAACCTAGTCATTCCTCCTACTATCTATCGGAGAAACGGCTCTCTTCGAGGTGCCCGCCCTCTCATGCTCTTCGCTAAACAAATCAGCTAAGCAAAAAGCTTTTTCCCGGTCCTCTCTTATGTCCATGCTTCTTTTCCTTCTGTCGCGTACAATTTTAACTGTTTCCCTGTGCCAATCCCACAATATTCTAAAAATTATCTTTCCCCAAGGAGTGATGGAAAGTTCGATGTTATTATGGGGGAGTACTGCCAGTGGAATTTTTGGCGCTTTATGCTTCAGATTATTCAGTATGAGTGGTTATGTGCGACCGTTGGCGACTCTGACTCAATTCACGGTAATGTTGGCCGCCGTAAGCCCTACTCGAGTATTTCTGAGCAGGCGTAGACACCATTCAATTGTATACTAGCATTATAAATACTCGCTTAGCAGACTATAGTCGTTCATTGCCACTCACCGGCCAGAAAACAGTCCCGCTAAGCGCCACTTAGCGGCAGGATGGACAAAAATTTATTTATTTAAACCAATTACATCATTTTTCGGGGCGTAAATGTTAACATGTGTTGATTTAGGCGTATTGAATTGTACCATTCGTTAACAGTTGTGGAATTTCGTTCATAATAAACGGGTGACTTGAACAGTGTATATCGCAAGTTAAAATGACTGAATGAAAATCCATCAATCTCATTGTAAGCTATTGGAACTTTTTGACAGACTCAATATATTCACAGAACAATTGAACCCTCCAACTGGGCTTCCGGCAAATAAATACCCGAAATTTTCTGACAAAATGTAATTTTTCTATTAATTCTTAGCTAAAATGGCATGGGTTCATTTTGCTCTCGGTGTATTCAAAGAGCAGGCCTTTATTCTTGACTTTAAAGTATTTAACAGCTTATCATAACAATTCTTTGAAGAGGAAACGACTACGGAATTGCCAAGCCTTCTCACCGAGCTAACGGGTAACCCCCTGGTACAAAATAAAACAATAAACAATAGTTTCAATTTTTATTTGGGAAATCCTCAGATAATACGAGCTTTGTAATATAGTGGAGGTGTCTGCTACACAATTGACCTAAATATGTCATTCAGATGTGAAGCTTTCGGCGGTAAAAAAATTGAATTGACAAATTGATCATGTATAATTGCCTCGTATGATATGAATCAATAATTTCCCCAACGAGAAAGTACATAATCCCTACTTACAATTATATACATGATAATTATTCTGCGACATTGAATTCGGTCGTTTTGTACAGTGATTATCACGTTTGCGTTTCCGATTTCCTGCAGTTGAGAGTTGGAATTTAAACTAAAACACCCGTGTGTATAATTAAGTAATTATTATTGTCACATGTGTATACTCCATCCCGAGTGAATTAGTGAATTAAAGTTCCGATCCATTGGACTGTTTTTTTGTTATCCTATTCTCTCTTGATATTTTTCGTACGTGATAGGAATAACAACCCCAGTAACTTAACCTATTTGGAGTAAGTTTTTATTTTTCTCTTGGTTCTTTTTTTCTTATATTGTACCACTCTGGATATTTTTTCATCTTTTATCGTTGCGAAACATTCCCATGGGACTATGCGGTGGAAATATCATTTTATAACTTGCCTTGCGACCCTCCACTGAGCCGTGACCCCGTCTCAGGCCATTCTCGTCTACCTCTGCATCTCCGTATATTTTACACTCGACTGCAGTGTCTTTTGGTAAACATTTCATACTATTCAGTAGGAAGGGAAAACTCCCATTGTCTCCGGATCATATATTTTTTTTATTGGTAATAATGGCACTGATGGATTCTTATCACGTAAAAGGGTCAAAGTAAATATTTTAGATTAAATAGTTATGTTCTTTTGATAGAAGGGATCAGGCCATGAGGTGGGGTCAAGAACCATTGGCACTCAGTCTGTATGGTGGGTGTGCGTGCCATCTAGTACCCGATGAATGCAGCACGTGAGAGAAAGCCAATCTGGTGTTATGCACGTAAGTAACGATTTTGCTCATGTAATTCTCTTGACGTATAAACATTGCAGAGTTACAGTGTGAGAATAACGTCAAAAATTGTGATAATGAGTAATCCCTAATCGGTAATTTAGTAAAATTTATACAGATTAAAATAATATTTTACTTTTCGATTTTCAATTATTCGTTCTCGAGAAATCCTGTGAAAACTACGAAACGAAGAGCCACCCTTGTGAAAAACAAATGTTCTTAATTTGTTCAAGTCCTGTACTTAAATCGATCCCAAATTGCACTTCAAATATTTGTTGAACTCTGTATTAAAAATCATTAACAAAAATTCTTTCTAACCACCAGTACCTGGCCTTAAGCTACATTGAATTTTGATTTTTGATGATCAATATTCTGAAAAACTAAAACTGCTACAAAAAAAAGAGCGCAAAATTATCAAGCAATCATCTAATAATATTGTCTGGAAATTCTTTGTTATTTTCAAAAGCTTCAAATTTTCCATCTTGTTAACAATAAAGATGAACTCAATATTTCTATTATTTTGAGGTAAGTAAGGCACTGAGCGAAACGTTAGAGATTTATTATCGTTATTTTATTTAAAAATCACTATTAGACATGTTTTGTTTTACCCGATACACCAGACAGATTTTTTAAAAGAGATGGGCCTTTAATAACGATTCGCGCTCACAAACAACAATCAGAAGGCGTCATGAAAATTGATGTGTATGAATATTAAAACCGTGAAGCTTTTGTAAGGTAGAGAACAGAGTGCAGGTGGTTCTGCAGTATAAAGAAATGATGATGTAAAAAGGAGAAAGAAACGGGTAAAAACAGTAGGAACTTGAAGTGCGTAATCAAAAGAATGATAATGTGACGCACAAAGGTATTTTAATTAGTGGCCATATTTAGGTAGATACGGAGAACAGGGAATTGTTTTACTTGATGGCCTCCACGGTTTATAGCCGAAATTTTACTTACATTAATTGAAAGATTTTTGCACAATGGAGAGCGTAAAATTTGTACTAAATTATACACTCTCATATTTACATTGTTGGATCTCGGATGGATGCTGCATTGAATATCAGCATTTTGCTGAAGTTTCGTAAATATTGCAGTCAGCATCTTCGCAGCGCTATGAATTCTGAGTCTGAGTCCCGATCAGTGCTAGTAATCTTTATATGCCTTTCCGTTCAAGGATGACCGAAAGGGGGGGGGGGGTCTAATCGTCTGTCTTTGATTGATGACCTAGTTCATTCATTAAAAAGAAAATATGGGAAGCCATGGCCAAGCTAGATGTCCACCGTCCGCAGCAAAGTCAACAACTTCACTGCAAAACAGATCCCGATCATTATTATGGAAAAAAACTTGAGGGACATATCCAATGAATTTGGTACGTCGGGGGGTATTCACAGAACAATGTCCTCAATTTTGATTTTCGCTGATCAGGGTTGTTGGACCGCATTCCGCTCCAATGATGTGAGGAATATCCGTTAGTGGTTTTCTACGAATTTGACAGATATTGCTCACTTTATTTCGCTGAAATGTGTCTCTCCACGTGCGGCCGGGTAATTTACCAATTTGAAATATGTCACGTAATTCTGAATTCTGTACTCTGACTGGTCGCAATTAGAATTGAGAAAATTAACGTACATAATACTAGGAAAGACGACAAATTATCAGAATTTTTCGGATACCTTCTCTTTTAGTATATAGTTACTCTTCCGATAATTTGAAATAGAAAATTTTGTTCGTAACTCGTAAAAAAAGTGAATTTTCCACTCGTTAGGAAATATACTATTTCTAAGAAAACAGAAATTGACGAATAATGGTTCTTTCACTTCGCTATTTTATTTGCTGATAGCTAACTCAATGTCATTATTATTGACAACAAAAACGATTGGGTAATGTATTTAACGATCAATTTATCTTCCTCTCTAGATTTAGAGCAGGAAATGTTTTTATATCATAGGGTAGTGAAGCGAAAAATTATATAACAATGATGTAAAGAATACGTGGGATTGGTAAGTGGACAGATAAGTTATACGAAGTGGCCACAGTCCGGTCCTTTCGGGGCACGATCTAAAAGCCTTCAAGGAACACGAAACCAGAAACTCGAGCGGTTCCTCCTAGCCAGCGACAATTGAATCGGCGAGTGAACGTGACCAGAATTAGTCTTCTCCTGGCGTTTTACTGTTAAATGTTTTCTTGTTTTTTTTATCCCTCCTCTTTTCCTCGTTTTTTTTTGCTTCCGAATGGAAGCCTCGGAATCGCAACATTTTTCGATTTGCGAGTTTTCAGGACAAATGAATAAAAAAGTCATGAAGCATGAAAATATGTCATTAACACAATATTGGCGTATGCCAGTTTGCTTTAACCTGCACCTACAACTCCCAGATGATGACTGCAAGGACGCTGAAATTTTAACTTCTTATTGACTGGACTACTTTTGAATGAGCTCTCTAGTTCAGTTCAATGGAATGAGTCTGTCTGGACGTATTTTGTGACGATATCTCGTTCACTAATATTTTTCAAATATTTTTTTCCCTGGAGCAATATCGTTTCATATTCATTGTTTAATTTTTTCACTAAAATGGTTTGTGCGCATGATAGCTTAAAAAATAATTGCGATAGAAATTTGAAACTTGGTATGATTGCAGGTTTTATAATGAAAATAATGGGATTGAGATTCTCCTCAGCGGGTTGATCCATCTATTGATGAGTTTTACTTCCGCGGTCGCCGGTCTTCGTCGTTTTTTCCTTCTCATCTAGTTTTCTCTTTATTACGTTCCTTCGCGTACACTCATTGGTCGATTAGTACCGGTGGTTTTATCACCATTTGCCTCCTTTATTCCGTGCGATCGTGCCCCCCCGATAACTGGCGCCCTTTAATTCGTTATCCGTGAGTGATTAATCGGCCCTGCGATAAGAACGTGGAACGATCGCGTACCACTGGTTGAACTAGAAAACACGCGATGCTTCGGGGTACCCTATACCTTCATCGTTTTTCATCCCCCCCCCCTCCCATTTTAACCATCCCCCCAATAAAATTTCATCCATGTTAAAGTCTCACTTAGTTTCCATTGTACAACTATATACTAAATTTGCTGGTTCCCAATTGATGCTTCAATTCGACGGATTTCCCTTTTAATTTTCACTTCGTTGGGCGTATATGCTGTTATTATGATCACCAAGTCGTGCGGTTCAATTTCCGAATCGCATCGAATGACATCAATGCAGCCACTGTATGCACTCGTGAGCCGGTCCGCTTTCTTTATTACCTTTTTCACCTATTTTTCAGTCCGATTTCTGTTACGCTGAAACAGCGAGTGGAATTTTTGGCATGGGTTTACGCTTAAATTCGCAGTATAGAATCAATTTACCCATCCTGTGGGATATGTCGATATATGTTTCAATTTTTTAGCTCTTTTAATGACGTAAAAAAAATACTAGTGGGCGATTGAAAGTTATTTGAATATGTTGGAATATATATGATGTTCTGATTTACACAATTGGGAATGCTTAAAAAGATGGCGAACGGAATGGGGGATAGAAAAGAGGATTGGTACTGTGGAAAATGTGGCTAGTATTGTCGTAATAATGGAAGAACCGAAGATTAGTTCTGGGATGGAGTGGAGCGAGGAGCTTTGAGAGTGTCGGAAAATGGGGAAGTGCTCAAGCGAACACAGAGCGTTGAAACATAATAACCTCATAGTCTAGCTTTGAAACGGCTTTGTGGCCGTTCTGAACATATGCTGGGCGCTCTTGATCTCCTTTTCTTTTTGATTCATCGTCTCTATCATGTCGACGCAAAGAGTAGAAACTTTGACAGTATTTTTTTTATTTTTTGGTAATCTTGCAGATATCGTTTAATGTAACATGGACATGAGCATTTGGATGATCGATGATGCCGGACGAAAAAAAGATTTTTTAATTATTGGGAGTAATGCAATCCCACGAGTCAAAAGTATTTTTCACACGTATATCGAATAATAGTTTTCATCGCAATATGAGTAAAAGAATGCAAATAGTATGATAAAAAAAACTTGTGAGATTTATCTCGAGAAATTTGCATAGAAATGGTCCCCGGAGAAAAAACAATTGTCTATGGATTTTTTTTCTACATCATATTTTTAATAAAAACAACAACAAATAAATAGAATTCCGGATAGAAATTCAATAAAATTCGGTAGCGAATTCGATAAATTGCTTTGTTGCATTTTTCTCACATGTAATTGTAATTTAGGATTGTAAATTCTACTGATCAAATGCCCCTGAAGAGAATATTAACTGAAACTAAGGGTGATGGCCTGCCCGTTGGTGATGATAATATAGGATATTTCGCGACAAGTGAAAAAAAAATGGTTTTTGGCGAGTGGGAGATTTATATAATCCCACAAGTCAAAAACCACTTTTTTCACGAGTTACGAACAATATTTTTCATCACGCTCTGTCGGAAATAGTACATTTCCTGCTCGAGCCTTGAAAACAGATCATCGCCTCTGACGTCCAAAAATGCCTTCCGAGTCGAAGGCGAGGTTTTTGATATGTTTTCCATGGCGAGGCTTGGATATTATTTTTCGTGATGTGGGACCTGGAAAAAGGCTAATAACGAAAACGGCGTTTCTCAGGTGCCGCGCACGAACAGTAACCTTTTCGACACATGAGATGAAAAATTATGTTCGTAACTCGTGAAAAGAATCGTTTTTTGACTCGCGGGATTATATCACTCGCTTTCGGCTCGTGATATAAACCTCCCACTCGCCAAAAACCATTTTTTTTCACTTGTTACGAAATATACTAATTCATCTCAATGTGTCGAAAAAGCCCTTTGCCGACACAGCGTGAGGAAAAAACATTTACATTATCTGAAATATCAAAACTAATAGAGGAGTTTGACTGAAATCGATTCCAGTTGAAGTTGATAGACGACACAGAAAATATAAATATTATATTCAGCTCCTATTAATCACATCAACAATGTCTCAGCATCAACAGGCATTATTGAGCGACATGAGAACGACTGTTCACAAACACCAATCATACATAATTTCCAACCATCAACGATGATTATTCGGAGAATGACAATGGCAATACTGACCTTGCAAAAGTGATCGGCATTATCAACGGCCGCTATGTTCCTGAAACTAATTGCACCATAGAAAATATGTCAATCACTAATATCTTCATTTAAAATGTGAACAATGCATTATCACAAACTACTTAAATTGCAAAACTCATCTTACAGTTCATTAAAGTAAAAGGAAAAGGAAGGAATAGTTTGAAGCAAATGAAACGATTTATGCAAATAACTGCTTAAAAATGAAATGGAATCTCTTGACGGATTTCTTTTAGTCCTGGACCGAGCAGGCTGGATGGTTTTGTCGATATCTGGACCTCCCCATAAAATGATGAATTAAATTAATTTCAGATTGTGTATTCCATTGGTCCAAAAATCATGTACACATCTAGATATCTCGTTTCATACATTTTTTACTCTACGAAATATTATTAGGTACAAAACACGCCTTCTTCATCCGAATGCCCACGGCTAATGCAGGCCAATGATACTCGACACGACAAAATGCAAATTATGTTAACGCGTTCAGAACTATTAGAGTGAACATCCGAATTAGAAATACATTCGTACAAAGAGGATGATTACAGTACAATTCGATCATATGCACGGATCATCGAGCATTGGAAATAGTCTGAATAAAATACGTAAAACGATAAAGTTCTTCGGGCCTGGGTGAGAGGTGGACATGTACGCACGTTAGCGTTTATGTTTACGTACCTCATGGGAGTCAGATGGGTCCAATGCTCGTTACGGAAAACAATGTGGAGAGCGTCACAATCTACTAATACCCTTCACCCCTCAACAAGCCACAATTGATGAGTGATTCAATAAAATTCCAGTGATTTTGGTATGGGATAGGATTGAACCTGTATTAATAATTGTATAATGTATCGCTGCTTTGCAGAATAATGCAGATTTGGCGCATATTGTCTTCGTGAACCTTTTTTCAGATATATAGTACACTCGAATGCGAGATGTAGATTTCCATGCGAAATTTTTTTCTAGAACGGGTTATCGCTGTATGGGTTTCGGTTTTTTGGCTTCTAAAACCAATGACAATTATTTTTTCATGTCTAGAAATTCGGAAATTATTGACGAAATAAGTATAGAGTGTAAATATTATATAAAAATTTGTTTGAAAGAAAATGGACAAAATCTGATTTTTTTATAAAGTGGTTAATTTTGATTATAGCATAAATTAGCTTGAAAATGAACCTGCAAAATGGATCGACCCAACAATTTTAACCACCGCAAAGCCATATTGTTTCACTATGAGCAACATCCTAGTGTTATCATTATTTTTATTATTATTATGGTCATTGTCATTATAATGGAAATCATTCTCTCCTCTCTAAATAATCAGTTTCCCCATTGTTTCACAATGTGCAGGTGCAATTGTCAATTATTAGGTGTTTACAAATATTTTGCATCTGTTTTGTTCATGGAGAGAGTTTCAGTTGAAATCTATTAGTAAGTTTAGTAATTTTCTAGACAATTGGCCAATGACAAGTAATATCTTAGTACTTTTTTTATCGCCGCTCGTGCTATATTACTTATCACCGTTTCAGGGGTATTAAAACTTATAAACGCTTATCTTCTTTCGTAGGTTTATAAGATATACCTACCCCGTACGGGGTGAAAAAAAATTTACACTCTAGTTCACTATCAGAATTGTCGATTCCTTCTCTTTCAGTACTCCTCTTAATTACAAATAGGGAGGAAATTTTGGTCTCATTAGAGATTACTCGGTTTAATTGAGTGGAATCCCTGCTGATTTTACGATTCCACCGCGAAATTTCCCCAGTGAATGGTATGCGTATGTATTATGAGGAAACGCTTAAAAGAAAAATGTAAATGTATTTG
The DNA here is from genome assembly GCA_030522845.1 of Psyttalia concolor. Classification (NCBI taxonomy): domain Eukaryota; kingdom Metazoa; phylum Arthropoda; class Insecta; order Hymenoptera; family Braconidae; genus Psyttalia; species Psyttalia concolor. The sequence goes on along the minus strand of JAPYZM010000007.1, from coordinate 324,301 downwards.
TAAATATGTATAAGACCGTGTCAGTCTTTGGTAGATAAGAAAAGATTATTTTCAATTACGAATACATGTGAGGTGTCCTAATTCACAGATTATGGTTCCCTACCGTGTAATGATATAAATGGTACACTTCCATTTTACCAGATAGTTACTGTGGAAACTTGAGAACTTACTGTTTCACCTATTATATTATTAATCAGAGCATTAAAATACCACAATATTTTCAACAGTGATAGGTCAGAGTTTCCCAAGTAAATTCAACAATACGAGTGTACTCCGCAGTATGCCATCACCATTTAAATTAGATTTCCGATACTTCCTGCGAATTGACGCATGGTTTTAGTATTTTGAATGTAGTACATTTAATAGTTGGTTGCATTGCATTGATTTTAAGGGTCACTGTTCCCTTACCAGAGGTCAATAAATTTCATACAGCAAATAGATGCAGATTTCTCTGCGTAAGTAGAATTAATTACTAATTTGTTTGCCTACTATTGTTTAGTGTCGGATCGTCGAAATTATACTAGGAATATTTCTGTGACAATACAATACATGGGCTTTCATACTATTTACGTAAATTTATTAATACATTTCCGACGAATGATACACAGAGAGAAAAATTCTATAAAAATTCCCGTAAAAATTACGGAACAGTGACGTACTTTTTTATAGAACTTTTCGTATTTTTTTTTGGACTTGTACTGTAAAAAAGTACGGGACTGTTCCGTAATTTCCACGGAATATTGTTTTGACTCCCAGATTACGGAACTAACACGTAATTTTTATTGAATTTTTTTTCTCCGTGTAGTTGCGTCAAATTTATCAACACCAGTTGAAATAAATGATAAAAAAAACGGCTTTCCTGATGCCTTTAGATCCATTACAATTCGTCTATGAATTATTAGTGTTAGTACTTCAACGTTATAGTATTAGTGTTGCTGCTAAGAAATAAGACAAGAAACCTGGGAGTTATCAGAGACGCCTTGTCGGCAATAAGGAAACGGGCAGTTTTATCCAATAGATTTTATGAAATAAAGCCTAAAATTGGAACTTGTTTTTAAGTTACATCAACTAAATTCTCATCATACGGAGATAAATCTTTTCTGGAGAGGATATCATAAATTTAGGAGATTCGAATTTGTTAACACTCCACTCTGAGGTAAGGCAAGGCCGACAGTGTAAGAGGTTAATATGATTACCTTCTGCTATAATATTAATGTTCGACAGGTTACAAATACTGTTCTATAATATGTCAGGAAATGCATTGAGACTAGATACTATCGGTTTCACAACCTTATAATGTGGGATCGAATTTAAGGTTTCAACTGTATGGCATGATCCTAGGTGCATACATATTCACGATGGAAGCGTTTTTATCCCATTGAGAAGTAGGTTTGGTGGGTTCAGAACAAACTCAATATGCTCAGCTGCATCGTTAATCTACTCGAGTTGGTGAAAACACTATGTACGCTTACAATTGTTCTGAATTAGTATAACGTAATGAGTGCAATAGAGAACTGGTTGATGCCAATTATTCCCGAATACTGTGAAAAATGGATAAATTCATTTTTGCTCGTGACAGTCACTTCAGTGACTTGAGCCTGCAGATTTCTTTTAAGAATTTGTCCCCTTTATTTGAAGTCGATAACAATAGCAATAATTCTCTCAATTGCATAATCTCATTAAGTTGTAGTATTGATGTAGATTTTCACCTTCATCCGATTATAGGTTCGGTTATAACTCCAATGTATTCTAATAACTTAGCAATGTGCTGTCAAATTGGATATGGCGTTTTACGTACATTTTTCTACTGCACCTTGATACAGGAATTTTCATTCGCGATAATGCCTACGTGGTTAGGGTGTGGATTAAGTCTCTCTAAGTGGGCGTAAGACCTCGCATACGATTTTTATAAGATCCCACAGCACGCCTTAAGATGCGATAAGTCCCATAAGACCCCCAGAAATTCTCATAAGACACACTCTGTACCAACCTTACGCCAACTTCATACCAGCATTGCGTCACCAATTTGACGAACAGTGGAAAACTAAAAATGCCCTCGACTCGATCTTCGATCTCACTCCAGGTAATATAAACACCAATATTTCTAACATGGATTCAATCAATATGAACAAATATTTATTCATTTAGTGAAAATATATTTGAGTTCCTGCTTCTTCTACATTCACAATTCATTTGGTTTTATGATAAAGAACTTCATTTTCTTTTCCAGAAATCAAGTATCACAATTCAAAGTGAAATAGCCATGTACCTCGATGAAAATAGAGTAAGAAGTAACTGGGAAAATACGTATTCGGATTAGTTTGAGAAGGTGACGCTGCTAGAAAATGATAATGAAGCCGTAACTTCATTTCAATGTTCAACATTGTAAATTTGAATTCAATTACAGATCAAAGCGTTTAAGAAACTTCTTATTCACATTAAAAATACAGGATAATCGGATTTTTAGATGTAGCATTTCATTATCAGAATTGAACACTAACAATTGAGTTATTCATGAATTGAGAATGCAAGAAAATTGGTGCATGAATTCTCAACATATTAGATATTTTTTATTGCTATATGAACCAGAAAATTACCAGTCCATTAAATACTCTGAATTGACTTTTTAGTAAGAAGAAATATCATATTTACATTTATAAATGAGTGCTTGGGAATAATCACTTGTTTAAATCCGAAGACAATTAATCATTTGTTTTTCTGTTTTTGCCCTTTGATATGTATAGGCATTAGAGAAATTTATTCAGGAATTGAATGTCGTTGAATTTAGATGGCGAACTCTTCATTAATTTTTGACAAATTTCCAGAAAAAAGGGATTTCGAAATAATTAGTGATCCGTATTATCAAACAAAAAAATACTGAACCTGGAAAAGAAATGTAGGATTTATAGAATTTCCTGTAACATATTTCAATAATGATAACAATGGGTTCAATTTAATCCAGTAAAATAGATCAATGAATACATCTGACTACTCTATGTAAGATGAATTGAACTAACCACAAGTTCTCGAACAGCTCTCAAACTATTTATAAAATAATTCACAAGGATCTTGTTCCATAAATTCGCACGTTGTAGGTTTATCCTAGTTGCGGAAAACGTCAGAATAGACACTGTTCACTGGTGCATATCCATTATCTTGGTTATACGTACGAACTACAAATTGCTTTGCATTTAATCATTGAAATAGGCACGTCTACATATTACCATGGACCCTGAGGGCTAATACACCAACGCAATATTCTGCGGGGCAACTGCTGCTTAACTATTTCACTCGAAATGTTATTATTACGATCAGGAATGGCCACTTGGTACTGGCGCGCACCCGGTTGTAACTTTAAAAAGCTTTTCTTGCGATTTTTTCTTCCGTTTTTCATCAGCCCGGTTCTGTACAGCCCATTTGAGAGGAATCCCTAATTGGAGAGAGTACGTTGTACTACTTGTACCAGTGACATGAATTTCAAGAGAAGGGGAATAAACCGTATAGTGTTTAGGAACAAAGTATTCAATATTTTCTTTTCAAAAAAACAGATTAAGGTATTCGCATAGGCGAAGTAGAAAAAAGAATCTCCCTTGACCGCTTGTTCCAATTCTTTTTAACCTTTTGCTTTTCTTTATTCATAGGTATTCCAAAACTAAATGGAGAGCATATTCCTGAGTTTCTTTGTTCTGACTTTTTATTATTGAAGCTGAGGGGTCTACAGTAGCAGTGCGCGGAACTTCGCGAGAAAAGAGGAAGGAGAGGTAAAGGGCTATATCTTGGCCGCTTCGTAGTCACGCCACTTGTCGGAAGTACACCAACGCCGCGTGACTCGAGAACTCGTAATTGGGGCGAAACGTTTCTCTAAACCTTATGGAGGTGCTCTTCAGCACGTACGACACACTTAAGCACGGCAGTGGGTATTGAGAATGGAAAAATATCAAGGAAACCGATGAATTTGCATTCTGAGAAGCTATTTGTATGTACTGGCTCTTGGGATACTTTTCTATTCGGCTAGGCTTGTGGGAGGATTGTGGATTGTTTGTTCGAGGTGATTTTTTGATCAACAGCATGGCAATACTGTACACGAGCGTTAGTAGTAAGCTAAAAACAAGAGCTGAAATCATATGAGCAAAACGACATGAATTGACATGTCAATGCATACAATAATCAAATACTTTTTAGTAGAATCGTAGCGAGTGACGGCGGTGATATAAATGTATATGAAGACAATTTTACATATAATCCAATAATCTGTTGCCTAGATGAATTATGAATTATAATTTTACAAAAGCTGGAAAAGCTCACAAAATTTGCCTAAACGGAATGGTAATGGTAAAGGGAAATGTTGTTTCAAAAATCATTTTTCATTGCAGGAAAATCGCATTTGACTGATTATACAGTAATGGGCTATCCTGTACACTCATTGACAACCTATTCAATGAATGAATTTCATGATATATTTTCGAGTTTCGACAGAAATTTACCAGAGACCAAAAGTGCATTCTATTACACGGATGTTGAACTTGATTAGTATTTTTTTCCTATATTTACTCAGAACTTTTACCAAATTAATAATTCTTTATCGGTTATTAATTCGATCACAAAGCACAATTTCACCGAATTTTACGATTTTGTAATCGTTAGATGTGTGCTATGAAAATATCCAAATGTCAAGGAAGGAAATATCGATAAGTAAATATGGGCAATTGTAAAATGAATGCTGACGGTTCAATGGTATTCGACTCATTACATTGAGTGGCGAGTGCTTACCAAAGGCGACGAGTGAGCGGGCTTGATGTAAGTCTGTTGCGAAAAACATTGTGAGTTCAATTTTCGTGTAATAGAATTTTCCAACGGAAAAAACAGCGAGCGTAAACTTGCTAATAGAGTGATTGTCTGTATTGACATGAGAATCCTGTAGTTTATTATACTCCTAGGTTCTACAGAAGCGCGAGTGCGGTACAGTGTAGAATCCACAGCCGCAAGCGTAGGGTTGTACAGAGTACTAAATACGACTTGAAAGGAGAAGTTCAAAGGCTGCCATTTAATAAAAAAAATTGCTGATCGGATCTGATGTTGAACGCATTCATTGTCAGAATTTATTCACTTGTTATTGCATGTCTCAGTAAATATTTAGGTAGACGATACGAATAGCAGGACTAGAGAGAAATCGTTGGGGATAAAAGAGCCATGAAATGTTAAGTTTCACGGAAAATGCAGGGCAATTTTAAAATTTTGAGAAGTGTAAAGACGAAGTTTCCGCGATGTACTTAAATTCTCAAAGGCGTACGATCATTCCTTACCGACTTTCACTGAATATTCTGTCAAATCTGAATTTTTATTGATTTTAGTTTTTACAGTATATTCAATGTCATTTCCCTGAAAATTTCTTAATTTTTTAATTTCTATTAATTATCTGATTTAGGCGATAGCACTTGAAATCGGATTGCACTCGTTGTATTCTATCAAGCACACGTTCTCATGAAATATCAAATTTCTCGTGTGATATTTATCCCTCCTATTACAGGAAATCTATCCATTTTTCGTTCAATACCTAAAAAAATACAAAAAAGTTACACTCACATTTCCTCTTTACGAATGTGAGCCACACAGAATTTGTAGAACGAAAGCAGTAGCTAGATCAAAGCAGTTTTTAATCGGTAATGAGAACATGCAATGAGGTATCCGTTTATAATTTAAATAAATTCACTGTATATTCATTAGCGTAGTGATCGCCCGATACCCATTTTAATTCATGACGATTCGTCGAACAGTTTAGCGTTTGAGTAGACGTAGATTCTCTTGTGAGCACAAGGCGGTCTCCTTGGGGGTGTTTTTGATTTGTTGGTTCCCAACAGAACGCCATGTCTACAGCATAGACGGCATGGATAAGAGGCAGAGAAAGGGAAGTGCAGTGGTATATAGTTTGGGGCGGGTAACCGCACATTATGTGATTTCTACAGGGAGAGCTGAGCTAACTTTGCGATTGAATTGTGAAGCGACAATGGCAATCTGCCAGGAGTCTCCTCGTCTTGAAATCTCAGTGATTTCCTTCGATTTTCACCAATTTTATCATTTCTTATTTGATTTCATATCGCTCTTAGATTTCTTTTTCGTTTTTTTTCGAGACTAACAAGATTTCATCCTTGTATTCTATCATTAGTGATATAATTTCATTTTCCTGATTGCATTTATGATTACGAAATCCACATTCAGAAATTGGGGCCATGTTTTTTCGACATCACTGTAAGTATGAAATTTAATTACAACTAACTGACTAATCTCGTTTACTATTGAAATACTTCATCAATTTCTTATGCAGTAATTAATGATTATTAAGTAACTGGTAAATTATTAATTAAAATAACAAGGCATGACTGTGATGGTAGTTTTATGCTTAGAATATGAAAATTTTAAAACTAAATATTTCTAACATCGGATATCTTCGAACTAAATAATAGTAATTTGAGTAGAAAAATGCTAGACACAAGTTTTACCCCATCACATACGTAAATTATCTTTTCTCTAAGCGTTAGTTAGAATAGCTGAAAAACATGAAAATTATTCCGTAAAATAATCTTCAACAATTTCAAAAATAGTACCTAAATTTGTGGGCTTCTACAAAAGGTTATGCTTACCAAAAAAAATGATGAAATATTTGGTGGCGACACAACAAAAACCATTTAGTAGAACCGTCACAGGCGGAATGATGTATGGTTTTGTTCTTTGAATAAATGTGATTTTGGAAAAAAATTTCCATAAAATGAAGCCTCTCAAAATTTTCATAGAGTGAAATCCATCATCTTGACTGACGTCTGCCCTTTTTAAGAATGCAAAATTAAATGAAAATAAATCGCAGAAGTATATAGAAGTTGTCCGAGATTTTTTTGGTTCAATTATTTTTATTTTTTTGAGAGGCTCACTGAAGATCGGAGAAGATTTTGTTCAGTCGACATCATGAAATTGCAGATATATCACCGTAATTGAATAACTTAAAATGTTTTGGAATCAGCTGACGTGACTTGATTCAAATCACATGTACGAGAATCTAATCGTATATTTTATAGAACATAATATTTTGTAGGTCAAACCAGCAGCATTAGAGTATCGTAAATTGATATTATTTACTTGTAAATAGATTTACGGAAACATGTAATAATTTTTTTATTTCCGACATTACAACCATAGTGGTTTTCCATGATAGCACTATTTTGTTGTCTGGATCCAATAATCATTGCAAACGAAATGATTCATCAACTTACCATTCAATGACAATAGTAATTATGCAGGGTGTTAGGGAATGACCCGATTGCATCTGGAGTCAAATTCCAATCTTTAAAATGAAAAAATCAGTCAAATAATTTTTTTTCCATTTTCTCCAGATTCTGCGACATGTTTCCGACGACCCTCCAAAGGACGTCGGGTGATTAGCTGACAGCTTGTATAATAGGAAAGCTCCCAGAATATTGAAAGAATGGTTAGGATTGATTATCCTATACTTTCCTCCGTGAGTCAATTACAGAAAATAATTTAATAGGAATAATCTCACAATTACAAGTTTGGCGGGCCAACTAAAGTGTTAACCCCTGAGCGTTGAAATATTCAGAAGGCACTTTGCTATGATTCGCAGTCACACCGTCACACCAATCTACTGCACTGCATATCTGAATTTTCAAACAAATGGGTCTATTCCACTAGGGTCCTTAATAAAAATTCAAACGAGCCCTGACGGAGAATATGGAGAATGCAATTGGAGTATTCTCCTATTCCAGTACGATTCGGTGAAAACAACTGAAAATCTACCGTTGGGTATTTTACACCTCGTTGACATGTTGCGGAAAATGTATCATACAAGGGACCTGTGTCGGGGTGAGTTTATCCAGAGTATTTGCCCGATGAAAAAATGACGAGAACGATGTTGAAACATATAGTAGAGAAAGATTCTGGAGATGCGCAAAGTGTAGCATTCCAGTGACGCCTGTTTGACCCGTGCTGCAGACTGACTGTGAAAACCGGGCAGAACGAATGCCCGAGACGTGTTAGAGAGCATTAATATTTGACGTAAAACTCTTGTGGATGCTCTGTGTCCGGGAGTACGTACGTGGGACGTCCCGTGGGGTTGTAGTGTACGCCGGTGCGCCAAGTACAGGAGTGAAAAAGAATGAGAGAAGATTATATATAACTGGGGGGGATGTGGAAAAAAGGGACGAACCATGAGCCATGGATACGTTCAGGTATATATATACTTGGAGAAGGATGAATCGCATTATCCCGGGCTACATGTCTATAGTCGCACAGCTCACCTGGCCGCATTACGATTTTAAGATAGAGACCGATTGTTTCGCCAGCGTGAGCCAACTGCAAACGAGCTGTTCTGCCATGAGGGCTTGGCCAGGAAAAGGAAAGAACGCTTTCGCCTCAAACATTTAAGGTGGTCTGTGAACCTTCATTTTCCCGTTCCCTCACCTTTAGTTTTCTTTCCTCTACATTCTTACAGTTTCGTCGACATTCTCAATGTGTATCGATTCCCTTTAGCTACCTATGAATAAATCGATCCTCTGAGGCAACCATTTCTCACAGCAGTCCAGGAACAATTTTTCTGTAATACATCGTTAACTGAGGCGTTGAAGATCACGAAGGAAACACTCGAATAGGGAATGAAGGAAAGAAAGGTGAAGTACATAAAAGGCCAATGCTAATATTGTGCGTACATGCTAGTGACCTCTATCTTCAAAGTAGATGACCTCTTATGGCGACAGCTGTCGCGTATGTCGCTTTGCTTCAGTACCCTTTCTTCCAGTTTATATTTGTTTTTCGTTATAAAGAATTGCGCGACCCATTGTACCTCGAGAGCTTAGCAAACTCCCCGTTTGAACGTTGACCGCTGCAATAATCCCCTTGGATGTATGATTATTTCAACGTGTGTCTTCACTTCTTCAAAAATATTAACAAGCTGACAAGTACATTCAAAAGAAGACTGCGAGTCCCCATTTTTTACAACTACATGATCTACTTTATTGAGCTCAGTTAAAAAAATTTCATTATTATACAAGTTGAGTCGCAGGGCCTTACTAATAGTTATGTTAGTAGTTTATTATGGAACTATATTTTTGGTCATCTAATGAGAAATTCATTGTACTTTTTCGAGAGGTAGAGTCTGTAATAAAAAATTCATCTTGGGTTGAAAATTACTAAGGATTCCTACTAAATATAGCTATTCAAATATTGAGCGGAAAGTGGAGTTAAAATTTTCAATTATATAGCATATATGAGAATTTTAACGCGATCATAAGTCGTTTAATTTTCCTTTGTCTTAGTTCTGTATGGCGCAAATGTAAATTGAATAACACTTGACCTACATAGAAACGTATATAAAAAATCGGTTCACATTACTAAGTATACTTAAATATTTAAATAATTCCTGAAGTTTTTGATTAAATAGTAAACCACCAATCTATGTTATGACCCATGTTCCAATTTATTGTCGTTGACTTTTTCAACATATAGACATATATATTCATATATAGATTCACTCACTGTTCAACAAACCATAAAATGCCTCTCAGTATTTTCCTTCCAATCCATCAATGCTGAATTAGTGGAATTCATAAAATAATCCGTTTCAGATGATTTTTCGTCATTGTACCCCAAAATCATTTGTTTGTGCGAGTAGAACAAATCCTATCCTCATGACTTAATGAAACACTGATGGAAAAAAAGGTAATAAAAATAAATAAAAAACGAAAAGAAAAGCCATCCGTGAGAATAAGATCGATGGTTCCGAGTTTTCACGATGAAAGTTGAAACTTTACTAACTTAAAAATCTGAGAAAGCGCTTTACCAACACTTGCATTTTGTCAGTGCCCTCCCGCCACACTCGCCCCTGTGGTTGGGCAATGGAGAAGAGACTTTTGCACCTTCACGCCACTGAAAAAGTATCGAGTTGTGGAGAAAAACTTTTGATCGAATGCACAACGACATTCTTTTTCTCCGCCTACGATAAACTCTACATCTGTCAGAATATTTAAAGAAGTTTTCTCACGTGCGATATAAGAAAAAAAAATCCCAGAGTGGTACCTCAGTGTTTTCTCGTAGAGTAGACCGGCGAAAGTTATTGGCGAATGGCTCATTAATTCACCCAAAAATGTGAGAAAAATCTCAGTATAGCCCTCGACTGGCTAAGGAGCATATATTCCACAGACTCACCCCTTTGACACACCGTACTCTGGAACTGAGGATATTCCTGAGAACATTCGGCCAAAATGCCAAAGCTAACTTTGCCCAACATACCTAAAAACCCACGTCTCCTCACATTCCCAAAATTGCTGTACCAACTTGTAATGACATCGTGTGGCCATCCTTACAATTAACTTGCTCGTTTTCTCTCCATTCCACTTCGTCCCGAAAACTCAGTTTATCTTGTACTGGTGAGAAGGGGAGATAGGGCAACTATCGTGGGCTGCTCTTGGTTGGCCGCACCGCGGGCAAAGTTTACCCTCATGGATGCACACCATCGCGCACTCGCGCACACACAAACACATCATCATTTTAAGGAAAAGTCGTTTCGTCGCCCTCAAGGCTATAAGCTCTTGAGCAGTACAGGGCCGTTTGCACTCGGCCACTCCAACTACTCGTTACAACTATACACCACTAGCGTGCGTTTTATATATTCTTTTCCCTTCTACTGCCGCCCTCTTGAACTCGTTCCTCTCAGACAGCCTCTGAGGATTTTCATTCTGCTATCTAAAGAAGATAAAACGAGAGTTTTGCAAAGTCAAGAAGAAGAGTCGACAGGTTGAAACAAAAAAAACGTGAGCGAGACAGAGTGAACGAGAAAACTAAGGGACACACATATTTCCCGCCGCAGCGGATGTAGATTTTTGGATGTGCCAGGTACCCAAGTTAGCCGCTTCGGACGTCTTTTCGCAGCCCCCATTCTCCATCGGTCCTTCTCCACTGTGAGGTATAACCTCGGCGCTTTCTCTCCTCATGAAAATACTCGAGAATATATATCCCTGTTCTTGGGTTTCGTGTATATCACGGGATTCACAGCGTGAAATTTATAGCGTCCTTTCTCTCTCATGTGTTACAACGATGCAGACCCCTCAGCGATGCGCTCTGTATAGATTACACTACGGCACACCTGTAAATACAATGTAGATGGTACAGTTGGTCTTCCGCATCACCGCCATATATGCATTTTCACTTCAAAGACCATTCGTATTTCTATTCCCAACTGTAGCACTTATCTCCACTGCATACTCCTTGTTTCCTTGGGGGTAACAATGCTGGCGAAAAGATACTGGCTTCTCTCTCACCCATCTCATACTCCACCATTTGTTGGTCTCTGCATATTTTACACCATCTCTCTGCAGTTGACAGTTTCTTATATTTAGTTCAAACGTATTTTAGCAATGTGTCACGATGCCAGGCGTATTGATGTCATTTTACTTTCCGCCTCTTATTCACCATATTTCCATGCTCAAGTTTTCTCCTTCTAGGTGTGAGGGTTATATAGGAATAGCTTTATTCCGAAGTTTGAGGGAAGAAGTTTCGAGGACGGCCTTAGTTTCTCTGCGCTAACGGTCTTATAGAAGAATATGTGTTCAACATGTCCTTACATACTCCTACTGAGCATCTAATTTTTTAATTCAAATATCATCATAATAGCATTCATTATATTATTACAGACGAATATATGGAGAATCTTTCAAATATATATTCCAGACTTTTCTATATGTATGTAGATAATGGATAATTGATATCTCTACGTTAGCACTCGTATCACTCACTTCATTAGTTATTCAGGAATGAAAGCCAAGATTGGAATTCGTCAGGTTCTTAACAAGATCGTATTTGTAGAATATCCGATTCAGTCAAAGCATTAATATTAAAAAAAAAAGGAAATTTGTTGAGTATGAATACCATCTCGTACATGCACATTTAACGAGTCGTAATTTCTCTAAACGATGCGATGGGAAAAATGGATCTGCAACAAAATCGATATAAATACTTGTAGGTTTCGATTTCATATTAATTTATATAATAGGTATGCCACCGACAGCAGTAGCCGTGTGGTTGGATTGCTAGACTTGCGTGCCAATGATCGTGAACTCGTTCAAGTCGCGGCGACGGCAGTGAAAATTTGTAGCTCTAATCTCAGTTTCACTGCTGAGTGGTAGTCTCATCAAAGAGACGACGCCACCTGTGCAGATTTTTCTCTCAAATGAGATTTTCCTTCGTTATTTGGCGAAAACCACTTTGGACAAATAAACTTGACTTATTAGGAGATGAAATCCTCATCAATTGAAAGAATAGTCATAAAACAAAATACTAGACCAAAAATCACGGAAACTTACTAATTTTGTACATCATATTACATTAAGGATAGCCCTATATGCCTACATTCTATAAATTTTGCTATCCTGAAAATATTAATAGTTATTATTATCATTTGATTTTATTTATATTATTTACGTATCAAATACATCAATTTTTACTGGCTTTATCAATCAGCCATGAGTTGATTAATAACAGGACTGTCAAATGATTTCGAATTATGAGAAGTTTCTGCATTCGGACAGCACTGAGTTAAATAATGTATTAGAGAATGGTCATTTCACATGAGACCACTGAAATAAGAATTTACGGCAATAACTATGAATGATACCCAATGGCTTTGGAATAGATACATATGACAGCATTGATAGCCACGAGTAGTGATGCGTCAAAGGCGCAAAAGGTGGCAAGGACGTTGCCGTCTTGGGATCAAGTTAAGAGGAAAAATATGACGGACACTATACGACCAAATGCGACGAAATGTGAAAAGATATATAGCTCTATTCAGCATTCATACACCATTGATACTAAAAGCGGAGGTCTTTGCTGAAGGCTGGTAAAAAGAGACGAGAGTATGAGGGGCAGTATTTTATAACCAGCTTGAGGCACTATGTACTCTACATCTGTTGGTTTTCGTTCACCAATGTACCCATTCCCTTTCTCGTATATACCTGCCGGACCTAGTCCTGAAAGTCCGTCCATGAATTTTCGATAATCCAAATTGGATTCTCCTATCGACGCGTGAGAGAGTAGAGTACAGTCCGGGGTATACGACTAGTAGAAAATAGCAAGTTCTCACGGGGCCCCCAACAAGAGGAATTGTTTTCTCCCTCCCAATGCAACTCATCCTTCCTCTTGTTCTTTCTACTGAACATTCAAAACCATTCTTCGTATTCATTCCGTTCAGAGTCACGGATTGGCTTCTCCGAAACTCCATTTTACGACCCTCACTCCTTGCATTTTTTGGCGGTCGCTTGTACCTCCTATTTATAGAGTTTTTTTATTTCTGCTTCCCTTGCGGATCCATGGAAGTCCTAGTAGTCACTCATGTAGCAAATTAGGAATTCCATCTTTTAGAATGTAGATTACAATAAAATCGAGGAAGCTTGAGGATACTCTTCACAATTGTTATCAATACAGTCAACTATCCTCAGTCATTTTAATTGAGTTAATACTGGGGTTAGTAATCTATTTATGAGGTCTTTGATGAAGTTTCAGGGTAGCGGATTGAATAGAGTTTGCGAAATTGCCTAGGAATGATTTCACAATAAATGGGACATTTTACCGAAAATTTAATTGTGAGTTTCAGATGATGAAAATTATCATGGGAAGTATCACATGTAAAATAATTATTCCAATAGCCTCTGATATGCAACCCATTCCTACTAGCAATTTAAGTTTATGAAAATAATGTAATACTTGTTATAAATGTACATCACAGATATATATGAAATAATTAAACTGAGTGGGTGCCATGGGAGCTTTCGATTTGCAATCCAATTATTTGCATCTGTGTCGTAGATTTGAACCCAACCGATACCGAAATAACGTGATGACTGTGCTTTCGTTGCCTCCGACGTGTGAAACTCGGGTATTACTACTGTCGTGCGCCCAGTGGGTAATCCTGTGGATTCGAAACTCGTTCCGAAAATGCGTATATATCTCTACCATCACCCTCCATTTGCTGGCTCTCTCTATCCTTGTTTTCGTTTGGCTCTCCATGTGTTCTCATTTGCAGATGGTGTACACGAATTCTTTCGTACGCGCTCGCCTGTTAAATCCTTACTGGCTCTCCACGCCCCCCCCCCCCTCACCCCTCCCTGAAACCTATCACTACTTTTCTTCTCACTACCTTCGTAAATTAAAGGCATTAAAAAATGCCGACTCATTTAATGGAATACGTTTTCTAGGATTAGAGCAAAGTGAATTCATACCCTTACGAGTATTCATACATTAACAAGAATCTGACTTTTCAAATAAATATTTTATACTCTGGCAGAAAGAATTATTGCAATTATATGGAGGAAAAAGTAAATGGGGCGAAATCTGAAATCATTAATTTAATGGTTTCTGCGAAAATTCAATGATATTTTAGAAGTTTAGACAGCAAAAGGCGAAAATTCCTCTATCAATTTGAATTATCAGTTGAATGTGAATATTTTCTGTCCAATTAATATTTTCAAAGTCAAATTAAAGAAACTTGAAATTTCTGAATTTCATCGCCTAAATTGTTTTCTACCTAAAATCTAAAAAGGTAACAGGGCCTAAGGTCTAAAAATATAACAGGGCTTATTAGGATTTTTAATGAAAAAAATGGATTTTGTTTATTCTGTTATTGTTTGTACAAGTTTTATTTCTATCATATATTTTGATTTCTATCGGTATTCGGTGTTCGAATAATTAACGATGATATCACGACTATTCATTTTTGTTCCCCAAAGAAAACTACTGGATTTTCCGCTGAAACGCTCCACTCCTGTAAATCTTCAGCCACAATCCGGTGATGTCAAATATCTCACAGCTTCGTTTTTTTTTCGTGTATAAAAAAGTTATGGCTCTTCAGATTTAGAGCTTTTGCATTGATTTTTGTGACTGGGTCCGAAAATCCCTAGCTAACCTAGCGAAGGCAGATTGCTAATTGGTTCATTGAACTAAATTAACTGAATATTCTTGGATCACCATACGCTTTAGGTTCATTTCTTATTTTACCATTCACCGAGGATTTTTTAGTTTTAAATACAATTTTAGTCATAAAATATGTTGAAAAATATGATGAAGATGGTAGACAGTTAGGATAGTGTAATGGAAGAAAAATGGAGAAGATGAACCTGGATTTGAGAATCAAACTTGGTGCTCCACGTACATTCCATCTTCCTCGATGAGGAGATACTTGACATTCCCGTTTTCTCTGAGAATTGGAGTCAGATCGTTATTAAAAGTTGATATACGCTACGACAACCAGAGAAGAAGAAATTTTCAGCCGCCAAGGAAAATATCTTATTTCAACGACAATGTCAATTAACGAATAAGATAGACGTGAAAGACTTTCCTCTGACAGTTTGATGAGGGTAAAATGAATATTTTATATCATTATTGGTCGCATTATCGTCATACATTTAAGCCTGTGAGATGAAACAGTCCGTTTATGTTCACGTTATTATTGACGGACGACATTATGTCTCCCTGTCACCAGGAAAATACTGAATTATGGTGAATGACATTATTCAGACCAATTTTTCGATCAGTAGATTGAGTCATACTAAAAATAGTGAACATTGAATTATTTGCTAGTGTCTTTCGAAAATTTCTCATAAACACATTTTTCTTTATCGTACACTCAATTAAATTAACATCAAACTATCTAAAAATTTTTAGAAAAATTTAAGCAGAATTATGAGAGTAAATATGACTATGGTTACCCATGGATGAAATAGATGGTTGTAAATTTGTGAATTATGGTTCGGCTCATTGTCATTTTGCTGCAAATACGTAGAATACAAAGTCACAAATACCACACGTTTGTGGACAGTACAACATAACTTGTTTACCTCCCTCTCTCGCTTTTGTCTCATTCCATGACCTATGGTTAATCCGATTACATCGAGAAGGATCGATATTTTCGCGTGAGTTTTCCCGACAATCGTACTGGGGGAGATAACGCCACCCCCTCCCCTCCGCCGCCCGACACATTTTATACGCGGACATCGTGGCAAACGACCTCATTCACTCTCTCTTATGTCTCAACAAACCACTCACCTGCCCAGTATCCTCTTCGTGGACAATGGTTTCCGAGATTGTTTTACGTCGTAGATGACTTTTATGGCAGTTTCGATACTGCATAAATAAGGAGGCTCATTCTTATTCAAATCTACTGCAGTTTCATGCGCAATTGACATAAAAAGTAGAAATGTATCTGACCACGGTCATTATGATTTTACTGATTCATGTAAAAAAAATTCTATAATTTTTGTTTCTTTTAATCAGAAAAATCCACTTTGACGGTTCTGCTATATAATTATTTATTGAATCCACGTAACAGTTCATACCAATACGTCAGAATCATATAATTAATTATAATAAACTCTGTTACAAGTGACAGATGTGTTGTTATTACTATTGGAACTTTGGTATTAACTCTCAGAGCTAAAATTAGGAACCCTGAAATCTTAAAACTCCATGATATTGAAGAAGCTAGAATATTTTTACTTTATGACTATTCATGAGGGCGGGGCATTCGGCTCCAGAAATATTGATGACATACCATAATTCATAACGAAAATTTCGGGAAACGAGGCCGATAATTGAAAGTTTGAAGGTTGAAGTTAATTTAAGAATCTGAGAATTCTGTATTTTGGTGCCAAAGTCTTTAATTTGCCAAAACCACGAATGCTGAATTCCATTAATTATTATTATTTAGTAACTGTTCATTGTTGTCTAGTATTTATTGTCTGGTTTTTAGTACTCTGGAATACAACTCGTTTTATTTCATCTAACCGTGAAAATGTTTTTTTTTTCATTTGTAAAATGGTCGGGGGCTTCAGTGTTTGGGCAACGTGAATTTTATTTTTCTTCGAAAGATGTTTGCTAGACTTGTCTGTATAAATAATGAAAGGAATTAATAAAGGGGAGACAGGTAAGATAGCACAAGTGGTCTTTAAATGTTTTTTCC
Organism: Psyttalia concolor; assembly: GCA_030522845.1. NCBI lineage: Eukaryota > Metazoa > Arthropoda > Insecta > Hymenoptera > Braconidae > Psyttalia > Psyttalia concolor. The sequence goes on along the minus strand of JAPYZM010000007.1, from coordinate 307,293 downwards.
GAAAACTGAGGCAAATGTTGAGGTATTTTGCACTTACCGTCTGGAAAATGACTCATACAGTGTCGGAATGTGGTTGCTTTAAATGAATTGATAGTCTCAAGATATACGAATTTGTAATTTTTCCAATACTTGTGCATACACAAATTTCTCCCTCAAGCTATTCACAAAATTGAGTTCGACTCAATTTTATTGTTCATTGTACTTAGTTTAGGTACTAAGTGGTAAAGTAATTCAGTTTCGCAGAAAAAGTCGATAGCGGTGCTGACTAAGGGGCAAAGAATTAACTTGGTGAATCTTGGTCTTGCAGAAAAGGCGAATAAAAAAATTAGTTTTCTATTTATTCTTATAATTTGTCCGATGCATCGTAAAAAGGTGTTGCAATAATCTTCGTCAGAGTTTCCTACACGGAGAAAAAAATTCAAGAAAAATTACGGAACAAGTCACGTAATCTGGAAGCGAAGTTGAAATTTCATAGAAAGTGCCCAATTTCCACGTAAATTCTACGTTCTGTTCCGTAAAAACTACTCATCCGCCCGACACGTCAAGGTCAGTTGCCGGGGGGGCGATTTTCAGGAACGCTCCGTAGAAATTACGGAACGTCTTGTAGAAATTACGGAGCGTTCCGTAATTTTGATTTTCTGATTGGTAATAAGTCTTGAAATTTCTCGTAGATTTTACTGTTGAAGTTTAATTACCAACAAAATTCCGTAACTTTTTCGTATGTTTTCAGTGAGCCGACGGACTTATTCTCTTTAATTCGTACAAAAATTCCTGAAAAGGATCTTGCCCCGCACATTACGTGACTTGTTCCGTAATTTTTTGTTAATATTTTTCTCCGTGTAAAGAGTTTTAAAAAATAAAAATCGAAATGATTCGATAATTAACGGTGTTGAACGAATGTTGGTTAATTGTTAACTCTGGAGGTTTACCAGTTTCTCCGTAATCTACGTTAGGCGACGGAAAATATAATTTGTGGGGTGGACTAGTTAATTAGCATTCTGAAAAGTGTGGTAATGGAAATAAAACAATATTTTCCGCGTTTTCAAATGAACTGTTTTGTTTTTGAACAACAACAAAAAATTTCCACAACATATTGTAGTTGAAAAAAGAAGCATACAAGAATAGATTCGCGCTTCGTCAATTACTGAGAAAATTTTGAGTTTGATTACACAGAAATGGATGACTAGTGCTCGTTAAACCTTTACGGCGCTCCTTAATTCAGACGGGGTTGTCCAGTGAATACTCGCCGTGGACTTTTATTTACGAGTGGGGGCGCGGTCGAATGTATATTCTCACTTCTCGAGTAACACGCGCCTCGTGTCTTCTCGTGTAAATGATCAGCTGAAGAAATTTTGCCATCGTCTGAGTGTTGCTTGTCACGAAGATTTAATCCGATTAGATAGATTGATTAATTTTCATTTTTCATCCGTATTCCCTTTCATGATTAACGTGTTATCTGCTTCCGATAATTCTATCAATTTACGAATTTGTTCTCTTGACGGAAAATTTTTTCACTCATCTAAACGTTTAATCTAACAGGTGTCCATTCCCTGTATGACGATTCTCCGGTTTCATTCGTAGTCTTCCATGGCAAACAATTCTTCTAACAGAAAGTTCCTTTTTTCGTACAACAAGCGAGCTAAACAAAAAATATCATATTCTTCCAAGCAATGATTAACTGAGGAAAAATTTTTATTGATAATTCAGTTGTACTATAGAGTATCCTAATTTCGATATTTTGCGCTCATGAAATTCATACACTTACTCTAATTATCTCTCTGTAATGTTCTCCACTGCAGAGGGAAATTGACACAACGCTGATCGGCTTATAAGTCCGTTTCCATTCCGCGGGTACACGCTGAATATTCGCAAACAGAAAATCTCATTCAGAGCTTGATGTCAAGGGGATTTAATCTGGAATAAAATGAAATCTATGGTAGTTGCAAAGAGTGAATGTTAAAAAAGCCATAAATTCTCAAACAAAAATTAAATATGTACAAAATCAATATTGAATTTATATGCATCGTTAACTTTTATTTTTTAAGTTTACTGTTCAAAATCGGTTATTTTGAAATGTAGGTGTCTCATGAACGATGTAAATATGTGAAAGTCAGAGGTTTCACAAAATTCACTTTATACATGACCTTAAACGCAGTGCTTATTGCTCATTGATTTAAACTTGAACCCGGGAAGTCGAACTAGTCCGTACACCGTCACGGAGGTTCCTGATGTGACTCGATAATTTTCGTGAATACCGGTCAGTTTAAATGTTAAAATTCTTGTTGCGGTTCAAACCGATTTTTTTTATAGAGGATGTGACTTTTTTTTATTGAAAAGGAAACAAATTCCTATAATTTACGGCACCAGAAGGCGTATTTCATGATTTTTAACGCGTGAATTACATACAACATTTCGCTAATTACGTATTTTTTTAAATAAATTATGCTTGCAAATTTCGAGTTTAACGAGGATAATTCTCCGCATGTTGTATTCACCTGAATGGTTATTCAGAGAGTTGAATGAATACTTTGTAAATACAAAATACAGTATATATTGAATGAGATATTAAAATATTTAATTCCCAATTCAAATATTCGTATTAATATAGTAAAACGTACGAAATATTGATTCGTTGAGATTCACGCTTGCTTAGTTTGGTACATGCGGAAATTGCCCATTGGGCATGTTAAGCTCACAACCTCTTCCTCCATATGTGGACTTTGAGTTTGATGTATACCGCCAGCCAATATTTAGCAATTCCGTTCGATCGAGTGCATTAATGCAGATTGTCCGGATTGTCCGCAGATCGAAAGTATGTGTATTCCGTGCGAAACTGCATCCAAATAGATTCATCCTTGATCATTCGGCTATATTGGTCTTTGAAAATCTCATATTCTAGTTGAAGCACTCGATGGCTCCCCTGATACAAATGCTTAAATCACCATGTCCAGCCAGTAATACATTAATCGACTTTCGGTTATTTTATTCTCTCGATGAATATTGAATATTATAGAGGGAAACAGCATACAGTGATATTCCTTTTGCTAGACGCGTATCATTTTCATCATTTGAATCATGAAAATTACGCTCTTTATTCGAGGGATTGAGAGCAAAGCCAAAGATTGCTTTATTGAATAAAAATTTGAATGTGAAGCAAGCACGCTTTTTCAGAATGTTAATTCAGATTTATGAATAAGGTAATCGATGATTCGAAAGCACAGTTGAAAATAAGTCCAAACCGATTTGCACGCGCCTGGGGTGAGTAATTTTCTCTAGCTTTGAAACATTTTTTTTTATATTAATAAAGAAAATATTTGTTTCAATGAATTGATTTGAGACATTACCCTCGCAACAGTTCATACTCAGGAATATTTTCGTCAAGGAAATACAATAATGAATACAACTAATTAATTAATTCAGTTTTACTTTGCAACGTACTCAGTCATAACATATACAACATCTGTTAACTAGCTTTGTGTAGCTGCTTTGAAATGTACAGTATAATTAGAAGAATTTTTGTTTCACCAAAATATTCATTGACATTACATCATTGTTGAAAATAAAAAAATCCCTTTTCAGCATTTTTTCTTCCATTAAATTAGTATCCATTTTCTTTTCAACTGCTGGTAAGGCTGTCAGAAAAGGATGATGCATGCGATGTATACTGGATTGTAGTCGAGAATATTAAATACCATAAAAAAAGGCAGAAAATTTTGGTGAAATTTAGTATTCGGCTTTCGTCATTCACTGCAATTTAATGAATTCATATCTATGCCAACGAAGGTTGTTTTGAAATGCACGGCGTGTATGTACTGAGGGAATGCATTGTATTCCAAGTGAAGTTATACCAGCCGGTGAGACACTCCCGTGATATGCCCCCTTACCCTCAGTGTCTCCTCCCAGTGGAGGTGAGTGGCCAGAATATTGTCTACCCTGGAGGCTCGACTAATGGTTGTCTAATTGCTGGAATGTAAATAAATATCTCCCAACCGGCTGTGCGTATTGTCGCCTCTGTCATAATCTCCTGGGAGTAAGTGGCTCCATGAAGATATACTGTTTTCGTACATGCAATCCTATTTGAGTACCTTGAAAACGTTTTATAAAATATCTCAGATGATCCACTTGAACGTGAGGTTTATTAACATTATGCCGACATTTTTTCGTAAGCGAAAATTCTTAAAGCATAATTAGCCTGTCATCATAATGTTATCCTGGAAATCCAATTCTAGAATAATTTTTGGAACAGCAAATATTTAATTTATTCCTTAATATATTTGTAATTGAGCATTGAAGGCATACATATTTATTTTTCTCACGTCACCAGGCATCCATTTGGCCAAATTAGCCTCTTTCATCTGTAAATAATCTGTGTCGTACGCCAATAAAATAGCACAATCAATCAGTCGAATTTGAGTTGACGATTATTTGCTATTATCAAGGAACTAGCCTTACAACTAAAATATTCTCAACGGCAATTTCGCTCGGGTAGTTCTCCATCATCTAGACTAATTGGAAAGCTTTCTTTCCAACCACGACACTCTTATATCCATAATTTTTTAAGCTACATATATTATTACCGATTTTTTACAGCAGTTCAGATGAAACTCGTACGGAAGTATTATCGTATTGCAAAAATTCCAGTGGGTGCTATCATGAAAAGTGAAGCCGAGGAAATGTCATTCTATCAAAAAGCGCATAGGTATACAAAATACCTAAGAACACTAGCATAATAGAGTATCATTGTGGGTATGAGGTGGCAGAGCTGCTCGGGGCTGCAGGTAGACTGGGAACGTTTAGAAATGAGAAAAAATGAGGTCTGAGTGTCTCGAAGGTCACCCATATGCATTAGGTAGAACTGGCTAGAGAGTTGAGTATCGCGCGTATGGAGTAACTCTCGGAAAAACTCTCGCCACTAGAGACTTCCACATGTGCTGTCCTGGATTCCCTCATACCTTTTCCTTTAACCATGATAGTACCCTTATATCTCAGGCATAGCCTCTCCCGCGTTTGAACCAATGTATTCAATTTTCTCATCCTTCGCTGAGCATGCGCGATAATTATCATGCACCATTGTCCATCCCGGGAACACTCTTGCCATTGCATACAGAAATTTGGTCAGAAGTCTAACTTGAAGTTACAGAACTCGACAACTTTCCTCACTCGTCTTTAGTACAGAAGATAGTTTCTAACATCATATACATGTATACCGTTACACTCCATATCTCAAGTTCACCACTTCTCCGGGTAATGCAACGACAAAACTTTGGAGGACAAAGGATCGTCGGGGTTGGCCGTTTTACGTACGGTTGGCCACCATTAGCACCATCGATCTATCGCTCCCTCGAGGATTCGGATTTTCGGTATACCACACATCCACTGGCTGGGCGATATTGTGGAAAATTGAGGGTAGCTTTGTGTATGTGTGCTGAACCACTTCATCCTGCATGCCTCAAACTCTAAGACATCTCTCTCTCTCTCTCCTTCTTTCACTCTCACTCTCCCTGCCCCTCTCTCTCCATCATTCCTACGGGCATTGCTTTTTTTACAAACTGACTGAGAGATCGGGTTGCCTCGAGGCGCAAGCCGGAAATTTCTCGTTTCACAAGAGTCGCCGGCGCCCGACGATCCAATCGCCTGGCATATTTTCTTATCTAGCGAACGAAAACTTTTTATAAAGTGTAAAAAAGAGATACGGGAGAAGGAGATCAGCGCAGAAGAGGTAAAACTTCTCAAAACGCAAACAACGCGTGAATAATATTTGCAAATAGATACTATATCTTGAATACACCACTGCTTCTATGTTGAAAGATGGCTATTTATTTTTCTTTCTCTCAACTTCCTAGCGGATATTTAGCTTTTTTCTTCTCGCATCACAAGTTTCGTTATTTGCTTTATTTCAACCTATCAACAAGCACGCGGCAACTTGCCGCTGTGCTCTGAGCCACCGCCGTGACGTCAGTGAATGCAAATTCCGTTCCCAAGACCCGGTCGACATTCCACTTTTATTGGCATCAGGAGAGAGATCGGTTGATATTCACCTCGGGTGTGCCCCGTCGATGAATAGGCTTACCGTTCGGGTTTTTGGAGTTACCTATAGCTAGCGCGGGAGGTACAGGTATGGAAATTTGGATTATTGCAATCGTTTGGTGGTTCGAAGCGGGTTGAAGGCAGTATATTTTTAGTTTTTTAGTATTAAAAACAAATTAATTTCAAATTGAAAATTCACAATTGAAAATTTGACCCCAACTTAGCGGTGTTAGTGGTCGAGGTTGTGTGTGTGATGAGTGGCTACATTAGCCTATTTTTAATTATAAATAAAAAATAAATGGTCCATTTCCTCCCCGCTGAAACCTAATTACCACGCTACCACAGTTAATTATGTTTTTTTGAGCTATATAATTACATTTTTGAAATGGCTGAAATTGCCTGAATTGTCTGAAATTTTGAAATTGCTGTAACATGCAGTTTCCTGACGATTTTCTGGGCATGCTTGTACGGATATTTTGGATAAAAATCTTCCTAACCGGACCTTAATTAATCCATGGAAGAGAAGTGAGCATATCAATTAAGTACTGGGTCACCTTTGAGCACCATTAAATTTTGCATGAATTTATGCTTTGAGTTTTCCGAAATATGCACCCCTCCCGCTAATCTGGGGTTCAATTTTCAATTGCTCATAAGTAACTTATTTTTAATACTAAACAGCGATAAATACACTACCGGTAACCATCTTCGAAACACCAAGCGCTTAAGCAATAATCCAAATTTGAATACCTGCATGTCCCCTGCTAGCTGGGGGTAGTTGGTTTTTGCTATACGATGGAGGGAGCTCTCTCATCAACCTACGTCTGCCCCGGGAGTTACCAGCGGAGGTCACACTGGGGCGATTCACATCAAACTACGTTTGCTCGCATCAAAACGAGTCCAATGCTGGGGAATTTTATTTCCATTTATTTTTCACTTCCTTTTTTTCCCAATCTCCGTTATATATAAATGAAACGCGTTATGTTTGTTTAACGTGTGAAAGCGGTAAATATCCGACTTAATTGGAAGTCAATTGAATGTTTTTTGAACGTTGCATACGCAATTGCCGTGTCAACGAATTGCCGTTTGCTCATCAAATTGTCTTCCGCTCGTATGCGGGTCAGTAGAAACGATGGAAAGTCCAACCTGTGTCATTGAGAAAATGTATTTGCGTGTCCTCGTTATCCCAAACTCTCTCTTCCCCTAAACTAACAAACGAGGATTCGACATGCGTTGAACACACGTAACCCAAAATGCTCGGATGTGTACACCGATGTACACAATGTGAATGGGAAAGGGAATAGTAGAAGGGGTCGAAGGTAGGGATGAGGGAATGCGGTTGAAATGCCAGTATGTTCCTGCGGCCAATTACTTGTTGCCATTCCCTTTTTGCTACTACCCCTTTTGGCTCCTCTCCATTGGCGTGGCGTTTCATCGTACCCGTCAAATTGATGTCGTTGATCCAGCTCGACGCGTTCCCTCACTCTCATCAAACTTACAAAGTGACGATGCCAAAACCGTATGCCCAAATGCCACATTCTCGATACGTCGTCCATGAATTTGATTCACTGTATCCAACAATGGGCATTTTGCCTTCCTCTTACCTTTCTACATATTGCATTGCTTTTACTATCTTTTTTTTTCTCTGAATCACTTTGTTCTCCTGTTTTTCCCGAGTTTTTCTATATTTTGTTTCAATTTCCTAGAGGCTTGTCAATCAAAATCAATTCGGAACAAAGGCTGACTTTTATGAAAATAAAAGTAATAAAAGAAAAAGGATTCAAACAATTTCCAATCGTATTTTTCCTCATTCCATTCTACGATTTTTCATCAACGCAGTATGAATGTATTCGGTTGGTTTATTCTGTTGTTGAATTTTTGTTACAGTTACACGACTATGATGGATACTTCACGCCAATTACATGTATTTTTCAATTTAGTTTTGACAGAGATTGAATCACTAACAAGTTTGATGTTGACCCTCGACAGTCAGTTTATAGTGGCGAGTAGAGGGAGACAGGCGCTGAAGGTGAAATAAGCGGATTGAGGATTGAAGTTGAGGGGTTCTGGGAGAGGTCAGAACACTGGCTGTGGACAAGTGAATGGGACAGATATATCGATGCAATAGAGTTTGTCCAGAGGGAGACATATCGACATGATGAAATTGAATATCGTCGTTGGTGGCCACGAATACGATGCCCAAACTAATACTCGAGGCGAATTGAAATGAAGTCCAGACGGGATGGATATCGATGATTCGGTTATATAGGTTTTCTGTGGAAATGTTTCAGTATCACATTGGTCTTCGTATCCCTACGGTATCCTGCATGATGGCAGTAATGGTAAGAGACGAGGGTAGGGCTAGTGGGGTACGCGAATTGCTTCATCACACCGATGCTGGAACAATTAAAAGACACGAGCTTAATTAGTTCACGTCGGTGTCTGATGGTACTCAAGCTGCCGCAGCGATTATCCTTCGGTTCTCATTTCGACCATGCATTCACTCTTTTTAAGTTCTTTTTCGTTAATCCTTTTATTTCTCTTTTCTCCACCGATGTTGGGGGTGATCTTCCCTTGTTCCGACCTGCGTTACTCAGAATGACGATGGACGAGCAGTCGCATTGCTTTTATACGTCTGCCTCGGCATGTCGGGTACAAGTACTGTGGACAGCGCTCATTTTTTTTATCCTCGGTTAATGTGTTTTTTTTTTTACGGCAAGAATCGATCTTATATAAAAGAGTGGATGTCCAGGAATTGACTTGGAAGATCGATCAAAACCGAAATTGGCCGTTTGATGGTGTTAGACATCCAATAAGTTTATTTCTTCAATAACGTACATTGAAACCCTTAATTTCGAATATAAACTACAGGTGGATAACAATGTTTGGATGTTGAGGGGAATATTTCGATCTCCATTTATTGTTCACATTTTAATGAGTTTCTGGAGGCAAAGATGAGTTTAATTGACAGGTTCACTTCATGACAATTTGGAATTAGCAATCGCCGAAGCAAGGATTATTTATTCAAGAAACCTTGGCCACTGTTGTAATTAACTTTCATAATAGATGATGCATTCAATTATCAACAAACCTATCAAGACTTTCAATTATATTTCAAAAATGCTCTATGAATTATTACTGAGTCGTGAGCTCATTTGTTAGTATTGTCCATGTACTTTTATCTTTTGATTATTGAAATTACTAGTTTTTGAAAATAGAGATTTGCACAGCTGCGAGGCACGATCCCATTCCCATAAATATTCTACCATTCCCCAATTAATTATTGTTCATGACAGTGCAATTTCGAACTAATCTTCATCCAAACCATTGTTGATATTTCCCACTAATAATTCTCGCCCTTAATGAGTTTTTTCACAATTTCTTCTGTTAATCACTGTCCCTGAACATTATTTTTCTAATAGCTTTCCGTAACCGTCATTAAGCCTCAAATCTTCACGACACCCTTATTTCACCATTGATAATCCTGCCCAATAAAATCAGTCTATTCTCGACAGTCTGGCGTCAACACCAAATAGGGCCTCTGACGTAGTAGGGCCACGTACGTCCCAATGCTCCTTCTCTTCCACTCCGAAAACTCCCCAACGCAAACCAATCCAAGAACTTGGCACCCACAGAAATGCCTACCCTCCAATGGTTCCACACCTCCCTGCTGACAGGGTTGCTACTAGTGTTACTGATGCCATTCAGATGAGATTTGATACGTATCCCCAAATTTCCAACCTTGTATTTTTTATCCACTAATTGCGCTTCGATTTTTCAATTCACGGTCATTTATCAATCGATGAATTTGATTTCGGTACTACCTCGGGACTGTCATGCAGTAAGATTTATCATTGCTTGATCTTTTTTAAGCATAAATTCTTCAATAAATGAGATGACAACAAATTGATCGAAGTTATTTAGTAATTGTTTATCATCACAGGAGTATTCTTTCTATTCTACGTTTCCTTCATCTCTCGAAGAAACGAATCTGATTACTGGGGCGGGTAATTTTTGTATCCAATGGAATGATCAGATTTTATTATACAAAGAAAACTTTTTTAATTCTATTGCGAATTTTGGGAAAAAAAGAACATTTTAAGGGCCTCAGGCCCCTTCGTTGATGACGCGGAGTCACATTGCCGTTGCGATTAATTTATTTTCAGCTTTTGAAATCGACGGATTGTTGTAGCACGAGTATGCAGTGCAATACCATGGACTATATTGGCTCCATGGCCTCAGGTTAGAGCCCAGAGAGCCCTGGAGGTCGAGCGTTATTTACGATCACTCGTTTTGAACCAACGGGTTAGTTTCGAAATTTTTCACGTTCACTCTTGGATCACTCGAATAGGCCAGAGAGTCGCCTGCATAAATCGCTTGATTTGTCATTCTCCGTCACACTTTTCCATTCCCTATCTTTCAGATATATATATCGTTGGGAAGGAAGACTGACAGAGTTTATCTTCTGCCCATTTGTAATGCTTACCGAGAGAACCATAGCAATATTGACAAAAGGAAAATTGTATACTTAGTAAAATGTAGGGTTCTCCAGGTCCGTTAAGATTAAAAACAAGACATTGGATTTCCCACGAAAAACACTCCAATAAGAATTGCCACTCACAAGATTAGTTGAGACTATATATATATATATAAATTTGACAAATAACGGGCAATTGAAATTTAATCTTTCTCGTTATTGTCAAGACAAGAGAGCTACTATGGCTTACAATAAGCTTGGATATATGAAAATGAATAGAAAATTAAACGTATGAACACGCGTGAGTACGATAGTTCCAGTGCAAAGAGAACGAACAAGTTCTGGAGGCCTGTATCGATGCTATTGGCTATAAACTTCGTTAGATACCGATATAACGAACTGATTTCCATTTTATTCTCGGCTGATCATTTAAAATTGCATTACAAGATACAAAATTTATGTACTATGAAGATAAAATTCTTAAATAATGAATGATAAATTTGCAAGTACTCAGATACTCATAAAAAATCATAGCTGTCTTAAAGGTCACGAGGGAATTATTAAAGTCTCGTGGGTGTATACAAGTTGGAGTTGGTAGACGGCGGCGAAATATAATATTCTTCATTTCTTTTGGGAAATAAACATAAAGAAAAATTTTTATGATCCTGAAAAAGATATACTTCAATTGAGTAAATTCTTCAATTAGTTCTTTGAATAAAATAGACTTGAATTAAGAATTTCGTTGTAATAGAAAAAAAAATATATATAAAAAATTTGGAAATGTCTTCATAAGAAAAAATTTATTTTTTTTGGGAGAAAATTTTTTCTTATGAAGACATTTCAAAATTATTTTATAAACATCGTCAAGTAGAAAATCACGAATTCTTCCACTTTTTCCAACAGCCTATCCGTCTTACACCCCCGTAAGTTTCAAAGGAAACGATAATTGCATTTTAATTAGACGATTTAAATGTTACGTCTAAATACTAACTGCTAGACTACCTTGAAAGACTCTTTCCTATTAATGTCGGAATAAAATGAATTATTAGGATTTTTCACGATGTAAAAAATTATTAAGAAAAGACTTCCGTGTATGGAGTAACTGTTCTTCATAGAAGAGCTTTTTTTTGGACTCTGTGAAGGGCGTAATACCCTCGGTAAATATAAACAAAGATGAGCATAGAGAGATTTAGTTGCATCTTTTGTGAGAAAATGACTTCACATCTCAAAGAAGAAATATTGTCGCATCCCTCGTTATCCGGAATGAACGGCTAGGCGACTAAACACTCGTCTCTACTTCAAGGAACTGGAAATAATGGACTGCAAGGATTATCGAGATGTTTTGTATCATCCGCCTCCTTAGTAAAAATTGTTACAAACTCTGAAATATAAAAGTAAAATTGCTATCCGATTTAGTATAGTATCGAATGTAGTATGCAACTCACACTGTGACACTTTTGGCATACAAAATGGTTACGAACGAGAAACAATAGAATTTTTACGTAAATCAGATAAAATCAAAGCAGACCGGAGTAATTTAGTGAATTCAGTCGTTGTAAACATAACTTGTTGAAATCGAAAGCAATTTTCTCTTCCTGCAACACCAAATCATCCCATTGGTTCATGCAACAAGTGACTTGGCCATCATTTCCGCCACGTCACTCGCAAACAAAAATAAGTTTGATGTAAAAATTGCCCGATATTCTCATCGTCGAAGCAGTAGTTTCTGGTAATTTTCTCTGAACTATTCATGTTGGGTCTCTTACGCCGCTAAAGAAATAACATTCTTCCCACTCAGCATGATATACCCGGCGTATTCACGAGCCTTCCGGCAGTGGGTGGTAACTGTTGTACAACTTATAAGCATACCACCCAATGTGGACTGAAAATATTCAAGGAAGGTACATGAAACACTCGAGAATAATAATTACATGCAGTTAAAAACTAGACAGCTCGAGGAACGATGAGAACGCGCATTAAAATGAAATTTATTATGACAGCAATTTCCAAAGACAATGATTCTTTTACAGCGAAAAATTAGCAAAGGAAAACGAGTTTTATTTGTTCCAACGTTTTCATTGAATTATTTCAGAGGAGAGTTTACATACACTTATAAAATTCCGACCCTTCTGGGCATGGAGATGAGACTGCTACCAGTAGAAAAATTTTTGTATTTTGTTTCCATATCTAGTCGCCGAATGCCTCAGAACGGCCTAGTTTACTGATGACAAAAATCATACTAAAATCGTAAAAATTGTCCAAAGCCAGTGTTTTAAGAGTTCTATAAAAGATAACATGTTTCCATTTGTAGGACACTCTCATGAAATAAATATTTGCATTGACCTTTCGCTGAATTCTTGTGAGAATGGTATGCCAGTCGACATTGATCGCGTATATCGCGTAAAATGACCAGTTATAAAATTGAATAAATTTTTCTATAACTCCTGAGGGAAATTTTTTTCGAAGCCCTGGTAAAAATATTTGCTATTCACGTTACATTTGTCCCCAGAATAAAATGATTTATTTTATTTGGTAACAATTTTCCCTCCTTTTTCTCCCCCCGGAAAAAAATCAAAAAGTAATTAAATTCAAATTACTCTAAGTCACCGTTATTGAAATACAAACGTAATTATTTGTAAAACTAAAATTGAGAAGTTGGCGGGCGTTTTCGGTGGGATATGAATGACACTTCATCGTGAAAGTCTGTAACACTATCCGTCTCAATTTATAGATTAATTAGGATATATTTACAGAGCCCTTCCCATGAATCAAAATTTCTGCAACAAATAATATTACATCACTTATATGGAGTGATTATTATATATTGTTGCTTCTTAATCATTCGATTACCTGACACCAAGTGGATATTCAGCGATAGCTTAATTCCACCGCAATTCTGAGTGTTAAATATGGTCCTCCCAGACGTTTTCCTAGTCAAATGATCCCCATAATTGCACATAATTTCCAAGGTAGTAATTTAACGTTTTAACTCAAGCGTCTCACGGTTAGTGCCGTGAATCGATTTTTCAAGAGCGCCGGTTCACCGCCCGGCATATTTATTTTAACGTTTCTTTTTCACTCCCCATCCTCTCCACCCCATTCCCATCAACTCTACCGTTATCCGAAAATCCTTGAAGCGCAAATGTTCCCCTATCAGGAGTTTCTCGTTTGTTTTCAAACAATTGAGATAGGAAGAAGCAAAACATTTGCCATTGGAGAGTCGAAAAATCAGGGATGTCATTGTTTATGCGATTGGAAACAAGATTTTTAAGTTTTCGACAAACTATTGTGACTTTTACTTCAGGTAGAAAATGGACATAGAATTGTAAAAACTTTCAGACCTGTATTCTTTCAAGATGGCACTTGAATTTCTATTGCTCTGGGGATGGTTAGGATTTCACGCGACCATGACTAAGGAAAGCCGTTGAGTTATACGAGATGGTGAAGTGGTGAACGTGTATTCTCATATCGACCCGAAGCTTGTGTTCAAAATTTGTCACTCGAGTAATTTACTTGGCCCCGAAAATTACATATATTTTTTACAAAACAAAAAATTTGCCGCCTAGACGAGCAGACGTAAGGAAACGCTGCTCCTCAGCTGGCCTGTCAAACGTTGCCTTCAGTAAGAAATATAGTCATGGTTTTCATGAAGGAAGGGAGGAAAAAAATGAAGATTGGTAGGGAAACGATGGAGTGGAGGTTAAAAAATATGTATAGCCGTTGTGGTGAAATAAAGTATGTGCGGTCACGCTACGTCGAGAGTCGAGTGAAAGGAATTTGAGGGGGTTAAAGATATCCTGTAAAGCGTCCTCCATTTCTCACTTTATATTGTCCAACTTTTTCAATAATTTTCAATATGATTATCACTGAAGAATTTTCGATGCTAGGTGTGGCATTTGAAAAGATACTGTTACAGTTAGAGAAAGGGAAAATAATGAATTTCATACACGGTTTATCCTGATTGTCGGTCTCATTCAAGTGAACAAAACAAAATTTTTATCAAGAAAAAACGAATTGATATAGATACAGATATTTCTTTCATGACATGGCGTTTAGTTATCCTGTTGTCTTTTTGACTGTTCGGAAAAAATGCCTATCCGTCCAGTACAATTCAACATTTTAATCAGAATTATTCACTCATCTAGGTAACTCTTAAAACTGCGGTGACAATGAACGAGTGAATGCCCTTATTGGGTTGATAAAAATTTCAACCTACTTTGCCCAGTTCTACGCGAGAATTTCCCTTCACTTGCAGAAGCAAGCTCCTTAATTTCCCGCACGGTAGGCTCATTTATAAGTTACGAGTCTCGCGCAACAATTTTTCAATTTCACAGTTATAGAACGAGAATCGATGCAGGACTAACGAGCTTGGGAGTTAGACGCAGAGCGTGTCGGTATTCCGGCTGGTGCGTTGCTATAGTCTAACAGAGAAATGGGTGAAATAGGCGGAGACGAAAGAGAGGAGGGGACATTTCAGGCGGAAAGTGAAAAAATTCCATTTTCATTATTAACGATGAGCCAAGTGTCAGCCAACTGCGAATCACCGTAGATCGGTTTCAGTGGAGCCGAGAATAATTCTCGTTATTGATGATATTGAGCCAGTCAACTATGAAAATATGCATACGATGTGAATTTGAGAGAAAAAAAAATTGTATGTCGATTATCTGTTATCGAAATTATGTACATGTTCATTAGTGAATCGCGTGGAAAGTCTTTCGCGTGGAATGACTTTCATTTCAAATAAATAGATTCCCTGCATAGCTATCTCACACGGGTGAGGAATAGTAATAGATCTCCAATATGAGCAAATTTATGGAACCCCAGATGCACTTTATTGCACAGAGACGAGCGTCAAAAAGGTGACGAATGTTTTTTTGACTATCCAATGTGACTTTTTGCAAAATCCACTGAATGAAATCTAAATTTATTCAATTTTCAATCGATAAATATTATTATTACACGGTGAAAATCGCGTGATGAAAAAAAATTGAATGAATTTTTCATTACTTGTGAATTAAATCAAAATTAATCGAAACCAGCACTTGCCATTGGACGAATACAAAGAACAAAATTTATCGATCGACCTCCTGACTTCCACACACGATTGAGGGATCAGCCGAATTTGGTCGTCGTTGTCGGTGATACTTCTGTGATTCAACGATGTTCATCGAATTACAGTATCTGTCATAGTCTTTTATCTCCAATAGTATTATGTACTCAAAGTACGTGTTACAAAGATTGGATGACAAAAATATCTAATTTCACAAAAAAAAGCAATTCAATGTAATGTCTTCCCTTTATGTTCTTTTTATTGGAAAGATCATCGAATTGATTAAATTTATGAAAATAAACGGATTCAGATGTAATTGATACTCTCCACGGTGAGCTGTCAATTCAATTTGAACTGGAATACTAAATTGATTAAATTGAACAATGCGATTGGATGAATATTTATTTTTACCGACCAGCTCCAGAAACAGTTCTTTCAGGTTGTCATGCCTGGCCGTAAAACAATGAATCATTAAAGAGCATTACAAATTCATCCGAGAAAGTATAATACACGATGACAAATTGTTGAAAAAAAGTATATGGTCATAAAAAAGAAAATCAACTCATCGCATGACTGATCTTATCTGACTAAACGAAAAATTATGCTCCGCCGGGTATCGCCGCTGAAGGGCCTCAGGTATGGTGGCCACCTCACTCGATCGATTCCCTTCTCTGGCCCGTCTATTATTCTTACGATGTTTATTACGTAATTCACCGATAGTGATCGTGCACAGCGTAATTTTTCCGCTACAACTTGCGCGTCATGACTGAAAAGCGGTTGTAAGTAAGTGAGGTCAAAGAGAGAGAGAAAGAGAGAGAGAGAGAGAGAGAGAGAGAGAGAGGGGGGGGGGGATGGTTCCTGGAAACATTACCCTGCACGCGTGGATGAACTCCATCGATTGTACTCCGGAATTTTTATTGGAATCAATGAATTATTGTTGGGAATGACTACACGGAAATGAATTCAAAATACCTTGCAATGTTCTGGAATGGAAATTGCTTCATTGAAATGCAGAATTTTACATATTGTCTTCTGTGACAAATTATCACTCCATTGTGGGCCGGAAAACAATTAGTTTTATACTGTGAATCAAGTTTAATTGCATTAAGTATATACTACAGACAAAACTTTATAACGAGCTCTTATGTAAACAAATTTTATATTTGTTTGTCTGCAGAAAATTTGATCGACAGAATTGGATTTTTTTCTCTGCGACAAATTATACTTTCTAGAATAGATATTATGTTTTTATATTGGATGCATTAGTCGAACAGGATGACCAAATTTTTGCCGATAAATGGTCATATTCAGCAAACGTGAATTGGGAAAACTACGTAATTTTCTTTGGATTCTGGACACCGCTTGTTACAAAATCGGCGAGAAGTAATCGACAATGGGGAAATTTCAATTCTTTATATAAATCTAATCGCATAAATCGTCAAAATAATTTACCACATTTTCATCGGCCACAACCACACGAAGTATTCTTAAAACTAAATAATAATTTATTACATAGGTTGAAATTTGTGTTGTCGATTAGAGGTTATAGCTCGTGAGACGGACGATCTCACGTAAATTTAGTCCACCTATAGATCACTAAGAATATGAATTACGTTGAACAAAAATGCGATTGTGAAAGCTCATGGAATTTTTATTTTTAAATACAAAGAAGCCTGAAGAATGGAATGTCAGTGCACCTATGAATTTTTTTTTGGTTCGTTTTTCCTCAAAGCTTTGAGAAACTCTCTAACCTTTGGTATCTTTCCCAATTCCGTACTTCCACAATTCTCTGTAAAAGTTCTTTCACGTGAAATTCTACTTGTGAACGATGCGTGGTTGAAAAATTGTGCCCTTAGATTGAGGCATTCATTTCCAAGATTCTACGTATTATTGTATTATTAATTCCTGGGTATTCGTTCAGTGAATCAAGACAATAGCATTCAGGAAGGAAGTGAACGCAATCGTTTCGGAGGCGGGGAGGAACACACATCGCCAGGTTGGATAGATGAGTAAGGCTGGTTGCACCTCGTGCTACGAAGATGGACCTTGGAGATAACGTTTTATTTTATGCCAAGGCTGCTGCCGTCCGGCCCAAACTCCAGGACATTGCACAGAGTCACGAATGAGGGGATGCGGAGGGAATGTAATTGAAAATCGATATTTGCGCGAGGTTCTCCCCCGTGTATACAGGCTTCTACCACTGTATACCATTTACCCCCTTTCCACCTCATCGTCCCTCACCTCATCCCTTTTCCTTGTTTCTTCTTGCAATGCGCTCCCCCTCACGACGTTGCGGGGTCCGTCCGATTCGGATCTACCCCACGTGTTCGTACAACCTCCGTGTCAGGCCAAAGTACCGTGCATCACGAATGTTTAGTGCCGATACAGTCGGCAAAGAGAGAGAGACGAACTGTGTGCACGTGTTGCTATACACCATGAACCTTACTTTCGTGACAAAAATATTGACAAAAGTTCTCCGATCTTTGGCAATTTTTTCCCTCTGCCATTTAAATGAACAGCTCATTGCATATTTTATTTCCAATTCCCGTCACTGGTTGCATTGGCCGAACGAGGATTTATAAGAGTTCAAAATGGAGGACCCTTATAATAGAGAACTTCGTACAAATTCTTGAATCGCACGGTTTTCTGTCAAAGTGAATATTCTTTTCATTTACTCAATATTTAGTCAATTCGATTTAATTAAATGGGAATCCATTTCAAGATCAATCTAGTGTTTCGCATGATTACATAGAACAGAAAAATAAACCCCGTTTTTTGTCTGCCTATCAATCCCACGAATCACACAGACGTTACTGGCCAAATTTATTCACTAATTGGATCATAAAAATATTTTCCAATTATTCGTAAAATTCATCTAATTAACAACTATTTCTATGCAATACGGAAGACTATTCACACAGTCCAATTAGCCCTAAATATTTTTTATTCTCAACAAGAGCTTAATTTTTCAGATAGAATTGTCCAATTTCATGGAGGGCACTCTCATGATCCTCGTGACCCCATCAACGCAAATGTTGACGAAATGGTCTACGCCAACGTGTGCATAATAGTCGCGTACTAGTGCTGATGATAACAGTCATTTAGATGGAGAGGTTTGTGTTATAGCGAGGAGAGTTGCACGAATGAATTTTCAAGGGTTGTCATTCAATTTAACCACTCAAGGCATCGAGATTTGACACGAAACTACTTGATTGGAATCGATCCATGGGATACGATACTTGAAACTGACAGAATCCCCCCCCCCGATCCTTTGGAGGATTAGAGAGCTGGGTCAGTTCGTATTTGAGAACCATGGAGTGACTTACGCACATTGATTTTGATGAAGCCTCTCTCATGTGTAGTGGCATGAACCCTCGAACTGTCGAGTATTTCCAGTGACATCAAATGCGTCACAAGAATCGTTCAATCGATGATCTTAACTTTTCACTGGCTGTGATTATTTAATGACTCTTGATGGCAGTGAATAATTATTAATCTCTAGTGCGTAGGCTGAGGTTACAAAGTGATTAAGCGAAATTATGATGGTAAGAAGAACTTATCAATATTTCATACTTTTGAATAAAAAATGGAAAATCTTGTAAATTATTCAACGTTATGAGAATCTGCATTCAGTATTAAAATAATTTTAATAACGCCACGTCAAGCAGACATGGATGAATGAAAGTAAACAGTCGTGTTTTCAGTTTGTGTGAGATAGAGGGGGATTGAAAATAACTTGGTATGACAGCAAAGACCGCACGATATTCCTCGGTATTTGAATTCACACCAGCCGGGACGCTTGAATGTCGAGCCAGTGGGATATTAAAAAGAGTTCGTCACTTCGAGATTTATCTTTTCTATACTCCTCTTTGGTACCCTAGAGTGCAATAACATCGTGGTGTTACCATTATAGGGATGGGTTGGTCCATGGAGCAGTGTTAGTGTGCCTCATATAACTCCACAAAAGTGCTGGTTTTTGACGAGGAGTGCCATTTCATTCGAGAGAAAGACGGGAATTAATCTGAGGTTCACGGTCGGTGAATATTTTTATTGCTATCAATTGCATTCAGAGAGAGATTACCATAACAGCTATAATTTATTAATTCCACGGTAGTAATTAAATATATAGCGGCTGCTGTTAATGAAATAAAAGTGTGAGACACAGTTGAAACGTCGGTTCCTCACTCATCGTCATCTATAAATGAAATGTCGTGGTTGTCAATTTTATTTTAGAATTGTAAATTAATGTGTTGTAATTAATTTTTCGAAAATTCAGTGAACATTACGCGTGACAATCTGAAATGCATATGCCTTAGCCGCTCACGTAAATCGAAAATATACTTAGAAATTTCGTCATTATAAAATTAGTTTTCATTTCATCTTCCATTAAATATGCAATTGAAATAGAATTTTCTACTGCAGGTTTATAAATAGAGTAGAAGACTCCAAGTTTCCCGGCGAAGGCCGTGAAGAGTGATAAAAAACTCGTAACTTTCTATCGCCCTCTATTCATAATTAGTTCTCCAACTTAAAATATTCCGGCCTCTTGTGTTTACATCCAGAGTGCAAAAAATTGTGACAAAACTACCAAGAGCGGAGGACAGTTGTCGAAAGTGGAAAACGATTGCGGTAGATTTTTGCATTTCAATTACTAATTGAAATCAATGATTTAAAACGAAAGGACTAATGGCACACCCGAGTATTTCGTTAAAACCATAATACCATCCAAAAATGACCCTCTCTATTTTTCATTTTGACTCTGGAATCCTCTAGGAAGGCTTAAAACTTCATAAATTCGATCGAAAATGGCGTGTGAATCGGTTGATGATGTCGTCCTTTCGTTAGCGGTGTAAAAAAAAAAATATATATATATATATATATATACATATTTACCGTTCGAATTATTTGGCTTGGTGGCGATGCAATAATTTAACCCTGTTGGCCAAGTAAATATAATGATTTTCGTTTTGGTAAGTGGAATTCGACAGTCCCCTCTGCCCCGAACCTTTGCGATTGGACAGACTAAAACCATTCGATAATAGTCACCGATGATTGTTAAAGTGAATTTGTGATACGCATGGGATGATTGTCATGTCATTGGCTGCTTGAAATTTTTCACGTAATCGCTTTTCCATTATACAAGTATTGCACGAACAGTTGTAGGAAATTACATGTTCCATATGTGGTTCATGCGAGGGCATTACAAATGAGGTTATAAATAAATCATGACATCGAATTTTTCGTTCTCCTCATCGAAGCTGCTACGAGTGACTATTTGTTAATCCCACTAATTATTGTAGATTCCGTGTTCAAGGATTATGGTAGAAACACTTTAATAAAGTCAAAAAGTTCGATGAACTTCTGATTGTTCAACCGATATGCATAGTTTTTATTTTGTTACAATGTTCTTTGTCTTTCCTATCTAAAAAAATCACTTTATTAAAAAAAAATTCAAAAATCACTAAAATTTTGTGAGAGAACGCCAAATTTTTCACATTTCAAACGATAAAAATTCAATTATTCATCCGATTTTCTCATGAGCAAGAAAAAGTCGGGTGCTGAACAATGAAAATTCATGTAAATATTCGAAATTGTGAGACTTGGACTTTGATTTTAAGAATGAATTCGCACTTTTTTGCCCCCCAAAACGACCTGACCCATGCGTCAGTAAAAGTTTTTTTCGGGATTTTGCGCCCCGTGCGCTAATGAATTTGTTATCTCAATTTTATGATAAAACTGTGTATGGTGTTGTTAGTTAACGAAGCTTACGCCATGTTTAAGGCCAACATCGAAAATGATGGACTTCGTCTCATGATTTTAATAATTAAAGAAATATAGGAATCTATTACCATCTGTCTTATATAATATAATTTTTAAACACTGGTTTAACAGAATTATTATAACATTTTCATAAAGTTTCTACCAAACTTCAATATACTTGCTTCAATAAAACAGCACTATAGGTTTTTCTATTCAATTGCGTTATACATGTAAATTAGCTGGATTCAATCATTTTTGCAATGTTCTGTAGTCTACAGAACAAGAATCGTGTACATGCCCCCCCCCCCTTCTCATTCGAAACAATATGAATATTATTCTCTATGAAGATGTAAATAAATTGAAAGCACCAATTACTTGTATTTTCATTCCAATATCCAGCATCACAATGTCTATATATGAATAGTATAATAATGACTACAGCTACAACAATGGAAATGTCTTCACCATTACATTACACAATTTCTAGTGAGTGTAATCAGACGTACAGGCTTCAGTAAATAGCCCGTCTGAATAAGATTAATCAAAGCAGCAACCATTGGTTTGTCCCCAATTAATGTGCATAATGTTACGAAAACAGTTGCATAAAATTGTTCCTCAACTCATGCAAGTTATCTCATTTGATTTTCAGGACTAGGTACCGAATTATATATATCCTCTAAATATACCCTAACTGCTCTAGAGCTATATAAGGGGAACATCACATCAGATGAATACTCCTAACGTCATGAGAGTGCCTTCTGCTAGAGAACCATTTACGCTATGTTCGAATGGATGAACCATGTCTGTGGCACCCTAATATCAATTTTGCCACCCAGTTAGAGCCCTTAGGGCATGCCCATCTGGAGTAGGGTACATGTGTAGATGTTGTCAGTTGGTGGTTACATACCTACTTCCCATCCCATCATCGTACCAGCGTGCAAAGGGACAATTGCACAGGTTACCGAGGTTGCCGAATCGTAAATGGGTTTTACAGTTCGATTCGTAGCGTCAAAGTCGTCAAGGATCTCAGTTCCTGCCACCTAATACCCCTCACTTCAATCTTCTACACCAGTAGAAGCCATCACTATTTCATCATTAGCCTAGTCTCTTCGGAGTAACGACGTCGTTTATACATACGAGGTAATCATTTTCGCATACTAGTTATGAGAAAAGTGGCTTGTATGGTACATCAGTATCGATTTCAATCTACTATATTGTGATATCCATGGATGTCGATGTTGATCTCCCTTGGAAGTGTGTGATGAGGCTGATGCTTATGTGGAAGCATTTCTACACAGCCGCTCTGCATCGTAAATGTCTTTGGGTAAAGCCTCACCATTATCCTTTACAGAAGGCCATCCCAAACTCGCCGCTTTGATTGTATATAACCTACCGTGCTGGTATGAGAGAGAGAGCAATACTGTTACTGGGATAATGAGCACTATTTAGCGAAATGTCTCATTGGGGAAATTATTTAATCTTCCTGGTTTTTAATTAAATATTTATTTTATTCTCTAGATACGCGAATTATATACATTAGGCCATACACATAAATACATGATATATTGTTTCGATCGCCTTTCAAAGGGTAACAAAGACCAGAATATTCACTAAATCAAATATCTCATTTTTTTTCACCCTTCGGTGTCGGTAGCATTTCAGCTTTATGAATGAATTTTCAACATATCTGTGTATTTTTTTCTCATCCGAAGACAATTCTTTACAGATGTTCATTGGTTCATACAGTCCCTTTTTCATTTAATTTACAAATGGACTTACTTGTAACTTCCGTCTAATTGTTATAATACACTGCATTCTTTGGGGTAATACATTAAGCATCATGAAAATCGTATGGAATTTACAGGATTGCACACAGAATATTTCTATGTCTGTTACGGGCACTCAGTCGAGAGGGAAATATTCAATTAATATAAACAGTTGGTAAGTATGGGTAACAAACTGTTATGTTGGTTTTTGCAATTTTTTTTACTCCAATGCCACTGAGATTTTATACTGCCTACACAGTATTCACTGTACTTCGAACATCGAGCATTACAGTGAATTTTCCACCCCGTGGCGAGGAACATTTTAGTTTACCGTCAAGATATTGGGAATTTTTCGTTTAATGTATGAAGAGACAAATAGAAACTAAGGCAGGTAAAATCCAAGAGCGAGTCCCAACGTGCGAAGGGATGGAAGATTACTGTAAATATTTTGCGTGCCTTTTTTTCATCTCTCTTTCTGAAGTAATGAAAGATTCATACATCAGTCGGAAACTTAAATTCGCAAACAATCTGAACTTGTAATTGTATTCTATACATTGTGTTTACGAACTTCAGTTCCCAGCTGTATCTCTTTTGTCAAGAATTAGGCCTTTAGAATAGGTCTTTATCGGTTTATAGCTATTGTGTGTGTTCACCAATTGAGTATATTGGGACAGACGGAATTTTCTAAATGTGGTTATCTTGGGAGGTGTCTGAGGGGCCACTTATTTGAAAAATGAGGAAGCGTTTGGTATAATTACTTGACATACCATCACTGCCATCATTTTTTGTCACAAATTGATGGGTCTAAAGGTTAATTTATCGAAAAACCGATACACCTAAAAAAATTTGTTCTATAAAAACAAAAGAAAATTTAAAAAGCGTGAGTCTCTATATATCGCAGAAAATGCGTGAAGAAAATGGATCAAAAAAACAAGTTGATGGTCAATCCTAAAGATTTTTTATAAGTATAGGTTGTAATCATTTTTTTAATTTAGCTATTGTAAAATTATTTAAAAAATATTCATTCCCATCAATCCAGTTCATATATGAAAGAAAGTGATTATTCAAAATTTCAATTAAGGCAATCATTGTTCAGAATAGTAATAAGCATGGAATCTATTGATTTTTCTGGTAATTTGTGTTATTTTCTTTTCAATTGTCTATTGAAACAATAAAACATCTACTACCATATTCGAGGAATTGGACAATCAGACAAAATGAATTTTCGACAACAGACGATGTTCAACAAACTTTTCTGTATAACTTTCATTGAGATAGCATTAAACCCTTTATGTCTATTGAAAAATGTGCTATCCCCGCCTAACATGATGAATGGTTAAGTTAATTAAAGTAATGATAGAAATACATGAAATTGTTCTATTCGGAAAATTGATTATTCTCTTTCATTGATAGACATGTTCCTTCTCTATGAGCGACGCGTACCAAATGAGTTAATCAGTCAAATCACA
This sequence comes from Psyttalia concolor, assembly GCA_030522845.1. Classification (NCBI taxonomy): domain Eukaryota; kingdom Metazoa; phylum Arthropoda; class Insecta; order Hymenoptera; family Braconidae; genus Psyttalia; species Psyttalia concolor. The sequence goes on along the minus strand of JAPYZM010000007.1, from coordinate 282,747 downwards.
AATTTGTAGTTTTCTCTTAAAAAATCCAACAGGCCTTACCAACGACTTCCATAAATTTATATCGCAATAACCATCCACCGCAATATGTACAAAAAACAATTCACTCTCATTAACTTCAGTGAGTTTTAACACGAATTCGCAACAATGATCAAATCCGTAGCAGTGAAACTCCAATAAAATCTCAAATGTTACTATTAGGTAGTCAGCAGATGATAACCGTCAAAATCATTCTGCTACATCACACAGTCTAATTATCAGTGATTGCACGTCCATCGTAATCAAGGGGCTAAGCATTTCTCGGCTTCTTATTAATCAACTTGTTCCAATTAAAAGTTATAATTGGAACGAAAGCTCAGTGGAAGGCAATTCCAGGTAGGGAGGACTCAAGTATCAGTGAAATCACTCTGAGGTTTTGATACTGCATGTTAATTTAGTGGGCAAATCATTTTACTTCCAATATTGAATAGGAGCTCTACAAACAATGCGATAAGTATAATTTTTACTAGAGAATGAACATGATGGGTCTACTATTGAGTTTTTTTTCTATCTCGACAGTTAATGTGATCGTTAGTTTCCGGTGGAATAATAATATCATTTTCTACTTTATTTTTCTTCCACTGAGAAAAATAAATTTATTCTGCTGAAAAAAAATTAAATTTTTTATAACAATTATGATGTTATAGCAGTAACTCATTAGTTCCTACGAGCAAAGTGATTCAATACGATCTTTTCCATTAAGAAGATTTTTTTCATTGAATCGTTAATTTTTTTTTCATTAGAATATTTGACACGCGCGCGAACATCCAATGGACATCTTGATAAAATAAAAGAAATATTAAAACTATATGAGAATCCTAACTTTGAAGCTAGTAGCCCATTTCGGTAATTGTTAAAACGACCCGGTTTGTATCTCTCCATGATTTCGATCGGAAAAAACTGAATCGAAATTGATTATCAGAGTGACATTACTGCAAATACGAAATGTTTTAGAGTTATCGTCAACAATCACCGGTGAGCGATTCACCAATATCAGAATGCAACCTATTCACGATTTCAGGAACTGATCTCGCTGAAATAACATATTGCCGGTCTGTTTTGATCGGGTTTTTTTACTCGTGTGGCGTCGTCGTGGGGGCCATAGGCGAGGCGTCAATAGAACCCATCGCAAAAGCGCAAGAGCCCTTTTTTTTGTGATGATTTTCAATTGTTTGTGTTTAAAAAGTATGTAACTCCCATTCCCATCCGAGAAATCGTGAGAAGCAGTACAGACAACGATTTTATTCCTGGAGAAAATTTGATGTTCTAAACATCATTTTTGCAAAGTAAATAATGGATATTTACTTTCAGAGAATGATCTGATTTTCTGGACGTTCGGATACTGAACCACGACAGTATGTTAATTAGAGGAAGCCTCATTGGACATGTTTCCCGCGGACTAAATAATGAACAAAGCAGGCATACTCCGCTGTACAAAACAACATTAATTTTAGGGGCCGCTTTTTTGTGTTTGTCTGAATTTCCATAATATGTATATTTGCAACTATTCATTGAGTGGTAATATCCCGAAAGCTTCAAAATGATAAAGTCCTTCTCGAGCACTTCGTTCCAAACAAGTGAGCTTGTCAGGATTTGAAGGTCAATAAAGACGCGAGGGCTTGGACGAGGGATGTTCCCGCAAAACAGCACTCTCATTGGTTTGCACGGAAGGTTGCGGAGAATACTCGACGAATTTTGAAGCCCAGGGGTATTCGGTAGAGTATTTCTGTGGTCAGAATCTTGGATAGTGTAGGATGGCATTTGATGTGACTATGGTACATTTCGCGGGCTCGGAATTTCGAAACTAATCAATTTGACAACTCACCTTCATAGGTTACCCTTCATCGTATTTTTCTATTTATTTTTCCTTGGTAAGGCGCTGTCGTTTTACCGAATTTTACTGATTTAAAACCCTGCAGAATGCAGCACGTGGCATCAAATGCCGGCCTCCTATTAGCCGAGATTCGGACAAGAAAAATACTCACTTTTATACATTCAAACCTTCACAGTTTATAATGCTCACGATTGTCTCCATTCATCACTTTATCAATGATTTCTCCTATGCAGATACTCAGGTGATGATTAATCCACTGAAATTCAGCCCATTATCCTCTGGATGACGAGGGCCGCCGTTAATAGTGGAAGACACGGATTGGATAGACTTGCGTGGCCTTGCACTGAAATGGAGAAATTAAAAATTTTAAAGAGTCGTATAATTACTGTACGTTGTCAATTCAAGATAAACTGAACTTCAATTTAATAATAAATTAAGTGGTACGACGAATACGACAGCCGAGTTGTGGCCGAGAAAGGACAACATAACTAAAGTACAAGGTCTCCACTGAGATGGAGTGGCAAAGTAAAGTTGGCCTCTGCTTCGTTGATTTTAATTTCAACTCTAATTGGCTCGTCTCGTTGAGCAAGTAATTATTCCGCGTTCTACTTAACTGTGCGAATAATATCTATAGCGTATTATAAATTGTGGGTTTCGGACGTTGGAAAAGCTTCGAGTATTTTATTGAGAAGTCAAGTTGGATAGGAATTTAATCTCTATTCAATTTTTTCCTATTGCAATTTGTGGGAGGGAAAATTGAATAGAAATTATTGGAGGAAATGACCGAGTATTGAGCTACTATTCGTGTATCATCGTGATGATTCTGTGGATGTACCACGCTAACTGGGAAAATTGGCCGTTTCACGATATAATCGCACATAGATTGCTGGGGGGCGCACGGAGGATTGAATCGAACTAGTGGGAAAGGTTTACTGCCTTGCAGCATGTAACGCATCGTGAAGTCCTCATCCTCATTGGTCCGGAAACGATTATTTCACAATTCAGGCCAGGTCCGAATAGTTTCATTCTCTGTCTCTCCTATCGACGTTGGGAAAGTGAATGAGACGGTCCAAGTGGCTACGATAGGCTATAGGTAGAGCAATAGCCAAATGCAATGTGCACACCTCATGTACCGCAAGTGGTACTCGAACTGTACGAATTTGAGCGCTATACGTTTTCAACTAAAATTCAGCACACATAAAGCCAGGAACACTTTTGCTCAAGAAAAAATTGAAGATTGTAAAAAGTAATTTCTTCGAATTCCTCCCACGGTTTTCTAGGTTACGATTCGACCTGGGCTAGTCCCGAGTTGACCTCCTCTCCACACTCTCACTATATGTTCAACGTTTTCCCGTAACTTCAATAAATCGATCGATGTTCAATTCACCGGGTAAATTTACGCCGCCATTCGTCCTTCACACGTACTGCTTTCGTTATTTGTTGACGTACCAACTATTTTTTATTTCTCTTTTTATGGTTGTCATTTCAATTTTATAACTTGATGGCTGTTGAAAAAACTCACAGTCGGAAAATCAACTCTATCGAATCCAGTCGAAGCTAATGCTCCTGATATCAATGAGGATTGAGTTCGAAATTTATACAATCAAAGAAATTTGCGCGGGACAATTGATTACGGATGGCGGTGCAATAGCCAGCCAACTTTCATGCGGTAACTTGTTGGCCGAGAGCTAATTTAAGTCGCAATTAGACGGTAAGTTACGGATACATTGCATCTCCCTCTTCGTGGACTACCTACGTGTATATATAACGCAAAACGGACGGAGGTTCACAGGGTGCGCCATTGTAAATTATTGTTTTAATTTCTTGCCGGGTGGTATAAGGTCTGCTGAGAAGCAGTGCCAAGCTAATTTTATGGTCTTGTGAATCCACGGGGTTTTGCTGTTGCTCTCTTGACGATTTTTTAAATTCATTTTTCCGTTGTATGGATTACTGGAGAGATAATAACGGGGGACTACTTGTTCTCGCCATATTGATGTAGTTCAATTTAATGACGGCATACATGTAAATGGGGGTGTGAAAAATTATTATGAATCTCAGGAATATTAAGATAGTTGTGGTGGGCGGACTAGTGCAAGTTACGATATCTAGGAATTAAAAACCACAAGTTAAGACAGGCCGAAGTTAATTTACTTGCTAAAATTACGTGCATGTCGATGTCATACATCAATTCCCTGTTGATTGTATAGTTTGCCCGCATTTTACAAATTAAAGCGATATTTCGGTTATTCATTTAATATTGATGCAGTTAAACAATTATTAGTTGAGAGAGGTCTACAATCGGCAACCACCGCCTGGTCGAGATCCCTCCCCAGGTCTGGCTCCCGTGTCATCATCTCGTATTCTAACCAAGTCTGGCCGAAACTGAGCTTGGTCCGAGCGCATCCCATTGCTTTTTTTCTTGATCTGTTCGTTCAATATTTCATAAACATTTAATTGAGGCGACGTAAGTCCATAGAGTATTCATAAACAAATTCGCCGTTTCTATTAATTAGTCACTAATACGGAATATCGTTATCCAACCTCAGTCGTAGAGATGCCGTCATTAGAAATAAATAATTGTTATGTTTGGTATCTCATTCGGTTAATTGATAATCCCATTATCGTATCGGAAGCGGTAAACGTCGAGTAAATTGAATTTACAGTCAACGATCGAAATCCCAATGCAAGCCGCTTCACCAGGCGGTCCGTTAATTAGAGAATTGGCGTAGTTAATGAGGAACAGCCAAACGAACTCACTTATATTATAACATTGCACAGTGGTTAAGTATCTTCTTACTGACCGAAAACATGTGTTTGCCGCAGATCCTGTATTCGTTCGGTGGCACGTTCACTGGTTTCCACGAGTGATTCACACCTCAAAAAGGGAGGGAAATACAAATTGTTTAATTTCAACTGTAACATCATGACACAGGATTAAAGAAAGCTTAAAGATTTTCTATGACAGTTTAAATGCTGCCGTTCATAGAAAAGACATTGATTATCGATAGAAAATGTCAAATTTCAAATTGATTTTCCAGAATAAATTTGCAATAGCCTATTTATAATCACATTTGAATTTTGAATTACTTGAGTTAACCCTCTTGAACTGGCGTTATACACGGTGTCATCTTGTTTCGTTTTTCGCTTCTGATACTCTTAATTACAGTTCAAAAAATCAAGAAGAATTAGTATCCTTACTTGAGAAATCGGATCGAAGCCTTTTCATTTCTTAAAAAAAAATCCTGATTACCGTTTAAATTGAAAATATATTAAGCCCGGTACGAGAAAACGGCGTGACGCAGCCCGCAGCTAGCGAATACGAACAGTTGATCTTTAGCCGCGCTGTTGCCATGAAGGGTCCGTTAGTTCTCCCACCGCGGGCGCCAGGCACTTGTCAAAATGCTGACGTGGCAACGACGCGCTCACTTTAACACGAGCGCCACTGGACTAACCCCGCGTGTGGAATCGGATGGGGGTGGAATGCCAGTTCAAGAAGGTTCAGACTCGGATATTATCAATTCGATTTTGATGAAATGCGAATAGGAGACAGATTACGCTCACAAAAAAAGGCTTAGTAGCGAATGCTAACTTCGATGCAAGTCTACCTTCTATACCCAGAGGGCTGACTTTAAAGATCAATGAAAATACATCTTTTCATCATTGTAAGGAATTTGACATAACTGCAATTTCAATTTTATTATTAATCTATCATAATTTGAGGGGATTTCTCGTTAATCCAAGGAAGTAGATGGTGCCACTCAAAAATTAATCATGTCAATCAATTTTCGTCAGGTCGAAATGGCTATAATCAGCGATCATCTGGATATCATGTCAAGAAACGTAATTGGGCTTAATCTGCGGGGTGATAATTATGTTCAACTAAAAATGTTCATAATGATTGATTATTGTTGCCTTATTTATTCAGTTAAATTGCTTTTCCGTGTGAATTGGGAAAAAGAAGGCAAAATGGAAAATTTGTAATCCACTTATTTTTTTATTTGCCCTTTAGGTTGTTTTTTTTTGGGTATAATACTATGGGAACTCCTCAAATATTCTATCGTGAACACGTTTATTGCAGTATATATAAATATAATCCTCACCATGGTGGGCTTTAAATGGTTATTTCCGAAGCAAGCAATAGTTTTTGACTTTTCTATTGATTAGTCATTGTCTACTTATTGTCATTAGGAGAAAATTTATGACAAATTTGAGTGAATTATTATTTGTTAATACCTTACGTCAATTCGTCCTTCAGTCAAGTGATCGGGTCCAACCTCAAGTCTCAAACTTGAAATTGTTGACATTAAATCTCTGTGTGGTACTATTATTTCCGAATCTGGTTTAACCTGGAAATAATTAACACCAATTGACTTATTCGTCTATTTATGTCTCTTAATTGACTTACTAGACATAATTAGAATTGTTATTGTTTGATCGATAAATTAATTTGGAATCTAATATTCTTCCAGTATTATCGTGGCAATCACCTGTCGAGTGAAAATAATGCGTTGGAAATTCTAGAGTAGTTTTTAATTTACCAAATGATCAATTAGAAAGACATGATTGGTTGAGCACCTTTCCCCATTATTACAGGAGAAGGCAAAATGAAGACTACACACAGATATCGAAGCTCAGAAGCAGAGCTCATAGACCCGAATATATCGACTGCAACGTCAGTGCAACGCTGACACCAAACACTACATCTGTTCGGAAGCCAACCATGGTAGTAATCATGGTCAGGAAAAGCTCAAAACTATGAAGTCCATACCATTTAATTTTGTATGTATGAGTTACCGCTGAAATTTTCTTCATATTATTCATATACCGTGGCTTGACAGTACTAAAAGTCTGAAGAGGCAAGGCTTTAGTAGAAACTATGTGGAAACTCGAGCAATAATTTCATTTGAATTCCCAATGTGATGAATTCCAAGATAATTCAATATGAAATCATCCATGAAATCTTGTATTTTACTCGGGAATTCATCATAATTGGACTGTTCCTGTTAGTTATTGTTTATTCGATATAAGTCAATTTTTTTCCTTGAAACGATTAACTTTCTTGAAAGGAGAAAAAAAATTTTTCTTTAAATTCTTTTATAAAAAAGAACTAGTTTTCTGGGTGTGGGAATTAGTTAAAATCTTTAAAAGTAATTTTCCTGAAAGAACAAATCACGGCCCGACACAAAAGCTCTCTCAGTTCAAGTGGATTTACTCTCTGGATCAGAAAGTTTTTTCACTTTTTAATCAGGAAACTTTTCAGGAGAAATATGAAACCGAGCTGTCTGCAGATGAATGAAAATATTTAGTAATGATCGATAGGAATTTGCGATTTTCAATTTATGCCGTCAATCAAATTATTGATGAAAACAATTGAATAACGGGATAGAAAAATTATGATATTTGCAGTTGACGACTACGAGAGGCTAGGCTACTCGTATGCCCAATAGAATGACTCGAAAAATGAATGAGAAAAAAGAACGTGGATGGATTTCAGTTGCACGCTTCGTTAATTGAAGCTTTGCCTCATCAACTCAATTTCTATGTTCCACCTACGTTCACATTTAACGATCCTCATCCTCACGGGCAAACTTCGTGAGCAATCACTGTTAACGACAACTCATCTCCTGTTTTTTTTTCGAGAAAAAAAAATCGACTACTCTACCAGCAATACAATATCAATAATAGAATCAGTGAATAATGGAAATGCAACAAAATAAAAACTGCAAAATGATATTAACTGTTATTCCGTTGATAAACCACGTGATCCGGGCGGGTGGATAAGATGAGCTGCTTGTGCAGTTGAGAGCAAGAATATCACCGCTGGCATAAACTTTTTCTTCGCTGGTGATGGTAGGCTCACCGTTAGGCAATGCTGAAAAAATAAATTCCAGAATTTTCGGTAAAGATTTTACACACCCAGAGAGGCTCTCAAAGTTTTTTTTCAAATATCAAGACTTACTTTTCGTAATGAGAACGTGGGCACACGCTCACTGGAATTTCTTCATTAGTCGCTCCATATTAAATACTTCATACTTAACTCACGCGACGTTCTATTGAAATTATATTCTTAATTAAGTCACAGCCTAGAGGTATTTCGCGAAATAATCGTTGGCTTCTAGAAAAGTTTCTAAGATTCAAAGTATTTCCGTCCTCATTAAATAGCTATTCATTAAAGAAGACACGAACGGGTAGGAAAATTATCAACATAAAATTTTCATTACGGCCAGATCCCCCCCCCCCCTCACCATTAGCATGTGATAAAATTTTTTATACTAAGTGTGAAATAAGAACGAGCTGTCTGTTAAGTGATTACCTCGGGAAAACGGAGAATTTCAGAAGAATGGGGAATTCTAAGTATGTAAGTACAGCAAAAGCGACGTGACAGCCATGTCTCGTGAATGTTTGAGACGCGTTTGGATATTACGAGGCCCGAGACTTACGACGCCATAATATTTATCGTGTTTCGACGTCTTTATAACCAGCCCTAAACTTTAACGACACGATAGATGAATGTTTTTGAAGCGTTCTTTCCGAAATATCCTTGTCTTGGGTTCTCGCGTTTGTTCATGCCAATGTATACACACATGTACATCACGGAAAACAGGCATAGATGTGAAGCTGCATGTTGATCGTTTTCCCATAAACACGTAGGCAGCCACAGTGCGGTTACAGTATAGAAATAAAGTAGGAAGAGCACTTTCCCGAGTCACTCCCCCAAGAATAACATCGCCCCGGTCCCTGACGTTAGCGTGATAAAAATGCGAACAGCAGTGGCTAAACTCAATTCGATGATAAGACGTTGGACAAACTGCTATCGATTCATCGTAGAAACCTATTAGGTAGATAATTGCTCATCGATAATCGATAAGTCTTGATATTTGAGATATTCCTTCAATATCTCTCGTCGTTCTTATTATTGCAACAAGCTAGTCGGATTTTTTTTTTACTTACCAATTACTTCCATGTAGCCTTTTCCTTTAACTGATAAGAAACTTGGTGCTTCAGCACTCACTTCACACTTGTACACCCCCGTTGAGGCGAATGTGACATGCTTGAGTATCACCTTCTGACTATTCGAGTTGTGATGCTGTAACAAAGTTTCAGTCATGATCAATGTGCTAGCAATCACGGAGTGGTTATTGCAGGGGTTAATCTCTTATGGAAGACGGAAAACGTGACACATGACGTGGACTATGATGAAAGATATTTGCGAGAATACGTGAGCTCTCGAAATGGGATAAATTGAAACGAGAATCGAGAAATACCATTAAATGAAAACCGCAACTTGGCAACTTTGTTCCATTTCCTATAGTGGTCCCTCTGTGTCCCTTTCTTCGCACTAACTATGAGTTATTTCATCATATGTTTCAAGATCACGTTTCACAGATATTGGAGATAGAAGTTTGTTCTATCTCCCCGTGGCAAACAATGAACGTATCATTTTTACTTTTTGTAAATATTTTACAGGCATCGGAAAGTGCTTATAAAATATGAAATCAAGCTCGTAATAAAAACTTGGTCAGGGATTATTTGTGGTTAATATTAGGCTCGAATATCAGACATGGTGGAGCACAATAATCTGATTTTATTAATCAATTTTTTTGGATGTCTCTATGTTAGAGTTAATTTAGAAATTGAATTAATCCAATTGGATTAGTTTGGGATCGGAATAAATTCCTCATGTGTTGATTGTTATCCCACAAGTAAATCACCGACGAGACGTTTTCGCAAGGTTCGTTGGCTTAAAACTAATTATAAACAAACCTTAAATTGTATATATAAAATAACTACTGTTTTTGAAACTGCTACTCCCGAACCAATTATCATTTTTCTCATTCAGCTCCCCGACTTTAATGTCTGTTGGAAAAATAAGAAAATGGCGTGTGAATTTTCACCACCAATTGAACATAATCTCAGAAGTGAAAATGAAGAGTACCTTTTCCCAAGAGTCAATTAGTGCAAATTTCAAAGGTATCCTTCTTGGTTGTTTACTAAATCGTTGGTTGGAGCTCTGGGGCTTTTACTCGATAAGTCTCGGGAGTTGAGTTTGACCGTGGCAAGGGAAGTTTCAAATGGGTAAGTGAAATATCTAGCTTTGGGATAATCCGGTGTAGAAGTGGGACTGGTTGATTGAAATTTGAAACTTTAATAAAGCCTAATGTAATCGTCTAGTCGTTCTGAAATTTAGAAGTACTATGTGAAATGAAAAAATTATACCTAAGTACTTTTATAGCTATGAAAATGCAATTTCTTTAATATACCATTCTAATGAAGCTATTTGAGATGATGAACTCATCGCAAAGCCGCAATTACACTGAAAAATGAGTCTTTCATTTTGATTTTTCTGCAAACGAAACGTAATCGGATTTACTTACTTTTTATACTGTTGGACATTATTTAACTTATTATTTATTACGATATTTTTCATCATTACTGGTTTATGCATATGCCATGGAATTTGTATCTTAGTCTGATATTCCACGATGATTTCCATTTCCCAGTTGGATTTAACCGCGGCCAAGAAATGGTTGGGCCGTTGGGTAAGTAGCTTGGCCAAATCTACAGGGAGACGTGACGCCAGAGAGCACAGCCGGTAAGACGAGGGTATGAGGTATCGTGAAACGCCGTGGCAGGAGGGGAAAGTTCCTGGGGCAGGATGTAGAAAAGAGAGTGGGAGTTTATTTTTATTGCTGCTTTGAATATGCGGCTTTATTATATGCGTCTATGGGAACACCCTCGACGAATAAATTGAAATATTTTATGCAGACGAGCTGCCTTGAGCATAAGAGATTTCTCTGTTACGGCGGAGTGTAGGAGTGTATAGCACTAAAGGGTTATGAAGGAGTGAGGTAAACGAGTGAAACTATTGAAGGGACCTCTTGGGCTTCACCAGAAAAGGCCTCCCTGTGCGTTTTCCATTGGTCTGTGTCAATACTAAAGGGAAAGAATAGAGCCGACAATTTTCCTTCCATGAAAAGTCAATTTCTTGAGATTCGATAGTGGAAAAATTTAGTGCGAATTTCTTGGGAATAGAGGGTACAAAGGAAATGAATGATAAAACCGGAATGTGAAAATTGTAGACGTTCTCTCCCCTTGCTAGAGCGAGACATGAACCTTTTAAAATATCATTGGTATTTTAAGAACTCTAGGCTCCGGATACCGAGTAGACATTTCCATCAGGCTAGATAAATTTTCCGTAATCTCCGATGTAAGATTTAACATTTTTTTTACATTATTCATAACAGGCTATTTGAAAGAATAATGAATAACAATGATATCAGGAATATCAGAATATATTGCACCGAAAAATTTGAAAAATTAAGTACACTACAGAAGCTAATACTTCAGATGTTTTCAGAAACACTAAAGCTTCTATGAGAAATTTTAATATTTCTGTTTCTAATTTTTGAAGAAAATCCACTGTTTATCATACCTTACCTATTAAAGCATTGAAGATATCATTTTTAAAAACTGTTTTTGTTTAATACTCACATCAACTTCGATCCCCTCTACTTGATAGCTGTGTTGACTCCTGTCTGAGCTCGGTACATATTTATAAAATTCCTCGTTGTCTTTGTACCATGACACCGAGTACAGTTTCTCAGATTCCAAGTCATAGCTGAAATAAAAATAATGATTAAATGTAGTAAGAAGATCGATGTCCTCGAACATTTTTTTTTCATCTCTGAAAAGGAGAAAAACAAGATGAGTGGTTTCTTGGATCTTTCCTCCAAAAAAAGGTTCTAGATTCAAGTTGGAGTTTCTAATTGATCTGAGTAGGATTCAATTGCGTTGAGAATTTACTTAATTCAAGTAGATTTCATCAAAATGGTTTGCCTACGAACCTAACTCAGTGCAACTCCTAAATAATTGATGATGATAGTTTATATTTTATTCTGCAATAAGTAATATTTTAATTTGTTAATGGAAAAATTGGGAATTTGAAAAGAACCCCCTCGGTCTCTGTCTTTCGAATGAAGTTGCAATTTGCTTCCCTCGTTCCTCGAATTTTTTTTTTTTGTGTAAAATGACCATCTTAGTCTCTCCTAATCTTTGAACATCTGTCTATTTTTTTTTATTCTTTACATAAAAGCCCTGAAATAATCATTTTTTCACATTTTTAATGATTAATTTAACCACAATATTTCATCCTGCCATCCATTACCATCATAAATATACAGGACGTGAAATTCATTCATCAATCTCTGTACCTCTGCGTATCACCAGAAGAACATTCAGATAGTTCTCAAAGTACTTGATGTAAATTTCGCGGTTCCCCAGATAGCTCAAATAGTCTAACTTGAACTCGAGCATCAACGTCTGGAAATTTCATCGAATATCAGTTTCAGTTTACAGCGACCTTTTGCAACGATAAATCGGGAGTCCTGAAGATCATAAAATCATTTATTCAAGAATTTAGTGAAAGAACCCTTTATGCAATAAAACCACGACTACCCCATTACATTTAGTGGACACGGAATTAGATTATTCGTGGTCGATCTATATATTCGCCGCTTCATTTCGCGCACTAGCCCAAAGAGGCATCATCACGATTCATGACGGAAGACGTAAATATCATTGTATCATTGGATAATACACATGAGGCAATACTCAATGTTGAACTATTATCATTGCAGAGGCACATACGGATACGATGATGTACAACCCCATTGCCATAGTCATTGCAGTGTTTATCTGCTTGCTCAGACTAGTGACTTTATCATTGGCCGTTGCTGACATTGCGTGGCAATTCCGTTTTCTCTGCGGGACTGCAAGGGGAGTTTGACGAGTACACTCAAGCCGTTGGTATGGTATTTGGTACTGAACAATTTCGAGCATCCTATCTAGGGATTGATTTGCATCCTTCGGCTCATTTGGTGAGGTCGAGCCCTATGGGATCAAGAGGTTTCGTGAGAACAGTCTCCTCGTTTAGCGAGGCCTATATCTCCCACCTGGGAGTGCGCCCGCAATGCACACCTCACCCTGTCCACAGCGACAATTCCCTTTGCTCACTAGTCAGCAATTCGCTTGAATCTATTACAGTTGTAAACTGTCATTGCTCCTCGTTCAGCAAAAATCTGATTTTTCTCCGTTGTTTGTGAATTAAATATAAAAAATCACAATCATTACCTGTTCTGACACATAGATATTGGCAGGCTGTATTGTTAGAAGATCATGAAACATTATCATTCACATCTTCTCTAGATTCAAGAAACATCCAAGTCCCATTCTATTTTTTTTTCCTGGAATGCTTTTGATCTTCTTTCGACAACCGCAAACTGTTTTACGTTAGATAGAATAATACTATTATGACATTATGAAGAAAATGCCTCTCATGTCTCGTCGAGGCTTTGTTCCACACTCGAATAAAACGCGGAAAATTTAACTCGGCTGTTTCAAGATTCATATAAATCCAATTTTGAGGTGAACTTTAGAGAATTGTTCGTCAGAATAATTCGACCTGCAGGGACTCGCAGGGAATACAATATATGCAATAATTGTTTTGGAATTTTTGGGTTTTCGTTGCGCATCAATGCCACTCAGAGTGGGTGGTGGGGTAAAAAGCAACGAAAATGCAGAATAAACAAATGCATTGAAGATTAGAGAGAAGCACAAAACTTTTCTGTTAACTTTGCTCTTATCTACCATCTTCCACCATCGGTAACTTGAATAATCCATCGTACTAGTTAATTCATAATAACTGCTACGTAGATCTTATATTAGTATATTTCGTAACAAGTGAAGACAAAAGGTTTTTGGCGAGTGGGAGGTTTATAATATATAGTATAATGCCACCAGTCAAAAACCACTTTTTTTCACGAATTATGAACATAATTTTTCATCTCAATGTGTCGAAAAAGTACTTCCGCTTCGCGTCGAATGACTGAAAAGTTACTTTTCCGACACAGCGTGATGAAAATATATATACTGTATTCCATAAGTATCATTTACCTATTGTGAGCCTTTAGTTTTGAATCATTAGTTTCGTATATAGTAAAAGGTGTCCGATAGTAGCCGTCTCGCAGCTCACGAGATGCTTTTCTTGCCAGATTTTCTTTTGTTATTGTTCTGTTCCGTCTTCGTAATGCTTTCTACTTTTTGTATGCTTTCTTGCGAAATAGACAGAAAAAAAATTATTTGATTCACTGGGCATAATTGTTCTTTCGTCATTTTTAGGGAATTCTGGAAAAAATAAACAACCCTATACTATAGAGTATAGACGTACAGTACAGTAAGAATAGATGGATGATTAAAAACGTTACCCTCCTTTTTTTAATGAAGGGAAGCACTAGTAGATTTCGCAATAATTATAATGATTAGTTTTGTCATTCATGACTGGAAAGGGAGTCATTCAACGTTTAAATCACAAAAATGAAATAACCCATGAAAGGAGGATTAGTATCCATAGCACTCACAAGGGACAAAATTATACTTCAGTCTCGTTCAGAATAACCACGTGCAACCCTGAGAATCGGTGAAAGTGGTGATGCTAGTCACCTCGTTGAATAGCTAGTGGGATGAAGTGAACGCCTAGTAGCCCTCTGTGCGAGGTATGGGACAACACTAACGGAGGATGTATAACTGGATGGCAAACTAATTTGCAATTTATACGACCCTACCGTTTTCCCCTTCTATTCAACCTCCGCACTAACAATATCTTCTCTTCCTCAATATATGCTGCTTACTGAATCTGACTAATATCTGAAAATGCGAAATGAAATCATTTCCCTTGACCGGATCAATTAATTTAGAATTCAGTTATATGTTAGTCGTAAGAGGGATGAATTCCTCCTTCACAGTTAATTTTTCAATTGAATGGAATATGTCTATCACACAATTCACATTCAATTTATAACTACTCGGAGAGAATTTTTTTAAATCAAAATTAACGTTTGGTAATTTTACTGAGAAATTGGGGAATTGTTTTTATTAACCCTCCCGTACTCGCGCCTCTTGGCGGAACGTCGTTGTATCCGCCCGTGTATTTTCGAGTGCAACGTTGCCATAACGTGCTCTATACTTCACAACCCTCAATAATCCATAGCGCGCACAATACGAGAGATGAGCATTTAAATATACCTCTGAAAATTGATTTCATAGCTACAAATTTTTGATTCCTTTATTTCTATAGCTTTGGAAGGCACAAATATCTTTGATATTGTTTAATAAGTATCACTAAACGATTGACACATCTTTGAATATAATAAATATGGCGAAAAACTAGAGAAGTTCACGAGAGTCGGCAACATTGCTCGTCAAATTTCCACTACGCGAGTACTCGCGTGGTGAGCGCTGCGCTCATTTTCGCCTGCCACGGACTCAAAAAAATTAGTCATTTTAGGGCAACCTAGGCGCATATACTCTCATCAGAACATATTATTTGCGGAATTTGTAAAAAGGCACAGCCCAATTCCTCATATTTTTACGGATATTTCTGTGACAGCTATCAACAGGAGGAGTTTTGTTGTTGCTCTTTTTAAAAAATTACTCTTTTTGGATTTTTCCATTGGCTTTCAATTAAAATTAATTGTATTGGAAATTTGTGAAAAAGGAAATTACAATTATCGGATTTATAATTCGCTGTCTTGGAACGAAATAAAATCTTTTGTCATTTCCGCAAGTTGCTATATGGAAGAACGTGCCACTCTGACTTTTCAGCTGTGCACGAAGTGCTGACGGCTACAATGGATAAAATCTCGCCTCTTCCATAGATGAAACCAGGTATGTCTGGAAAAGGATCATCTGCGCACAAATATAAACGAATTTACGTGGATTATTAATTGAAATTTTCTGAACTATAATATTGATATATTAACATGAATCGTCTTGTTAATTATTTCATCGCATTTATGACTGTATTACAGTTAAATTTACTGATTGAAAATTCAATATTTAAGTTTTAAAAATTTTCTATAATCTTCTTATGGAACTTTTAGTGTTTATTTATCTTTCGTGAAAATATTCAAAAACTACTTTTTTCATTGCAAATTTTCAATTTTTCAGAACAAAAATCTCAATCCATCTTGCAATTGAAGATCGAACGAATCGTATTTCAAGTATGGGATACAATTTATTGTAATGATAATTTGTTTTGAAATTTTAACACCTTCTATGATACACAAAAAGTCATACAATAAATTGACAATTCCTACGAAGAATTGTTAATTTTAACA
Source organism: Psyttalia concolor (assembly GCA_030522845.1). Classification (NCBI taxonomy): domain Eukaryota; kingdom Metazoa; phylum Arthropoda; class Insecta; order Hymenoptera; family Braconidae; genus Psyttalia; species Psyttalia concolor. Next base: position 266,703 of record JAPYZM010000007.1, on the reverse strand, counting down.
CAGTATCCCTTTGTAGTTAAACTTTACCAACTGGAAATAAAAAATGACGGAAATTGTCCAACTTAAATATAACAAAGCTCCAGATAGATGAATGGTATAGTATCTGTAACGTACTAGACAATTTCAAAAAAAACGTCACTTTAAATGTAGTTGTACTTTCAATTCAATTGCAAAGGAATAATTACTGAAGTAAAACAACAAGGCAAATGACAACAATGAGAATTTACCCCGCGGCCAAGTTTCATTAATTCCAGATAATAAAGAATTTTCGCTTATTCTTCTCTCCGTGAACAAGGGGGATAGGAAAACAAACGAAGCATGAAAAAATGTGATGGTTATTACTCAAGGGAGAATAACAAAGGATTGATTCTTCAATGAGTTTACCAGCATAGTGGGAGTACGAAAAAATAATGACTAAAAAGTCGTGAAAGAAATGGTCAACTCAGAGGGGATCGATGATCCATCTTGTACAGGGAAGAATACCAGAAGAGATGATGGGGGAGAGACAAGGAGTAACATGAAAAGAGCGTCAAGACAGAGTGGGGGGGAGTGAGGCGACAGCGACAGTGGTTATACCGGCAAACATCCCACAGGAGAAATCCGGGATAACTGCCACCTAATGCGAGTGGTCGTCGACGGCATACGAAGACCCATGGGTAAAGCTCTAGAAAGCTTGGAGCTTGCTCGAGGATTTTCGTAGCGACTCCTCGGACGAGTGAGTGCGACGAAGTTAGCTTGATGTGACAGAGAGAAGGGTACATGGACGAGTGAACGAGGAGTTGCGGTTGATGGTTAGTGCCCGTGGAACGGTGCCGGAGGTGGTGTCGGAGAAACTTGAGGCACTTGAAAGGGACTGAAGGAGGTATAGGTACTGCCAGGTGAGGACGCTATCAGAGGGAACGTACCCCATTGCGCTAACTCCATTAGCCGTAGCCAAGAGACGCCAGTAGAATTTGTAAAATGTACGAGTTGGCGGTGATATGTCGAACTATCACGTATATCTCTACTGGCTCATTCACTCTTACCAAATTCACTCTCTTCGGGTGCTCACAGACAAGTTTCTCGTTAGTCATTTCAATAGATGCACTTTGTTGATAAACCAAGGTAGATACAACCCGTCGGCTCTCCGGCGAGATCTCGTCTGCACATGATGTTGATGAGCGTCAGCCTAGACGCTAGCAGGATGTGTATACGTTGCTTTTATGCGAGAATGAAGGCTCCTTGGTATTTTTCCAGTGCCGTCGGCTCTCTCGACAGAGTGCACAACTGCTCTCATTAGAATCTTGAAATGGAAACTACGATGGCATTTCAAATGTTTTTCTTCACCATAATTATGCGTGCCTTCTTCAGTTGTTTCATCATTGAGACGTAGCTTCTTCTCGTCGAATAAATTTCCGGTGACTTAGCTATCTCGCGTTGTAGCTTTTTGGTACTTTAGCTCTCACACCACGGTACCATTTTGATCTTTGGACGATTAGAGGAACGAAATCGTGCGAAACGTGGTAACCAGAAGGATACGGGCTTCCAGAATGTGGTGCACGAAGAAAAGGGCAAAGAAACTTATTTCTTCTGATTCTCACGGACTGTCGGAGAAACGCTAACGCTGCAAGGTAAAAAACGACTTTATGGTTTAGTTGGCATTATGGGTTTAAGACGATGAAATGCCAGCGTAAGTGGAGATGAGAAGAGCGAGGATTTAAAACGAAAAAAGGGGGGAGAGAGCGTAGTTTGCAAAAAATGTGCTTGAATCTGATTTGAGCGGTAGTTTCCGTGAGAATTGCCGTGGCAGTGGGGACAATCGAAATTCATGCAAAAGTTATAACCACTTTAACGCAACTGCTCCATAACTTTATACTCCATCCCTACCAATGACTTTTCCACTTCTGGGTATGACCTCGCTCCTTTTATTTTTCTATTTAATCCTCGGCAATTTTGTATTTTTTTTCTACCTCATGTCCTGCTATAGAACTAGGACTCTTATCCCTTATTATTTTCTATTTTATTTTACCTTAGCTAGCTTTCAAGTCATGTCGTGATGTGAGTATGAAAGGCCGGGGATGATAGATAGAACGAGATAGAGAATGGAGTCGACCAAGGTTTCAGGTAAAATTTATGATGACCGCAGTCGTTTTCTATTTATTTTTCCCTGTTAGCTGTGTGTCCAGCATTCGATTTCATTCGTGGGAAAGCTCCATCGTGTTTCCATTCAGCCCACAAAACCCATCTCAAAATTGTTTCAACACCCTTTTGTATATTCAGTGGTGATGGGAAAAGGAAGTATCGGAGCAGTGGTTTGGAGCGAAGGAAGAGAGTCGATTAGCAACCATGTCCAATCGTCGATTCATATTCGATGTACGTGAGGTCCTGTCAGTGAAATGGTCGTCCCATTGCACGGTCTCTCATAGGGCTTTCTCCACTAGCTAACATTTACTTGGATTTCTGGTCGTTCAATTCAATGTGTTGTACTCAGTGGCGTATCGAGACTCCACTGTGTACGACTACAACAGACGCATTTGAATTACCATATCGCACTGCAGCTATTGAGCTCCACTATCATCAATGCCATTCCAGGGAGACCGGTGAGGTTACGTCTTCACAAGATGTTCATGAATTTATAAAACTTCATCGACTCGTACAAAAATCTTAAATTGTATTCTCTCATATGAAAACTAAACATTGTACTGTATTTGTATTTTAGGACTTATAAAAAGTGCACGGCAAGTGATTTCCAGTAAACCAGCAAATTGGAATGTTAATAATTTAGTAGCTATTCGCCGGCAGGCTTGAGTCTTTCTTCCTTTTTTTCACTACACCAATACCTCAACTCTTTTTCCTTCCCTACAACGACCTTCAGAATCCATATATAGCAACATATATGGATAAAAGTCACTTGTACATAGCTCACCTGCACACGAGACGCGCATTCTCGCCCCTGAATGTGTACGGTGGAATCCCAATCGAGAGCAACTTCAGTCCCTCCACTGAAACAATCACAAAAAATAGTATCAGATAATTAATGCAGAGGATATTGCTAGATCGAACAAGATTAAAAGCTATGAAGACAATTCGGGATCGTTCAATTGGGTTAACTACTTCGAATTTATACAGTACAGTGATATTAGTGATATTAGTGCAGTGGACTGAAATCGTCAAATTCGAGGCAACATTATTGTTATAATTATAGTGATTATGGATTACAATTACATGTAACTGATATTAGCTGTAAAATGCATTGAAGCCCTATCGAGAGAATGTGTCGAATTAGGATCGAGAGAAATCTTGATGAAAATTGTAGGGCTTTAGTACAATCGATTTGCCATGTATTGAAGTACAAAGTTTATCACATGTAATGAAATATTTAGGTTTCTATTGCCAATGAGCTCTCTCAACAATGTAAACATTCTTCGAGAGGAAAACAATTATTTCCGAACATGGCAAAAAATTCCGTTACAACTCATTAATCATCGGATATAATTTTTGTTACACTTAAAATATATATATCTTAACAAAAATTGACAAAAAAATTCATATAAAATTGAAAAAATTATCGGATAGTTGTCAAAATAAAGATAAAAAGTTGACGGCGTATCAGAAAATTGAAGGAAGTCTTTCAACATTTCATAGGATGTTATAAACCAAGGTTTTTCGTGTGTTCTCTTGAACAATCGAAAATATTGTCACTTCATGTCCTGCGACGTATCGTAAAGAGCCTCCAAGATATTTATAGAGTTTAAGAAAACCCTTGAAAGGAGAACTCTCCAACCCAATTTTTATCAGTGCTAGATAATCAAAGACCTCTTGCTTCTGTCTCCCAACAATCGCTCACTGGGGTCGAACGCAGTATTGCCACGTGACCCTTGACCTGATTGGAGCAACAAAGGAGTCATTTGGAGGAGGCTTCAGCTTACTCGACATTGCATGACCACTCAACCTCTTCGTTGCCCATGCCAAATCCAGACCACTCTCTTTCATGAGGAGGGAGCCCAAACGATTGATGTTGTTTCCCTGTCATTTTGTTATTCTACCTGTATCACAGTGTGTATGAAAAGTAAAGGAGCAATGGAGAAAAATGAATAATGAGGGGTCTTTCAGCATGAAAATTACGGAATAAAAGTGTATTATTTTTCTTGAAAAATTGAGATCCAGATATCGATAATAGAATATGAAGACCAAATTTGAATAGTTGACATGAGCCTTTATAAACTATGCAAGAATAATTACGGATTGTAGATTTTGTAGGTACTCTGTCACTGAAGAAAATATGTTCGATGTTATTCCATTCCACTTTCACCTAAGAAAGCGCAGCGTGAGCAGCGCAAACTTTTCCGAGAGAATTTCTCATTCGTACAACGTTTTAACGTCTAGAACACCGACATAGAGTGCAAAATTTACGCTGCTGCTGGGCTACTTCAATACCTGAAGGACTCGTAAATTATGTCAAAGAATTATCGAACGGGTTTTCCAACGCTTCGCTCCCCTGCGCTGTGACGTGTCTGGCTATATACGTGCAAGTTCTACTGCGCCGTGGGCCCCAGGTAAGTTACTCCCCATACATGGAGGTTGCTTTACTCTACTTTCCTGGGAGTTGTCTTTTGACTCCCAAGCTTAAGACTGCAGGTCATGAATTATCACATCCGTCATTATGCGGTACACCCAATGTCTTAATCTACTTCTATGCGTGTAAACCTAAACAAAAGTCGAAGTGGTAGTATATCAACCCAACGTTGGCGAACACGTTCTAATGAATTAGTATCATTTTTATCATATGTGATAAATAGCATGCAGTGTGAGTCGACCAACCGGAAATGAGAGTGTTATATACTTGAACAGGTCCTTCATTACATATTCGGTCAGAACAAGCTAAAAGCCTATGACTGAATTTCCTCTTCGGATTTCTTGACGACCATGCACATGGAGATAAATTTTACTGTCAAAGTTTTGGTAGTAATACGTCATTTTTAATACCAATTTTTCTCTGTATAACGGATGGTGAGTAGATTTTTCTACAATATCACTTTAATAGTGACATAAATAGAAACCAATAAAATTATGACTTGCTGCTACCAGAGGATAAATCCATCAGGATTGAAAAAATAAGAAAATTAAACAAAAAAATAAACAAATGAATAATAAATTGAAATGGAGGAAATTCTAAAGTTTTTCCATCGCTCATGGTAAGATGAATACTAATGGATGAAGGCATTCGCTGCTAAACACAATAAAATGCCTGTACCGAGTGATCATAAAAAGTGTGAATATTAGTCATAAAAGTGGACATTATCTTATTACTCGGTACGATAAAAAAAATTATAAAATATTATCAGACAAGTGGCAATGGATGGTCTCGGTTCTTTTAATTTTCCAAAAGATAAATTTTGGAAAATCATTGAACTTTTTCAATAAGTTCCAGATGAGTATGATATAGGGCTTCAAGTTGGTAATAGTTAAAAAATTCACTAGTATAAAAGAATATTTAAATTTCCGCTGAACTAAAGTGAGCATAAATTGCTGGGAAAAGAGCCAAGTTACCGTGGGTAAAAGTTTAGGACGATATGCAAGAAAATGCAGACCACGTGTAAAAGAAGGGAAGAAGGGTGGGGGTGAGGTCGAGTGGTAAGATATTTATAATTCAAAAGTAGCTAGTGTCGCAATAGTGGCAACATGAGCTTTTTCGTAGCTGAGGGGTAATCAGGTTGACTGCTACAGCGCTTGGGTGGGAAGAGATAAGACAAAGAACAAACAATGCTGAATTTGTCTTTAATTAATAACGATGACGTGGTTGAGAGGTCTGGAGTGCTGAAGGTAAAGAGAGGCGTAACTTTGGCGGGAAGAGAGGGGCATAGGCGAGCGGGATGGCAGGGAAATGGGGGGAAACAGCGAGAAAAGAGAACAATAAAGCATGCGTGAGGTGAGAATGAGAGAGATAGCTCGTTGCCTGTCACTTCGTAATTAACACCTATTTCCCTTTCGTCCTTTCGTTACCGGTGTATGTCGCGCACCTAATTGCCACAGACCAGAGGTGCCAGTACAACCAACGTCAACGGTAAAGGCCAGAAGGCTCCTCGGTCACGTGCCGCTCGAGCACCTACACCTCAAATAATTTTGTGGTTTATGGTGATGACGCTGTCATAGTCCGGGATTCCCCTCGCTTTTTCATAAATAACCGACCTAATATTTCGATTATCGGGGTCTCTCTTCATCCCTCAGTTTACTCGTGTTATCTTCATTCAGCTGACAAAGTTTGGGTAAACAAGTTATTTGCCGACGACTAATTTATGATTGCGAAGCCACATTAGCACATGCCAATATTGATTATGATTATATTGATAAACGTTCATATGTTGCTATGCCATTTCGTTTGTGAGTCGATCAATAGTAATGCCGAGAGAAAAACTAATTGTCATTGATCTAAAGAAGATTAAAATAGATATATGTGATAAACTGTCACTGTGAAATATAGATGGTGTAGCCAATCTCCCCCATTTCTCCCTTTCCCCGCCACGAACATAGCTGCAGCCCTTGACTTTCTACTATAGGACGTTGAGGATTGTCCTATATCTAAAACAGGATTACGTTCGTAAATCTTTGAGTGCAGTGAACTACAAGCAGAACGAATCGGTGGTTCTACTTCGCTAAACACCTTTGTTCCGATGCCCAGCTCTTCATTCCTTTTTTCTGCCCATTTTTAGATTTGTTCAGATAACTAAAAATAGAAGGTTTCGAGGTTTTTCCCGTTTTTTTTTAGATCGCTGGAATTTAACTCAACGTAACCTACAAGCTAACCGTTAGTTCAAAGTTCACGGCAATTCCGGATCTAGTATGTCATGTTCGTTCATCGGATCTTTGAATTTAAACTGATCTATTTCAGGTAGTTTAGTTGCAATCTGCTTCTTCATTTCTGTAGTGGATATATTTATTATACAATATATTAATATTATAGTACCAGAAGGAATTTGGTTTCCATTGACCAGGTTAGTTAGGTCTACTACGAACCAAGTAATATAATATCTGTCAGCTTGGATAGTAACGAGAAAACTTAATTTATAGGAAATACTCTTCATGAGATCTCTCAATGGAAAGAGTAAATAACTGAAGGCAGCTTTTATGCTATTGTTTCCAGGGAAATTCTAGTTTCTGCCATAGTGATTTCTGCAGAACAAATATATTATGCCATAATTTTTTGAGAAACCGAATATTTTCCTTATTGTAACGAAAGAAAAAAAAATTGTACATTAAAGTGCTTCATTCCATCTCTGTCCATAACGTAACTACCAGCTGCTGACCATCTCCAGCCCCCACTTTGAAAGTTTCCTGAAGAAATCGCCACACAACCACGAAAACTTGTGACGAGTTTGCACGTCCTTAATTGATCACAAGCTCCGCAATTGAATTCCCATCCCTAGGCAATTGACGATTCGATGAGAATTTCAATCAAGCTAAAGGGAACGTGACAGGATGGAAAAAGTGAAATGAAAAGCCCATTGGTTTTTCGCATATTTTACGATTATCGATTTCGTCTTCTTTGGCTTTCCGGCACTTCAGTGATGAGGGTGTCCTCTATAGTCACGCAGGTCAAACCTCCACTTACAACTGATTCTCAAGCAGGGTGAAATGCACGCAACGACTCGCGACGTTCATATTAATTGCCCAACTACATGCACACACATTCCCGGCCATTCTTTTTTTTACTCTCCAGAGAGCTTCTAATTTTGAGCTCTCGTCAGAATGCACTTACAAGCTACTTCTTCTACTTCTTTTTATTTTATACGTTACTATGGAAGTTTCCCCCAAAATACGTAATCTCGCGTTCCCTTACATTCTCATATCCAAAGGCGAAGTGTTTTCGAGTGCTTCACTTCTTCTCAACTCAATTAATTTTGAATTATTGTCGTTGAATATTTTTCGAGATACGTGTTCACAATCTCTGCACATATTTCAAGAGTAGTAATAAAACAGCCTTATGTTGTCGGTGTTATTACAAAGGGATAATAATGATTCTTATCCTGAAATTGCAATTTTCATCTTAAAGTTAATTATGAGCGATCGTACCCACCGGTCGGATCGCATGCAGTATACATTATCGCATTGCATTGAGAATATCCACATACAGAAAAATTAAAGTGTACAATATGTGAAGGTATTCTTTCATACTTTCTGAACTATCTTACACGTGAAGATTATGCGTACCATTAAAATACCATTAAAATTCGGTAAATTCAAGGTTGCGCACATCTACATTGATGGCTTGGTGTTTGGAATTTATGTGGAATATCACTGTTAATTACGTTCAAAATGAGCACAATTCCCCATTACATGAATGTAATCGATGATTTTGAAAGCAAATATCGGTAATATCTATCAGTAATATAAAATCAATGTTAAAAATGAACATCATGTTATGATATTTGATATACATGGAGTTAATGGAACGTTCTCATCACGATGCACTCGATGTTCTTTCTATTATGGAATAGATTTTCCTCACTCATCGTTCGAATATCCACCTGTATTATTTAGGTAGCAATTAATTGAAAAGCAAATCCTTTGATTACATGAAATATTTGACAGCATATTTTTACTGACGAATCAAAGTAGATCAAAGGTTAAATTCTACTAATTTATCCGATATGGTTATACAATGAAAATGTTTTGAAATTGACGTCCACAGAAATGAAACATTAAATAAAAAAAGCAGTTCTCATCGTAGTATTCAATTTCTCATATTACGATGCTCAAAATGATCGCTTCATAAGCAGAGACCAATCAAATGCGCTATGCGAATACAAGAAGTTCGAACGCTTCTCATTTCTCTGATGAAAAATCGGGATTTGATTGTTCATTAACAAAAACTTAACCAGTGCTATATTTGGAACTATTTTTTAGGTACATAATATCCACAAAATTAAGCGTATGAAATTTGGAATTAATCGATGTCCTCTGTTACTCCATAAACAGTAGATATTAATAAATAAATATTTCACGATATTTGTCGCCAATTTCAATTTATACAATTTCCTTTTAATATAAACCGGAAATGAATAAAAAATCACCCGAACCATTGATAGAAAATTATTGAGACTTGAAAAAAGTCAATTTTTCTTCATGAAATACTGACAACACAAATTTGCCGATTTTTCTGAGGAATCTCGATGAGGCTCCGCACAAAATGTGATGTCTTGTAGATCCCTATAATAATCTCGGTAAAAGTTCCTGGTTTTTTAACCAAAAGATTGATCAGCTGCTCCCGAAAAGTGAATTTTTCATGGAATATCCCCGTATCAATGGCTAGGTTGAATTATGTATGCCTTCATAAAGTAACGTGCTCCTCATGCAGGACGCAAATATCAGTTCGCAATCTTACTGATATTTTTTCAAAAATTATATGAGGGACAGATGTTCTTTAATAGTGACACATGACAGGAATTTGAAAGTTCTCTATGTCACATGAGAATTTTATTTACAACCGGGCAAATGGAAGAGACTGAATGGAAATGAATGCACTGCCCGTCGTTACAAATAACTTTGGAGTGCTTTAATCTGTGCATACAGCAAATGGTGGCCTTCCATTTGCTACGATACGATGGGTAATGGGGTCGACATGTTTCTGGTGAGACAGCTGGGAAAGAGCACTGAGAGCTATCAATGTACTATAGTTCCTGCGTGGGGACAAGAAGCCATAATCTCGTTATGGACGCTACTTCGAAAGTGTACCAAAACAGAATTGAGTCCCCGGTTACCATACCACTCTCTACAGTACAATTAATGAGTTACACTGATAATATTTTTATTTATTAAATGCGGTCAATGCACTCAATGTTACACAACCCTATTAACATTCGTCGCTGTCTGGCATTTACATTAATATTTAATATTCATTGCAGCGATCGCAAAAATCGTGAGCAGGCATGGAATTGAAATTTTGCAGATAGAGCAACTTAAAATCCAGCTTCTCTGGTCTTCACTGCTGATGTCATCTATGGAAAACTGAATTGTCCTGGAGCGATGCCAGGCGACTCCTTGTTGCTACAGTCATGAATTCACGCATGACCTTCGAGACCCATGATTACTCAAATGATTCTTGGACAAATGTCCACATGAGAATGTAGAGATTTCATTGAGTTTTTACTTCAATGAGTGTGAGCACCAAATTTTATATTGAGGGCGCTCTCTTCTTTGGTTAAATAAGCAATTTTATTCCTTCCGAAAGCTGGATTGAAGTTTGTTATTTGACATTTATCTATGGGAGAATGACACTTTTTATTAGCTCTGATGTTGGTTGTACCAATAAGTTGAGGAATGAATGGCAAATTGAGAACATAATGGACGACAGTATTAGTCATGCGGGCGGTGCACAGTGCCAGCGGGTGTTTAAGTTAATCAGTAGTTAGACGGATTGGTATTTAGAGGGTTGTTCGCGCAGTTTTACCCTTCCATATCCAACTACTAGTACTGATGGAGAATGTAAAGATTTACAATATTCATCGATACTCTGAGAAAAGTAGTCCTGCAATAAAATTATTTTTGATCAATTTTCCGTCAATTTTTGGACTTTGAGTTTAACCGAAGTTTAATCGGATTGTAGTCACGGACAATATGTAGGGGAGCTCAGGAGAGGTGAAGTTCATATGGAGTAAATGATCAAAGTCAACGTTTTTTGTAGTAAAGGTTTAGCTCGAACTTCGGCAGAGTGTAATCAGAGCTTAGTCAAATATGGTCATGGCTTAGTTGAAGTCAACTGATTGTCCAATATTAGTCAGATGCAGATTGAATTAATTATATGTTCCATAAACTCATACTTCTATAGAAAACGAACTTTGAACTTGAAATCATTCTGGTGAAGGGAGGTCATTGACGTCTATATCCTTGCAAGAAATCATGAATTTATATACAGTCCTAATGGAGAAAATCATGAATAACATTTTTTTTTTAATCCAAAGATACACTTATACATTACGGACACCAGCTAAAAATCGTATAAGCGCATTTTTGAGACCATATTTAGTTACTCGGATGGAAAGAATGCGAAACTTAAATTTAAAGAGTTATAATGCTTCCATTTGACAGCAAAAATGTGTGGAAGCAAAAAAAGCAATTGAAAATTGAAAAAAATCAGTGGGACCGACGGTTTTCATGTTGTTTTTTTTTTTGGAAGCGTTAGCTGGAATGCGGTGCAGTCCGGTAAACATGAGATGGCACATGCTAATGTGCATGGGTGCAATGAAGAGAACAGTAGGAGAAACAAAAAAAGGCTGCCGAAATGGGGTGCCTATATAAAACCGTAATTATTGTAACAATGAAAAATGAATTAAAAATAATGACTAATTGGAGGAAAGAAAATCAGCGCTTTGTTCCATTAGCGCCCTTATTTTGGAACCTGCCAGGATGTTATAGTAAAAATTGTTATATTTTCCAATCATAATCTGCAGCTGCATCATTACTGACTTAAGGTAATCAGCCCGTCAGCCCATTTAATTTTTCAAATGGTCATCACTTTTTGTATTTCCATTTATATTTAGTTTCATGAAGCTAAATATCAAGGCAATACTTGGTCTTTTTAGCTTCCCGATAGGAAGTTATTCGTCTCACCCAAAAAAATCGGAATTTCCTGAAATATCGATGTTTCATGACCAGGAGAACACCCCCCGATGCATTTTACCGAGTAGTCTCTGTGCGTGTGGGTGGATGTACTCACTGTTTTTCATTCACGCTCCCAGGCAAACGGGGAGTGCGATCCGAATGGGGGATTTCGCGATCGAGGACAAGATCGGATTAGTTTGGGAGCGAAATCCCTCCACTCCTTTTTTATTTTTTATTTTTAAATAAGAATTACAAGAAATTTTGATCTTTCAACTCTATTCGTTCACGCTCACGCGCAGGCGTGTTCTCCGATCGATACGATTTTGATTGCGATCGATAGGCATTGACTTTGCCCAGACCCCATTCGGACGGGAATAAATTCTCCCTTTTCGAATTCTTTAAAGTGAAATCCTCTCATACTTTAAATATGTTCTTTAACGATTTGTCAGATGAATATTTCATTTGTTGGCTGAATTCCATTTTTCTCTTCATTTTTTATATAAATAGACTCGCCTATTGTCCAATGATGCCGAAAACTCACTAAACGTGTTCTGACAGTGAAGAACTAATTTAGTACCGTTCGAGCCTACATGACACTGGGGTGAATCCTTCGCGCGGTTACCAAGTCGCAAGTTGGCATATGTTGCTGAAATTAGGGGCAAATCCAATTTAACGCCCTAGCTAGGAATTACCTCATCAGAAATGAAGGGTTTCTAGATCTAAATTCTGGTCAGTTTCACCTCTCCAAATTTTGAGAGAATTTCTAATTTCTTTTGATATCATCGTGTCCTAGAATTGTCCTTAATATACTGAGATTCTATGATTCCTACATGTCCATTGAATTTGATAACGATTTTGATATTAAATTTTAATAAACATTTTTTTCTATGCTAATTCTCTGCCAAACAGCGTAGCATGGTTTTTCAATTCGAATTTATTATTATACCTATTATCATTTTCAACTTTTACTGAACTTGAGAAAATAGCGGCCCTACATTTGCCGGCGTTCTAAACAATTCAGTTCACCTCTAAAATTCACGGTACTAGGGTCAAGAAGATTCTCGAATCATCTTGATAAGTTAAAACTGGAATTCTCCAAAAGTTTGTTCATTTTGAACTCGGCAAAAAGTTTGCAAGATCGTTCATTTACTTAGAGTATTATTGTTAGAGTCGATTCAAATTACCATGCTACTATTACAGCAGTAACTGTTAATAACTCGAGAACAGATGTACGACATGTTACGAGATGTGAAATTTTATTGCGAGCAGGTTCTAATAAAGTTGTGATTCGGAGAAACTTCATCAAAGTAGCTACGTCTCGGCCGTTTATATACATATCCGTTAAGGTCTAGATATTGAAATACAAGTCTAGGAAATTGGAGGGATGTATGCAAGTGAACAAAAAGGGTTCTTCTATTATACATGTCATTGATATTCCTAGAAAATAATACATCACTTACCCTCTTGCTGCAGCAGCACCAGAACTAACAACACCATTAGATCCATTGTGAAAAAGTTGATCCCTTCTTGGGCGATACTTGTTCTGATTTTAAATGTTAGGACAGATGAATAATTTATCATTCAATCACCTAATCCGCACTAAGAAAACATTGCCACTTAATTTCTCCAACCCCCCCCCCCCTCACCCATTGACAATTGATACGATCGAACAGAGTCCTGTGTCAATAAGTTCCCCTTCTCACGTCTCGTTCTGAAGAAAATTTTCTCTTTGATATAACAATGAGTTGGCTCTTCACTGCAGTTCAATTACCACTTTGTTCAATTATAATTGGTACATGGAGTCATGGGGAATCATTGAAATTACTGCTGAAACACACACGCATATACGGCGATAAGGATGAGGACACCTTAATTGTTGTGACATTGTTATTCCACTGTCAATTAAATTTAATGATTGTTCTTGAGGTGGAGCGTTGAATACCGCGAAGTGATAGAGGGTACGTATTAAAGGTATTCCATACCACTAACAATATGTAAGAGATCATTCCATATACAGACAACTTCAATCGTGAATAATATTCAGAAATGCATGCTTTCAGTACTTGAATTAATAATTTGCGTTCTACAGCCTGTTTACAGCATCGAAAATCCATTTAACTATTTAGTACGGAACCTCTCGCTTATTATAATACTCTTCATCCATAAACTGAGGGTCTTCAGTGTCTTTGGTACATTCAAGATGGCTTGCACTATAGGAGAATAAACAAACAGTTTATTCGGTTCTCGTACTGAGGATCACGTAATTCCTATGGGAAGATGAGCACCTGAATTACTCGTTTGACAATGCTCTATGAAAGCAGACAATTTACATAATTTATATTCCGTGAATATAGACACTGTAACGTAGCAGGAAAAGTGGTTATCCAATGATGGCTCATGCTTATTTAAACAGGTTCTTCTTTGGGAAATTGAGACGTTATAATGTTTGTAGAAGTACGTTGGACAAGGTAATAGTAAAAGATAGTGCACTGTCAATTGTCGGTCTTTTGCCTTCTGGAATTGTAAATCATAGTGGGAAAATTGGAATTATAAAAGGTGCGTAAAATGGCAGATCTGGGTCAAGCATATACTTGGGGGGGTAGAGATTTTCAATACAACTTGTTGCAAACTTTGAAACGTTATTGGTGTTGGCTCTGGGTAGGGCACGGTCATATTCATGTGCAGTCCGGCGTGTTTGAAGAGGCCGAGTTCTATCGGGGCAATCGAAGGTATTGAAAGTTTCTAAAGGAAGAAAAATGAATAGGTTTTATATATACCTATACGTTGCTGGATATTTGGGGATTAATAGAGGGCGAGGATTTTTTAAAGAATGAAGTTGATATTATATTATACAAATAATTCATTTACATAACGCTTTAACTATGGATTATTATCAATCTCTATTCGAACCCTGTATTATAAATACGAATTGTGAAGATATTTTGTGGTGGGAACACTCTGGAATCTCAAATAAATTCCTCAGATATTTCAGTACTCGTAGAGCAATTGGCGAAAGTAGTTGTGTAAAAATTGTAAATAAAAGATTGGTTGGGATAATTTTTAATGTTTCATGCGAAGATATGATACACATTTTTAAACATTTTTTTATTTTTGTATAGGTACATTGGTCGAGATATTCATCGGGAAATTACTTGACAATAAAGCAATAAATTGAGTGAAGATTTTCTAGTCTTTCCGAGTAAAGTTGCATGAATTGCTACGGAATTTTCCGGGCAGCATATTCGATTAAATTTCCTCCAATTAGATGATTATTAAAAACATGATTATTATATGCATATATATGTTTTTTGAATCTGTGTAGAAAAGAAAGAAACTACCAGCCGTGTACGAAGTAGGCTTGAATGATGTGGTCTGAAGTTTAGCTTGAGCCCGTGATATTAGCTAGGTAAAACCTTGTAGAACCATGCAATCGATCATTTTTTCAGTGAAAATTTCTTGTCAATTTTATATTAAGACTGATCCGGGACCCTATGCTAGCTACTTCACTCCATCCAATACTATCCTCCGACGTCGCGACTATGTGGAACGCTACCCTATGAATGGAAAGTTTGTATCCTTGATAATCTCAATCATGTCAACACAAGTCCATTCTTGGAAACTGTTAACAAAAGCTGAAATTAATTTTTCCATAATTTTACAATTATGGAGCCTAGTATAGAACAACGAACGAAAGTATCTAAAATGAGACAACCCAACTGCGGTTAGCAATCGTCTCAATTGAAAATATCAGAGCCTGGCTTAATAGACGAATTTTTTTTTGCCAAATATATGTACTTGCTATAACTAAATGTATATATCCTTGCAGTTGAATTGTGTGCATATTACCATTAATAAATTGATTTGGCAATTGAAATTTTTCAAAAATTAACAACAGGGGACATATCATAAACTTGAACTGACTCCTTTGTAGGCCACAATACCTTAATCACATGGCAAATTGAGAAAGTACATTTGAATGACAAATAACTTCCTATCGGGAAGTTAATAACACAGGAAAATCAGAAAAGTTTTTTGATGTCAAAAGGATTATGGGCCATCCTACAATTTCTGCAACCATCGTTTATCTCTAACATGATATGCCTATTGATATGACCCAGCAAGCATCTCACCATAATTAACGCCCTAACGTATAAATAACTCATACCCCACTCCAATCATTCTCAACGAATTTTAAAAACGTTAAATATTTTAGTCACAAATAGTAGATCGATGTATATTTCAAATCCACGAATACCATGGATATTATTGAGTTAATGAAATCGATGAAGCCCGCACTTGATTATGGCTGTGTTACAAGAGTTTGGAAAGCACGCGAAGAATTTCCGGCCACCTCAAGCAATATCATATTCAAAGCACTCGGTTCTACATCAACCAGAAAAATTCCCATCGGCACACGAGGAACGACAACCGGTATTTTCACTTGTCATTAAAGAAATAATGAAATTGTTGATGGTTTGAAATCAAAGGCATTTCACTTTTTTTGAATCCCAACTCTCATATCACTCGGTATTCCACGTACAATTTGTCCTTTTGTTTCCATCAATTTAACTTTCCCATGAAATTCGATCGTATATTCCGCGCACGTGACACATGATGAGAGAGGGAAAAGTTCATGCCGCGAACGGCCGTTGCCGACTACGAAAGCTCCACGATGTATTTCGTGCTCCAGGACGCTTCACACCTGCGCGCACGCGCTTTACGCACTCTTCAACATTTTCTCTCACACGAATTCACAAGCACGCAACGTTTAAATGCATATATATTTCTTTTTGTTATTACCGATTACTCACTGGGGGAAGCGTATTTTTTTGGGACTCGCCCCCTGCATGGATAATTACAAGTATTGGGAGTTTCAATATTACAAAGTGAATACGTGTTGGTATACACAGGGATGGTTGAGGCTGGAGAATCTTGTACGTACAGATTGTTTTTTCGACGATCAATCATATTTCGTGGCTTACTTGTATCATATTTCTTAACTCCTCTGGCTCAGACGGATTTTTTTTTCTCCCATCTTCGCTTAGCTTTTCTGAGAAACTAGGATACAACCGTGGACAAATAATCCTTTTTGTCCCCTATCTCGTTACGGTGTGGACACAGATGAGGAGAAAAAATTTGCCTGTTAAGATCAAAGCATCAGCGTTCCTCGTGCTGAGGTAATCATATTAGTGACGTAGGTATAAAAATGACGGAAGCTATTTCATGGATGAAGAAATGACGGGGAGGGATTTGTGGGTATACAAGAACTCAAGATAAACAGCGGGAAGCTCGCCTAGTCAGACGTACTTGGATAAAATAACAATCTTAAATTGTTTTGGATGTTTATAATTAATTTTAATCATGGAATGACTTGCCAGGGGATTATTACCTGGATAAAAATGACGTAATATAATTATGCGTTATGTATAACTGTTGCTATAAAATCTTAATCGCTATTGTTGGGAACTCTCTTCTCAAGGTGCGATTGCAGTGGCACCGAAGTATTCAATCCTCTGCCAGTGTGTTTTGGTATTGTTCCACATAATCCTTGTGCATAATTTTATGCAACGGTCTTTACATAGAGGGGTAGGCAGTAATGAATGTAAGAAATATAAAAAAAAAAGGACAAAAATGGTGAGTAATCAGACATGTGTGTCACTCCAATCAAACTTCGGTGAAACTGAATTAATTTAAGACGTAGTACGTAAAATAATTATAATCTTCAACAAAACTGAATGGCTTGATGAGCAGACATGGTCGTCGGGAACTCTGGATAATCTTAAGTGCTGGTGAGGTTTGTAATACCTTACCGTGCGTTGAATGGAATTTAATCGGATTTATATTAGTTATATAATTCATATACAGGGTGACGTTTCCAGTCTGGGAACAAAATTGAGGGATATGAAGAATAAAAAATTTGGTGTCCTTTCTTCAAAAGGACACCAAAAAGCCAAACATTGAAGATCAAAATTCCTCCCACAAATGCTTGCCTTCATACTTTTCGTCTCATAAATTCATATCGACTTCATAACAAAAGAACAAGAAATTAATGAACCTTTATTCTTACACAAATTCAATTCTGTAACGATGTCGCTTGAAACAAAATTCGGAATTCATAACCTTCTTAAATTACACTTTTTTATAGCTTGTGACCACGAGTCAATTTTTTTTCTCGTGCTTTTAGCACTTTAAATCAACGTTTCCATTTTGTGATAATCCTGCTCCCCCATTGGAGTTGTGCGCTACGAATTCTTTATTTTCCGAGTGCACGCAATCACGGAAATGGTCGATCCGCCACCCAAATTAATTTATCATGATGACGATCGATATTGTTACGCACGTCAAAGGTAAACACGTGACCCATGTCATTGGCAGGTGTGAGAAAAACGTCCCATAATATAGATTTGCTTTCATGATCTGTGGAAAATTACCATATCTACAAAAAATCTAGAAGAATTGAATTGGTCAATTGCTGAAAAGAAAGAAGTGATAATGATAATTAACTCTCTGAAGAGAGTGATAAAAGTCTTAACAGCTTCAATAAAGCTTATTACCTGTCTAAAGTCCCTAACAAAGAAATTTTCCAAGTGAAAAGTTTCTTCCTGCAATTCATAAAAGAATACTGTTACATGAGAACTCATTGTGCAAATCCCATGGCATGCTCAAACACCTTTAAAAAATCGTGCAACAAGCTATAATTTGATACTTAAATGATGGGTGTCAGAAAGAAATGATAGTGATAGAAAGGTCTCGTTTTTGCATAAACTCCTTCTACGATTTATAATAACCTGTACATAGACAGTATACATCAACACACTTGAGTTAAAGATCCACTCCGTCAACGCTAGTGCAAGTCTTTAATCAATTATGTAAAATCCAGTTGAATCCACACTCCAGCTTACTTGCCAAGAAGAGCAATGTCCCCGGCCCCTTTGTCGTGTTTTCCTCATTCCATATTTTCCTGGTCCCTGTTTCACCAGTTATCCCTATTCTAAACCCGCCTCCAGCCTTTCTAACCCAGCCCATTCGTTGTTTATTAAAACTTCCAAATTAACTCGCTCCACACGCATCTCGTTTGTTTCCTTTTGTCACACGGATGGCTATTTATTACGATTCCACCATAGTCCATGCTACCATTTGTCTAATCCACCGAAGCTCCAGCTCAACCACTGGACGACTGTATTCTCAACATACCAGAAATGGTTAAGCCCACCTCGAGAAACTCA
The DNA here is from genome assembly GCA_030522845.1 of Psyttalia concolor. NCBI lineage: Eukaryota > Metazoa > Arthropoda > Insecta > Hymenoptera > Braconidae > Psyttalia > Psyttalia concolor. The sequence goes on along the minus strand of JAPYZM010000007.1, from coordinate 247,900 downwards.
CACGCTCGGAATTCAGAGAATTTTCCTCGACAGTCTTATATATATATCTGTGCGGTTCCCTCTTTTCATTTCACGATGTTTGACCAGTTTGTGTCCTCATCCGCGATTCTCTGGCTATAAAAAGTTTGCTTCGTAAATACGTGCATAACACTGTATTTTATATTTCTTCTACACCACCACTGTCAAGCCTGCGGTTCTTCGTACCGTAACTGTGTATCATTCAGACTATTATGGTTATATTTATATACTCATCATGGAGTTTTGGATTAGCGCACGGCAGTTTTGCATGGGATTTATCAGAAGGTATGAATGCAACTTCAAATTCGAATCAAGCTCTTAACTACTTTCGAGTTTAAGTCCAGCTGTAGAAAGGAATTTGAGGCTATTATGATAGTTGCGTACATTCCTTGAAGAATTTAACACGAACCAAAGTGGTGGAATCATTCATGGCGAAAATAGGATCGGAAAAATGCCTTTCTACACGGAGAGAAAAATTCAATAAAAATTACGGAACAGTGACGTACTTTTTTATAGAACTTTTCGTACTTTCTCCTGGAATTGTTCTGTAAAAAAGTACGGCACAGATTACGAAACTGACCCGTAATTTTTACGGAATTTTGCTCTCCGTGTACGTGATGATTTATGTCATTTACGTATAAAAAATCATAAAGTGCGATGTCATTTTAATTCAATTATTATTACCTTTTAAAAAATCATAATTTTTTATGATCTCAATCCAGAAAAATACGAGATTTATCGTATATCAGGAGATAAATCGCAGAGTTTAGATTAATTTTCTTATTACAAGCTTTACCTGTGAAAAATTTTATCAACAGTTAATCTTCTTTTCAGAATCCTATCGATATCTTGATGGATCCCTTTCCAAGATGTATCCTTCTTCTGTTACCGTGCTGGGTATATTATCCAGATTTTGAATACAGACGATGTTCTCCTTTATTCAAGGATTAGAATAGGAAAAATCGTATGAAAGGTGAGGATAAATTCCATGAAAGTTTATCGAACAATTTGGAATGTAAACAATGGTACAAGTTGAATCTATGGGTGTGCAGTAGTGAGTAGGGGTGCGGTGGATGGGAGAGCCGTAGAAGGAAGTTGGACAAGAGAATGTGAGACTGCCAGGGGAAAAACTCTGACTGCGTGAATGGTGAAGGGGAAGGAAATAAAAAAATAAAAAAGAAGTGTGGCCCGGGGCATGGAGTTGAATGAGGCGAGATGAAGTGACATGGAAGAGGGTAGACGGTGAATTAAGGAGGAACTTCCCCGCGAATTAGAGGAAAGTATACCTACGCCGACTGCTTTCACGATCAGAACCAAGTTCTTCGTTAATCTCTTGAAAACCCCGGGGAATCTAAGGCCTGCACTGAGGAGATTCTGCACTCACTTTTTGTCGTCGTTCTCGTCTCCATTTCTTTCTACTCCTTTTTCATCCATTTACATGCTTCCCCTTCGCTACGCCGTTTTCTCAATTTATTTGTCCTTTTCCTTTTTCAGCATTTATTATGGTCTCAATCGATGAAATTCCATTCATGTTAATGGAATTTTTATTAATATTCCGATAAATAGCACTTTTAATGCTAAATAATGATTCGATGGTAGTTTTCGACTTTGATATCATTTGAGATCGTTTGTTTTAGTATTTCAACATTTATGAATACTTAACGCGTGTACATTCATTACTATTTGTTGAGAGCAATGAAAATTAACACAACCTGATCACACGCGTATTGAATATTTATTATTTAACACATCAAATAAGTATTTAGTTTATCAAATATCAAATATTTTTCCGTATATAATGCTTAGTTGATCGAGATATGTTCTTCAATTACTTACGCAAAAATCAGAGCTCACGTCGCAAATGATTAATGGAAATTCTGGAAATCCTTCACTGAATCAGTGTCAGTCGTATCCAATCGATTGAAAAAAAAATTGAGTGATGAAATTTGTAACAAAAAATGTCGATATCGGAATTTGTTACCTTCATTATGCTCTGTAAATGTCTATAAGAAAACCTTTCGAATCGCGAATGAACGTGTAATTCATGAAAGGCCGTTAATGCAGAATGCCTTTGCGCCCAGGTATTCTTTCAGTTCCAGTAATAACTTTCAGAATTTAAGATAGAAAAACGAATTAAAGGTAAATTGGACTGAATGGGTAAATGTTCATTCACCTCATTTTTCGTGCATACCGGTGAGAGTATACATATCTATGGATACCAATCTTCATATATCGGGACTTTTTCAATAATCCTGGTAAAAATCAATTTACTGTTCGATGGTATTTAATGGGACCACGTTCGCGGCTCATTACTTTGAATTATAACGATAATATTTCTATGTCTCACGCCGAGATCAATGCGCTGTCCTTTCGTTGAATAATTCAGCCATAGCAGGTGTGGTCAGTAACCATTACTATTATTAATAAGGCTCGCGCTGCATAATCTAGACTTTTCATTCTCTCGACATCAATTTAATCCTTGAATAGCATGAAATCTTCTAAATGGACTACTTTGACGATTAATAAACATTCTTATAGAAGTTTCAGCAGGCTGTTTGGGAAATTGTCCACTCTTAAAATGTTGTACCGAAACAGAATAGAGATGATGAACTATTTCCTATGAATTATGTTGTAAATTATACGACATTTTAGAGAAATGATTTGGATTGGCCCGACTGCAAAGGGCAATGTTGTAAACCGGGGCACCAAAGTTTTGAAAGAAGTTGCTTTGTTGTAGGTGATGGTGGACCAGAGATATAGTGTATCTGAGTTTATGCTATCTGAAGTCAAGTGAGCTCTGCCATGTTTTATTTTATGGATTATATTTGTATTTTATTGATAATGTGACGAAGTATACCCTATGTAATTAATTCAGGATTGATGGATTTTGCATCTGAAAATACTAGGACATCGTAATGTATGGCACCTAATAAAAAGCCGCTAAGAAATTCGTAGCACAACTTAAGTAATAAGTTACAATTAAACAATTATACATTAAATATAGGTTAATTTTTTTCTTTTTTAAATAGTTTTTCCCTGATCATTTTGTGATTCGTTTTTCTCAGAAATAGTTCGGTGTTTTTCACCGCGAGAATATTTAGTTCCGTACTCTGGAGCGATGGTAGCCCGCCTGTTTAAACAAAGAGTGCCTGGAGTGCTTAAAGGTGAGAGTGGTGATTGAAGGGATGATGTTGAAAACGCATTTAAAAAAATATATTTTACTAGAAAGTTCACTGTCGGTCTTCGGCAATGTTTCACATAAAAAAATATATACTTTGCGTTCTGTTTCGGTCTGTTCGAATGCGTATTCATTAATAGTTAGTGAATGCAGGTTTGAAGAGTAGCCTTTGGCGCGCCCTTTGCATTTCATATAAATTATGTTTGAATAATTAGCGAAAATTGATTTGGTCATATTCTACTCGATCATTTATTAATAATTAATGAATTTCACGCTATAGGTATACGTCCTGATGCTAGGATCAACCCTCTTTTTGTTCGGCAGAAGAGGGAGAGAACTGTATCACGTGCAACGATCCTCGTTCCTCAGAACTTTCGGGAGATTCTTCCTGATATGTGGAATGATGAATAAATACTTGGCTTTCATTTTCCAAGCTGTTTGCATAAAGAAGATGGAGTATATCTAGAGCATTCATTGAAATACACGGAGCAAATATTATTGATACTGGAGAAGTACTAAATATTCTGAATGGACTATTTATAACGGGAAAAGGAAATAATTTGAAAATGGGAGTGATAATTTAACGGGAAATATGATTTATGGGACCAATTCTAAACTGCTCTTTAAACCCTACTTAATGTAATTGGATTCTTAGCGGTATGTTCCACTTGGAAATTCAACATTCACTATCACTGTACTATTGAAAATATTTCTATAGAAATTATTATTTCGTACTTCATTCATGTCCGATAGTAAAATCGACTACCAGTCTACTCTTTCATTTATTTACGGTGATATTTATACACCGACTAATATAGTGTTTTGAATATATGAGCCCATTTGAAAACGTCATTACTAACTGGCAGCCTTATGCATCGTTTTCATCTCCTAATTCAATAAAGGAATTTAAAAGACGTAGGTTTCCTCTTCAACCTTAAAAAATAAGCTGTCAAAATAACTAAACTCAACTCCGAAACGGTTCACTTTATCCATTTCACCCTTTCTACGAAGATCTGAAAATATAATCACTCAGCCTTCGTAACACGAAATATGAGTGAGACATATCATATCTTGCAATACAAGGCAAACTATGAATTCTTGTACCTGTCCAATAACCAGACGTGAAATTACAAATGGAATAAAAATTCCAAAACTACTTCCAACGATCATCATAGATATCGTTTTTTAGGTAATCGATATATATAACTACTAATCAAAATTTTACTGTGAAACTGAATTAATTCACCACTTAGTAGGTCAATCAAGTGAAATCCAAAATAGAGTTGAGTCGGACTCAGTTTAGTGAATAATTTAAAGGTGAGAAATGAGCACCATTAAGCACCTTGTGGAGCTGGCACCCGCCGCGTCCCCGGCACGAGGGCTGGGTGATGCTCAGTGCTGGTGAGATTTCTTATACCCTACCGCATGTTAAATTGAATTTATTCGAGTTTATTTAAAATTATATGATTTATATGCCTTTAGTAGGGAAGCGGAGGGGAAGGTTTCGTACATCTACCTTAGCATACTGAATTTCGAACCTTTACGTCTTGATACGATGAAACCAGTAAAAGCAACCAGTCTCGGACACTAGAAGTATTATTTCCCACAACGTAAAAGCAAAAGTAAAACAACCATACTTCAGTTTTTATCGAAGCAACGGTTCACTCCGAATTACCAATGAATTTTATTGAGTAATGATAGACAGAGATCAGGCGTGTCATGGCAGTGTGTGAAACTTGAATGAAGAAAGAAACGCATTATATACAAATAAAAATAATTAAAAAGGTGGGGAAAAAAAGCAATTTCACAAGATAGAAAGCGCACATGGTAGCAAGTATTACGGGCACTTAGTCACTTTTGTGTCTGGCGTGGCATTGTTCTTAGACAAAAGACGATAGCATCCCTCGAGGCAATTCCAAATGTCCCATGTGCGCTAACTCTCTCGAATACAACGAGGGTTTGAAGTAAAATTAAGCCGAGGTGCATTCACTGTTCAAATCTTCATACATGTACATCCGCAGATCAAGTAGTATTAATGGCTAGTCGGTAGGTACATGAGGAGTGACATATTGTATAATAGAAATATATGGTACACTCTTCGGGGCTTGATACACTAATTGCGTCAACACCAATTTCTACTCAATCTGGTAAATATTACATTGATTTGGTATGTATGCAATGGTAAATTTAATGTGCTCTGAGGCACATACAATATTCAATCACAGTATTCACGAATGTCCCCTCGAATATGTAAAATCATGTGAGAGGTCTCTGATAAATAGTTATTACTAAAATTGATCAGTTATTGAAGCATTTTTTTTCGACAACTGAGAAGTTTCATAATTTCGAAGCTCATCTTTATATCAGTTATATATAGAATATTTATATACGATATACCTAGAAACACAGTAAAAAGTTAATTGTTATCATACCATTATCACGACAATTTCCTGGAACAATCTAGAAGGGGTGTTGAATATAAAGCAATTTGCTGAAACGTTTTATGGAAGTAATATGAATTTTCTACATATTTGCTTCAACATTGAAAACACAATAGGGGAAAAAATATTTTTTCCCCGTAAACATTGTGATAAAGCGCATGCCTCACTCTCTCGAATTGTCAAAAGTGGTACGAGAAGGTACTCACAGTAGACGCTACTTGCCCGTGCAATTCCAAAAGCAGCATACTGTACCCGAGACGAGACGGGCCAAAGGACTGAGTGGAATGAACAAAAAACAAGTAAGACAGAGGCCAATTCAGTAAGAAAGAAAAGGCACGTCAGTCGACGGTGAGTCGTTTTGTCGACGGGACGCGGGACTCCATTGTGTTCACCAAAGTTCTTCAATTTCGTGTTAAAAGTGCAGAAAAAGAAAGACTCTAGTACGGGCCAAGTCTCTTCATCTCCCTTCTCTCTATTTTTCTTTCTCCCGTTGACGTCCCGCACACGTAACCATCACAGTCAGGGCCATTTGAGAATCGAGGCCCCTTTCATCTTGTACATCAAAAGGCAATTCCTGGAATTATGGAAATTTTTTCGAAGAGTTTTGTGAAATCGACGTTACTACCAGTCTATACGTTTGACTTTACCTTCGACGATTACCCAGCGGAATACATACACTACCCCAGCAAGAAGAAAGGATCTGGATAGGAGGAATCGTTCTGGTGACCACATAGTACCACAGACAAATCAAAGGTTTAACTTTGATGAATAGCTCGTACTAATAGAGCTTCCAAATCTTCATCTATTGATCGTCAATCGATTAATTTACACTATAGACATTATGGATAGATGGTCGAATTTCATTTCGTAGTTCAATCAAGCTGACCTATACAAAATAACATTCAACGACAGAGATTTTCGTATATAAATCAACAAACGATTTCGCTCTGACGATGCGTTCGTTTTCAATTGAAACATTCGATTGTCCAACTGGACGCCCAGTCGAAATTCTGTGGGCACTTTTCGTTTTGTTCACCAATGTTTCTCCCTTTTGTCATCAGTCTGTTGTCAGTTTTCAGAATGTTGAATTTTGCTATTCACCTCAGCAAAGATTTTAATTTTCCGGGCACGTTTCCGTCAAAATACATGACTACCGATATGAGCTATACTATAATATAGAGAAGTACGCTCTATGTTTCTCTCGTAGTGAGGAAAGGACGGTCGCCCTAATTGGCTCTACAGATGATATTTTAATTAGTTCTCTATTGACTATTCTCTTAGTTGTACATATATCAATGCGTTGGTTCCATAATTTTATGTACCTCAGTGGCAGGTACTTCGTGATTTCTATTATTTCTTCATTTTTATTGTTTCACATATTGGATTTAAGGGAAAATTGCATTCAACAGAGCGGGATTTCCGTAGTAAATCATTCAAGGAGAGCTGTATGCTGTAGAATACCACAGGTCGTCAAAACTAATTAGCTTCTCATTTATACAAAAATAATCCTATTAACCTGTTCCTTCCGTCATCTATTATATATAATTATTCAAACGAAGCAGTGATAATTTATACTACCCCTCCCGTCGTATTAATGTATTCCAGGTATAAGAATATCCCATGAGAAAACGGTTTTTAGAATGTCCGCATTGAATTGATCGCAGTTCATCAGCGTATATTCGTATTCCAAACGAATTGGAATACTGACAATTTGAATAATCGGAATGCCTGTTGACTTGGAATAAGTGTTCACGCCGAATGCTCTATCCACCCGTTCTGGGCTAGCAGTCACTAGTGGAACGAGTACTGATTCTCGAATACCGGGGCTGCTGAAGTTCCTCTTCAACCCCTTGCCCCTTGTTCTCCCTCTGCACAACCATACAATTCCCTTGATGCCCGACCAATTACCGTTAATCCTCATTAATCCGTGCCTCTCCAATCTACATTCCTGGAGCTTTAGGTCGAATTGTCATACCAGATGTGCTATAAGAAGAAAATGTTGGAAGACTGGTAGACGGATAGTGCAAAGCCGAGGGGAGAGAGAGCAGAAGGCTGAAACATAAGCAGACACCTCACCGATTCATACAAAAACGTCTCGCAATTACTTCCAAGCAGGTGCAACTTCACCAGCCAACAGAGACAATGAAATTGTTAGTTCTGATTGCAGTTGTAACATTCGGTTGGGTTGAAATACAGCCGCATTTACTAGTGATTACCAGCAATTCTCTTCATACTGTGTGCCTTATCCATTGAGTCAATAGTGTGTGAGTTTTGACGGGTGTGCACCCTCAAGTAAATAACTGCTTTGTCCGATTGACAGTATTTATTCGTAACTTCTGGACAGGGCTTTATCAGTTGCCTCATCAGTCAGGCTGACGTTCACACGCGCCAGGGGCTCATTGAAATATCCCTCCTGGTGGAATGACATATGTCACTGATAGTGGCCCAGAAACAAAGCACACCGAATAAAATAGAAAGAAAAAAGTGGGGAAAAAGAAGTAGCAGCCAGACAAGGGTGGATAATAGAGAAAACGGGCGTTATACCAAATGTTTTATTCTCATTGTCACATTTAATCGGTTTTGTATCTGCATTGTTTGCTCTTCAATTTCTGACACTGCCGGTGGTGTCATTTTTATCTCCTTCCTCTGTCCTTGTCTGTCCTTTAAAATTTTCGTATTCTTTTCTGCTTTAACAGTTTGCAATGCAAGCGAACGCTCCTCTCGCTCCGCGTCAAGCGAACATAATACGTTTATTTTTTTTTTTTTTTGGTGGGAAGTGGGTGGAGAGTGTCTCCAGTGACCACTGGCGCCCATGGTAGACCCTCCACTATTGCATGCACGAGCAGGGAACTCGTAAATATATACAGTGAGTATAGTTGAATGGTAACAAGGACAGGAAAAAAATGCAAGGGAGTTTTTTTTTCCAAGAGGCGGCGGGGTTGAAAAACAAATGTCGGTGGAAAAGAGGTTGTACCGAACTTCCTGGAAAAGTTGTGCCCAACCGGCCGGATGCAGTACACGGATAAAACCCCCATGCTCGTGTTCTTTCACCGTGAGCCCTTTCCTCACCCCGCATATCGCACCAACGTGAAGCGAGAATGAGTGAGCGAGAGAGAGAGAGAGAGAGAGAGAGAGAGAGAGAGAGAGAGAGAGAGAGGGGGAGAGAGAGAGAAAGCGAGAAAGAAAGCCCGAGTGGAGAGGAACCGCAGCGCCTTTCCGCAGCGCTGACGGTCCCCAGGGCAGGGGCTTGGTCGACTAACGACCGCGAGACCCGTAAATCAGGAAAATTCGCGGTTGTCCCCGAGCAATTTTACGGTTTAATCCGGTAGACGCGCGTTGAGAGACCCACTCACCAGTTTAACGAAGTGCTAGTGAGTTAACACAATGTTCGTTCTTTTTGTTCTACTTCGTTTGTTGAATATATTGTTAATGAAATATGAGAGGAATGAATTTCATTTTAATTATCATGGGAAATTGGTAAACTAGAATCTTTATGACTTAATCACTATACGAATTTGCTAAGTGAACTTGTGATCCTCACAAGGTGATAGATGCGTGATGAATGGGAAATGAGCACCATTGTATACCATAGTACATCTTGTGAGGTTCACACCAGCCGCGTCCCCGTCACGAACCCTGGGTAATGCTAAGAGCTGGTGAGGTTTATTTAAACCCTGCCGCGCGTTGATCTGAATGTAATCGAATTTATTTAAATTTTAAAATATGGTTCAACATAGAATGGTGATTTTTACTTGCGCTTGGGAGCTTGAAAACTATTTATCACATTTTTTTTCGACAAACCAGTAACGAGATAACTTTGGTTTTATTTTTTATTCAACTACTCGATTTCTATTTATAGAATTTAGGTTTAGTAAGCGTTGGAATTCTTCATTCGTTCATTTTTTGAATGCATGTAGTAAGTTCAAAGATACAAAAACAGAAAACTCAGTGAATTTTGTCAGCGAACTTCAACATAGGGTTCTTTGACATGACATATTCCTAATAAAAATGGAAAAAGTCTCAAATATTGAGATTCATTGTGCGTACCCCTAACGTTGAATGCCTTACGTTCCGATGTATTGGTGTGACGTAATTTTTTCTAGTGGTCTCATATACACATTCGTGTATCCAAATACCCATCATCTAAAAATTGTTGGTGTGGCCTTTCAGGAGCATTCTTCGCAACGTCAATTTTTCTACTTACAGTAGAATGGTGGAGATTTTCGTCAATAAGAATTCTGCATCGAGGTAACGAAGCCAGTATCGAATACAATTTCAGTGAGCTCACTACATATTTACACTCAAGATGAGATGTATATACATGGAAGGGAAAAAACTGGAGATCGGCAGATACCAGCTAGATTAAATTATGGATATGCAACGAGAGCACGATCATGAATATGCACAGACCTTGTTGGCAAATAAAGACTAAATATTGAACATTCCGAGATGGAAACCCTAGGTCGTGCAGTTGCTTATCATCCATTCTCCCGAATTCATTAATTTGAAATGGTGAAGTACCGTCATCTCTGGAATGTAGATAATCGGCAAGATGGAAATGAAAGATCAGAAACGAATAAGGTCAATTGGAAGAAGAAAAAACAATCGGGGTATTCTTTTAAAATTCATATAGTATAGAGTTTTTTTGCTGATGAATTAGCAATATGCTTCCGAATGGTTATTTTTGTATTAGAAAATTGACGCAACAATCAATCAATTCTGTGTGGAGCATGGAATGAATATATGATATTCTGCATATTATCCAAAAAGGCACATTAAGTATTATTTTAGAAAAATCATGCATATTTAGTAGAATGAATTTGATGGTAATTGAAACTTCCATGAGCATAAAATTTCAATGTATGCAGAGAATTTTAATATGAAATAAAAAAAAATCTCAAAAATGAAAGAACAATGATTTCTATGGCTTTCATCTTCGAACTCAGTTCACAGGACATTTTAGCGAACATTTATTTTTTAAATAAAATTTAAGATTCTATGAGATTAAACAATCTCGGCGAAGATTAAAAATTATTTAAATATCTGACTGAAACATGATGAATGAAATATCACCCTGCATTTATACACGACTGACTACGATTTCACATATGGATATTATTGGCGGAATCTATAAAATTAACTGATAATTTACGATGCAGAAGAATTCTTAATAAGGTCGAGGTAGTTGTTGCTAACCCTTAATGTGGAAAATAACATTAGGTATTAATGACGATGAGGGCGGTAGGTGAAATAACGTGAGAAACCAAGTGCAAAACGAGAAAAGCTATTGGATAGAGGGCGGTGCAAAGGGGATATATTTTGATATAAAATCGCGTGACCAGTCGACCTGAGCCGAACAAAAGGTTTCCCATCTGCAAATCGAATTAAATTCTCAGCTGGCACGCCATTCGGGATTTTGGTACACGGGTGTATAAAAGGGAATGGGGCAGTACCATGAGACCCAAGTGAGTTGCGGAACGTATTTCCGAAACCATCGCCCCGCGTCTCACTTCAAACAATAAAGCTTGTGGTCGATTTTCCCTCGTGTCGAGATCAGAGCAACCGAACGCGACTCCCAGACTCTACTCTGTTCTTTTCGTATTTTGCATCGGCTTATTATCAGCTTCTGATATTGTATATCGACGGATAGCGGCCTTACTTATATCTTGTGTATGAAATTCCATTTCTCATAATTTTAATATCTTTAAATTTCTCATTTTCACTTAGTGCGAATTCAATATGATCTATTTTACTCATAAATCATAACTCTAACAGAGAATACAAATCCGGGATCAGAGGCTCTCTGACATTCAGATCCCTGAAAGCAATCAGAAATAAAAGGAAAAAAAACCGAGGGGAACTTAGACGTGGAACAGAAGTAGGAGAGCGAAGATGTACTTCAACGATAGCAACATAATCAGCCCAATGCAGGCCTTTGTTGGTGGAGTCGGTATAGGTGGAGTTGGGTAAGTGCGCCTGATTATTTCTTTGATAATCACTCGGCATTGTGTCGAATGGAGGGGAAAAGAAGTGAATCGAAAGAAAGGAAGCAGAGGTGGAGAGGTAGGTAGAGAGGTAAGATCCTCAGCTACAGCGGATGGAATTGGCAACTGGCTTGGAGGGTAACCAAGTAGACTAGGGAAAATTAAAGGGAACTTGGCGATAGAGCGAAAAGCATTGGGGGGTTTGGTAGAAAACGGTATAGACTCAGTGAGAGTATGAAAAAAAAACATACCAAAGAAGGTACATGGAGAGTGGAATAGAGCGTAATGTTCCAGGCAACTCTCAATGTCGAGCAAGCCTGTTAATGACTGCAGCGAATTTCCACTGGGTTGGTATTCAGATGCCCGAGGGCTAATCACCCGATATTGTCCACTGGTAGTAATCCAATCGAGTTCCATTTTGTGATAGACATCTAGAGCTCTCATTTGACCTGACACCCCCGTTATTAACCGGTCTATCGATGACAGTACCATAAATAGACACTGATAGATGAATTATTTCTGTGCCGCATCGGTATAGTCTACAAGTCCACAATTAATTAAGAACATTCAGTCTATTTTTCATATGACTTTTTTTATGTATTGTTGACTTTAATCTAACAATTGATGCCGCGGTCCGATCGAATTAGGAATTTTCAGCTGAGACGTTAAACATTCGCTGTTTAACTTCATAATTTCATTCATTTCTTTTGACTTCTTTCCCGCCAACGCAATTGAATTCAGATATTAAGTGTTATATTTGTTTGTTGGGTCCTTTTTCACTTTCATGATCGGTCGTTCTATAGCGACCTGCTCTCTCGGCTTTTAGCAGTCCAATAATGATGTGAAGAACAATTAGTGAAGCAATTAGTGTCACAATCATGTTCCTATACATTTATTAAGGTCGCCATGACTTCTATTATTCAGGAAACAATACTGTCAAAATAAATGTCAATTAATGTTAGAAGTGAAAAAATTAACGAAAATTCACTGTAATTCCCGTCGCAATTTATTTTTCAATAACTCTCACTGAGTACTTATTTAGCGCGAGCTAATAAAACCGTAGGCTCCCAGACTTTTGGGAATGAACCCCACAATGAACGGAGCTTTCATGATAGAATCATTCTGATTATATAGAACATAACTAATTAAAGACAGCGTGTTTGCCGTTGATTAAATTGAACTTCTAAATTGTTGTAAACCACACTCCCCGCAACAGTTAATTCAATTCACTTTATCCGCAGACAAGTCCAACAGATGCAGGAACGATTGCTAGGTTGGAATATTCCAGCAGAACATTCGGATCTCGTACATCCCTATTGGCGTGGATTCTTGGCTCCAGGAAAATTTTGGCATATTGGTCTCTCTTTGATCTATTTTATGCTTATGGTTATGTCAATTGTTGGTAACGGTTGCGTAGTATGGATATTTGGCACGTGCGTATAGTTTATAACGAATCAGTTGCCCAAAATGTATAGATTTTTGATGCTAAGGTGAGGGCTTTACAGGTCAAAGTCACTGAGGACACCTTCAAACATGTTTGTGATAAACTTGGCCATCTTCGATCTTATAATGATGTTAGACATGCCAATGTTCCTTATCAATAGTTACCTAGAGCGTCCAATGGGTTGGGAACTTGGTTGCGATCTCTACGCTGCATTTGGAAGTGTCTCCGGTATTGGCTCTGCAATAAATAACGCCGCAATTGCTTTCGATCGATACAAGTATGGCGATGAAGTTTAATGTTTGTTCACTGCACTAGTATGCAAACTAATATTTTCGTGATATATCAATAGGACAATTTCTTGCCCAATTGATGGCCGTCTGAATGGCAAACAGGCAGCAGTCATCATTGCCTTAACCTGGTTCTGGACTATGCCGTTCACTCTTATGCCTATGTTCAAAATATGGGGACGTTACGTACCAGGTAAAACGTATTCTTCTTTAAGTTATTTAGCTGATAGCAGAGCATATAAAATTAAATTGTCAGATGTTGGAAAAAATCAGTCGTGATAGTGATGGTAGAAATTGGTAAAAACATTTCCCCTTATAAATACTGAAAGAATAGGCTCTTGAAGGATTTATCAGTAAATTGATAGTTCACCTACTAGAAGACTCAACAAATCGAAACAAAAATAGGAGATAATATGTAAAATTAGACTGAATTGAAACGGCATAGACAATCCTGGGGTACAGAGGTGAAAATAGAGTATATTTAATGAATTATATCTTATATCAAGATGCGGTAGAGCAGGCATTTAGAATATTTTATGTATTTCATTGCCATACCGAAAGAATCAATACGGCTTAGTGGATTTGCGATTTGCATCCTGCTGAAAGCGATAACGGCATCTCTCGGCTGAAAAACAATGTTTTTCTGAATACTAATACAAACAACATTTTCACTTCCAGCACCTATCTGTAGTTACTTCTCCAAAGTTAACACTTTTTAACTTTAAATTTTCAGAGAAGACGAAACTTTGTGGTTTGATATTTAAAATTAAGTGATAATATGTTGCCTTTCTACATTTGGTTTTCCAAAAGCTAGCTATACCATATCAATATAGTACAGTACACCCATGAAAAAATATGTTTGACTCCGGAGTGCAGAAGGTTTCCTGACCACCTGTAGCTTCGACTACTTGACCGAGGATCAGGATACAAAAGTTTTCGTTGGAAGCATATTCGTGTGGTCATATGCTATCCCGATGATATTGATTGTTTTATGCTACTCACAACTAATTGGATCTGTCCGTAAACACGAGAAGATGCTTCATGAACAGGTGATGATATTTCAACAGAGATTATATGAGGATTCTGAAAAGGACGACTCTCGATTGGATCCCTCTTATTTTCCATTAAAATTCCTCTTGCAGGCGAAAAAGATGAATGTCAAGTCTCTGCAATCCAACCAGGACAAAGAGAGGAGCGTTGAAATGAGAATTGCCAAGGTTGCATTTACCATTTTCTTCCTCTTTGTTTGCTCGTGGACGCCTTACGGAATTGTCGCCATGACGGCTACCTTTGGAAATCGGTAACCTGTACAAATAATAACTCTGAGTACAATGTCAATTATGCAAGGCATATGAATTTCTAATTAATAATTAATTATATCAGTGATGCGCTGACGCCTTTCTCTACGATGCTTCCTGCACTATTTGCTAAAGCCGTATCGTGCATAGATCCATGGATATATGCAATCAATCATCCAAGGTAAATTCCATCTCTCCAATAGAAATGCTAATATCAGAGGAATGGGTAATCAATTTCTAATTTCTCTTTTAGATACCGACTGGAATTGCAGAAACGTTGTAAGTGGATGGGTATTCATGAACCAGAGCCGACTCACGATAATACATCTGCAGTCACTGAAAAAGTTACTACCGATGAAGCATAAGGAATTTTAAGTAATAGAAGGGTACAATATCATCTGACGCTGCAGTAGCCAATGGTGATACTCGCGGAAGCTGCATTATCAACCACCACCAATGCAGGGGTCCGGGAGTTTTATCACGCCGTTTACATTCTCCAGAGAAACCTCAGGCATTCATAACATTTCATTTTACATGAACATTTATTTCTCTTGATGTATTGTTGGACTGTTCATTAGGAAATGAGTATGTGTAGTAATAAAATAATTCATTAAAAAAATTGGAAGAATTCTGACGATTTCATTGAATCTTTATAAAATGTATAATGGTCTCGACGTCCTAGCGAATATTGATCTTTACTACTTGGCGTGAATAAACCGTGTTGCCATCCCTGGTGTATATCGGAATCTTATTACGTTAATATCACAGGATAATGGATGCTCTGATAACAAGGCTATATATTATCTTTTTCCGATGAGTATAGTAAAGGGGCAATTGACGAATGTGAAGGACACTGGATAGCATTTATCCGGAAATTCACAATTCCTGGTTGATTACATTATTCTTTCAACTAATCTTTTTATCAATTGATGAAAAATGTTGAAACTCATAAGAACTTTGACGAAAGACAGGGGATTAATTTTTTGCGAGAGCTTCAAAAATTGTTGTCATTCAGAATGGAATTATAGTTGAAGCGATAGTGGATTACAAAATTGTAATAATTCATTATTGTTTCTTCTGAAGTCAAAATTTGACAAAAAAATGCAAAATAATTTTTCCGATACACCATACCCAGATATTTTCAACTGACTTATATTTTGAGAGTAGCTTCTTGCACTGCACATCGCGAGTAACTTAGACTGTAATAGCCAATTAAAACTGCTAGAGAAGCAATTTGCATTTCAATCACTGGGCATTCTTTTTATTATTGTACGTATACTTATGCGGTTTATACGTAAACCCAGCGGAAAATACAGAATTAACTCTTTTAGACTGGTATCTATCGGTTTTACGATCAAATAGTCGTAAAACTAGCACTTGAACTGGCTGCTATGCACGGCAAATCAGCACACTCTGAAATGACAGCAAGCAACACCACATCTGTTAGATAACAAATGGACGTCTATTTCCATTACGTATTCGGAACAGAAACTTAATAGGAGACAGATTCGATATATTTTCTGGTTGACACTGAGAATTCGAAGAGCATATGAGGCTCGATACCCATCGAAATAAATTCAGATGGAATCAATCCAGCATTTTCGTATGTTTCACGAAAAGACACTGGCGTATGTAAAATAAATTCTTGAAATTTTCGAAATGTGGAATCCACGATTCCTTATTGGCTGAAACTGACGACACTGCGCCAATAATTGTCATTGCGTCCAGTTTCAATAACCTCTCAAAATCTTAACACGTGACGCGGCGCTCTGTTTACCTATAATACAGCGTGACGAAGCCCGCATTCCGGCTTGTAATATTAAATCTTGAAGACGGGGATTGATGCAGCTAAATTTTATTTGGATATGCGGTGATAAAATATTAATTTATTATTAAGACCCGCTTATCAATATCATATGAAATGGAAAGATGTAATAATATTGCATCGAAATTTTTAACGTAAGACTGGTGAGAATCCTCAGAGTGGCCATAAGGATTCCGTCAAATCATCTAAATGAGTTTACGTACATAAAGATAAAAATAATTCGTGTAGGGAGTGCGATAGTTAAATTATTCGAAATGAGGTCGGCACGAATTTTCGTAGGACGTTATCATTCTATACATATACCAATGGAATAATTCTCTTTACTCCTCTATATATATATTTCCAATTAAAACTGGTAGGAAAAATGAGGTGGATATGAAACTAAGGGTGTGTGATATGGAGGGAATAAATGAGTGTCGCATGGTTTAATTCCAGTGGGTAACTGAATACGGCATTATTGCAGGGCAATTGTTCTGTATTAACGCTTGGAATCTTCCAGGTCAATACACGATTCTGCATTATTGCTGAAATATCTACATATATATATATATATATATTTACTTCCCAAATGGTATTTGTTTCTCGCCTATTGACGCGCTTTATCGCAATCTAGGGAATGAAAACTTCATCGGATTCACTACTATTCGAAACCTGTGCTGTTGTTTCACCGGAAAATATTCCAAAGTATTCTTATGAATAGAAAGACGGATTTTTATTGATAGGGGATGGGAGGAAAATACACCATTATTGAAAAAATATGTATAGATCTGCGAATTCTGGATATCGTCGCAATAGATAAATCAGTTTGAGCACATACAAGAAATTCCAATTTTTCAGAGTACAGAAGTGAGATTCAATTACCTTCCATCTTGAGTGTTCTCTTCCACTCCGTCATGACTTCTCTCCTGACCTCGTATTCTTCTCAGGAATATATGAATTGTGCAGTGACACGAGCTTCTGGATTTCCAATCACCAGCGATCCCCGCTTATTTCTTTCTATCCTCTCCGCCCCCCGCCCCCCCCCGGCTCGCTCTGTTCCTTTTGTTGCAATTTCATCACCAAAAGATCAAGGGAAATATCCTGCGGCTGCTATCATTCGTTGTTTGCCATTGGCCCCGACTGCTCGAACTCGTTTCCAGCTTCCTTCAATGCTACCTCTACCTCACTCCAACTCCCGCTATCCATTACATTTTTTTTATTTTCCTTCATTCGACTCCCGTTGTACAATCAAAGTTTTCTACCCCGGGTGTCACGGGCCAATGGAAAAGCACTGAACCAAAAGGACGAAGTGTTTCCAGTGGCTAAAAACCGCGGAAAATTCGGAATGATCCTAGAGTCGTGATTAGGTCTTCCCGTCAGGCTCAAAGTAAGGAAAGGACTTCAACAAATTAAAAATGTCATTGTGAGAAAAGAGAGAAGGTGAATTGGAAATGTCTGCCAGCCGATGTGATGCATTGACCAATGCCGGACGATGCAGTTTCTTATATATCAACTTACTCAATCCACCTTCTTTCTTTCATTTCTTCAATGCATCCACTCCTCCTGCAGATCTCCAGGAAAGAGACACTGTCCGAGATACATCTACGTTTCCATTTCCTGAGGTCGCACGCCACGACCAGTTATAGATGTTGAAAATTCAATTACGCGGGATTTATGGCAGGCCCCTCTGGCATATTTATCGCGCACACCATGCTACTGCCGCTACCACAGTGCAGTATAGCTGAGTGAAGAGAGAGAGAGAGAGAAACGATAGAGAGTGTGGGCCGGAGGGATGAGAGGGTGGACTGGGTTACACGTGCATCGGTCTGTCCCAGACAGTGCGCCGCGGCCGTTACCTTTTCCGGTACATCAGAAATTGAATGGGATTCGTGCACGTTCTTCTGATAATCCCCTTTGTCAATCGTTTCACCTTTTGAAAAATGCCAGGGAACACAACGTTTCCGTTTCGCCGTGGAACGGGCAAGAATATTGCTGAAATATATTGCAAAATCTTGCAATAATTTGAAATATCAATTTAGCTTCACTATTCCTCTCTGGCAATAACCAGCGAGTCTATCTTCTTGACATATCTTCGAATAGTTTTTCCCATCTCTTCGGTATCTTATTAAAAGTAGAGGACGAACTGGAAAAAATAAACAACGGCTGTCAGCTTTAAATAAATATTAGTTTTTTCAACGCTTCTCCTTGGTCTTCTCGAACTCACTTTACAACTAGGATTTTAAATTAAACCAAGCAATAAATATCACTCTTATCAGTTGCGTTTCGCCACCTTGTTAAAACGTACCTATCGATTTTCTCAGCGTGCTTTCCATACACTCTCCACAGTTCTTCAACGACTAACCAGAATGCTAGTATCATAGACAACCACGTCGACTAGTCACTCTTGATAAATTGCATTTTGTTAGTAATTTTTGTTCAGCTGGTTATTTTTATTATTTTCCGCCGTATCCAATGTCATAGAAATATAAAATGATTTGAACATGTAATCAGAATAGATTACTTGATTACTAATTTAACGTGCAAATTCCATGCAACATCTTTGGAATAGCTTATATATATTCGTTCCTGTCATTGATTGCACAACAATTTGGACCTACATTTGGTACTCAACGTTATCAATCTTCCGCAACACTCGTCGTTTTCCGTGGAAAGAGCTTTTCGAGGGATACGTATTGCCAAGAGGAAGAGGAAAAAAAATTCAACGACAATGGAGGTATCAAATTGACTCGATTAGACCGAGCAAAATGTTCCGTTCGTACAAATTACCTCCATCACACATATACCGGATGGTTGGAAAAAAAGGGAGAGGAAGCAAGTGGTGTTGAAAAAAAACCATTCGCATCAATCATGATCTTCCGCGTTTGCCGGCATGTAACATCTATGAAGAAGAATTGTTTTAATTTGAATACATTTACGGAAATAAAATGGATGACGAGTGAGTAAAATGTCTTACCTTTTCCGCGTAAAAAAAACAAAAGGGAATGAAATGAAGTGTGCAGAAGATGAAGGGATACAGTCAAAGTTTAGCCTGGGCAACGACCGACGATAAGAACGTTTCAACCGGTTGAGTGTACCTCTTAAGAGAGCCCAGTGGCGACGGCTAAAGAGTCGAAATTCTTTTGGGTATGAGAGAGAGAAACAGCAACAGCGAGCTGTGAGAAATGCACGAGAGAGAGGAGGAGGAGAGAGAGAGAGAACGTGTATGGGTACAGTGTCTCTAGAGAATGCCAAAGGGGTAGTGTAGAGGTAGGGTCCCATGCGCCCGTGGGATGCCAGAGCTTTTTGGACAATACTTTTTCGTTTTGTGTATACGTATATACATATATAAACTCGACACACCGGGAAATGTTCCAGAGACAGGAACGCTCGAGTGAGCTTGAGTGTGTTGCCATAGAAACTGTACGAGGTGAGGTGAGAGAGGAGGTGGAGTACGGCAGCTGATGAGGGGTGAAGAAGGGGACGCAGCGAGGGTTGGTAGCTTGGATATTTGCAACGTCCTATACTCTGGCGTGTGACCCTCGACACGTCGCGCACTTAACTGTCCGGAAGTAAATGTCTACGATCGAGATTTGCCTGAGACTGAACGAGGTTGAATTGAAATCGAAATGGCAGGAGGAATGAGGAGAGAAGAAGTGGGATTCCAATCCAAACGGTCGGGAGGGATGGAGCGGGAGACCTCTGGCCTTGGTTTTTCCACGTATATACGTACTTTACGTGAACGATTGCAAGCTCCTTCACCCCAGTGACTATGGCAGGAGAAGAAAGAAAAAAGCTCTGAAAAATTTTGCGAATGTGGTTCGGCAAAAAAAAGAAGGAAAGAAAATAAGAGGAAGGACGAAATTGAAGAAAAGGAACGAGCAAGGGGCAACAGTATAGATAGAAATGGGAACGTACATTGGAAAAACTTTCTCGAAGTATCTGAGAATAGTTGTACTGAGACCTATATTTCATTATTGTGGTTGAGAGTGAAAAATTGCAAGATATGTAATATTGTGAGTGGAAAAAGTAGTAGTGCCAAACTGTAGGTGACTATATGTTCGCGCGACTACACTGATGATATAATCCCGGTTCAACAACGCACATTCCACTCTAGAGATGGACTCCATTCGGAAATGCGAGTTTGCAAAGCTGCTTACAGCCTTCGTATTTTCTCTCAAGTGATTCTGAAACTCGATCTGGGCGAGGAGTATACAATAACACGTCTAGCAACGCCAGGAAATTTTATGTTCACAAACAGAATTATACTTAAATTAATCAGCCGTCAAATGGAATCATAAGCATCATTTGACCACTGTTGAAATTGAGATAAGTGATGAAGGTGATACGCAATGTATTTATTTTTTAAATCGTTACAGTGCCCACAAAGTAAATGAAAAAGAGGACAAAGGAAATAGAAAATGGCGCATCTACACTGAGTTGTCAGAGAGACTGTACACAGAGCAATGTCGAAGGTGGAGACTGGAAGATGGAATGAAGGTCTCTGACAATATTGGCTAGGTCAAACGTTTTCCGTCCCACTCGGATATTTTCCTGTTCTGTTGGATCAACGACATTATACATCTCAAAAGATTTCTCGTGGATTGTCAATAAAAGACCATTTGCGGCGAATCGCATTAAATTAACTTCGCCATAAACAACGATTATCCAATTTAAATTGGTTTCATAGTTTATCAAGTCTCTTGTAGAATTTAATGTTCATTACCGGTACGATCATTAACACAAACCATTATACTTGAGGTGTTGTACGTTTGAAAGCTATATGCAGTCTTTTGCCTGGGAATTGTGAGCAAATGCAAACAGCTGCAACGCCGCGATACACGTAAACTTATTTCCACATGAAACTATTCCAACTTCTACGATGGTATTCCCAAGACGGCAAAAGTATATCAGCACAGAAGATTATCCGCTTGTATAGCCGGTATACATATACCAATGAACACATGAAATTCAAAGTTATATTAAATGATGGATTAACGGAAATATTGTGGGAATACGAAAATATTGAATATTGTATCAGCTTATTTGGAATAAAAAGTTACCGCCTAGTGAGATTATATAGAAACAGTTCGTAACGTGTTAAAAATCGTTCCGAAAAACGAGAATATAACGATATTACCGGAGGCGGAACGGGCTTTTATGAATTTAATTGAAGGTCTACCATCAGGACGAGTATTTCATATAGACATTTTTTAAACCATCATTCATATCGTGTTAATATTTCATAACGTTTCTCAAAATTTGCACCAAAAATGGGGCTATAAAAAAAGATCATCATTTCAAGGCGTCCCTGCTGAAGCAAAAATGATTGTAGTTTTACTTAATACAGCAGCTTTGTTTTGCTTTTATATTAAATTTACCATGGTATAAAGTATTGAAATCTCTGTTCGACTAAATTTCACGAGGTAATTCGTGCACTTGCTTCAATACAAAAAATCGTAAAAAAATGGAAATGGCAAAAGGAATGACACATCTGTGAGCATTTGGTGAGAGTTCAATAAAGTAATTATGTTACTATTTATGCATTTATTTTATAGATGATTTTTTTAAGATATTCACCTTTTTTATTTCTATCGATATAGTTACATTTAATTTCAAATTCTCAGACTATGAAAATTATCACATCAACGTCAATTTAAAAGCGTTAATTTTCAGGAAATTAGGTAACTGTACTTAAAATAATGATTGAATTTGAATAAATGTTTGGTTATCCATTTTTATATAACTTGACTGTGCTAAATGGTGGAAAATGCTAAAGCATTTCAGCACTTGTTAAATAAAACGCTCATAATTTTTCGGTTTTCGCCTAATGACTGAAAAAGGAGAAATTTGTCCTGTAGTTATTCACCCGGCCAATAATAGATCACATTCAATTCCAGAGTCTTTTACTATTCCCATTCCAACCAGAGAGAAAGGGAAGGAAGTAGTCGGCACAGCGGCACTAATTTTCGGCTAGCTGTTTGTCAGCAGTCACAGCATATTCACCGGAAATTGAAACAATTTCTGGCCCCCTACTTTGGTGATTGGGTGGTTGGACAAATACGTGAGTGATATCAGAGGTTTAAACTCCGTTAACTCTATGTGAGTTAGAATAGTTCGATAGAGATAGATCTTAAGCTCATAGAGTGTGTAGTTGTAATCGGCTTATATGAGGGAATATATTTTTAATAGTGTCGGACCGCAGATATTTTCAATTGAACTAAACCTCGTACAGAATCAAAGTGAGAATTCAATGATTTATCCGTCTCATACATAGATGTATGTTATGATTTATTTGCATGAAAATTAATTTGCTAGCTTTGAGAAGCAGCTGATAATCTAATGTGTATTGGTACCAGTGGAGTACCGAACCTGATACTCAGTTCTTTTTGAAATAATAATTATTTGGAAGAGGAATATTTTTGTTAGTAATTCACCTGGAGAGACTTTTAATAATGACTTAATCATTAATTATACAAATTGAAAGCAATGATCTGAAAAGTGTAAAATTCTAGTCGTAGTTCTCCAAAATGACAAATTTAGCAAATTCATATTAAAAAAAGTTAATATTTTCCAATAGCCTGGTTATGAACGATGGGATTTAATTTTTAGCTGCAGAATTTGACACACTCGTTTTTTGTGGAATTCCTGATGACATTCGGTTAGGTAATCGTAAATACGGTGGAGTGGTTTTGAAGGATTATTTTTTCAATCGGGTTCCGCCTAGAGTGCAATGAATATCACAAACTGTACTATGAAATGTTTTTTTAAATTACCCCTGAAAATTTGTTGAATAAACTTAAATAGTGCGCTCTGAATGCCTGAAGTCCGAGTGGGAAAAATAATTCGGCGAATTTCTATGTATTTTGTCTGAACGGGCAACAGGTGATATGGTCTACGTACTAGCGCAATTAATAATCGATGCATTGAGAGAAAAAAATATTTTTGAGAGATACGCCTTTACTTGCACCAGGAATTTTCAAAATTCATTGGATACGAAAATTCATGTTTGTCACCGAGCGGAAAGCAACTATTCTGACGCGTGTGATTGCATAGCTATTCACGATCATTACACTAACTTCCTCTTCTTGGATCGAGGAATCACTACACGGAAAAAGTATTATGGACTGATTATTGGGGAATTTTGTCCCTTGAACGACGACACTTCTCATTAAATTGATAGATCTAGAGACGTTTTTTTTTCTTTTTCATACTCTAGACACCAATTCTATACGTCCACAATTTCTCATTTCCTTATGCTATCATAAGCATTACATGGCAAATCCTCTCATTTTTTTTCCAATCCAATCGATACGAATACAAAACGCGTTGAAATGCACAGAACGTAACGCTGCGGGCCAATGGATTGGTGAAAAAGCGCTGGGCAAAAGGAATAGAGAAGAAAAAATATTTATCCACAGTGGCATAGAGGAGGGAAGCGGGGAAGAAAGGCCAGATAAGAGTGATTCAACGATGAATCTGCCTGACGGATTTCTTCCCTTCCTTTTTTTTTGAGAGACCCTCCAGTGACATTCCATATAAGAGCGACATTGGAGAGCATGCGCGTAATAAGAACTATCGTTGGGTGTTTCGCCTACCCTCTCCTCTTCCCCTCGCCCCAATACTCAGTCAAGCCCCGAGCTCTGTAGGGGTGAGTCGCGTTTCAGCCCTCATCGACCAACGTGGTCTGGGTGGCTTATAGCCATTAATGATACGTCAGTAACATTCATGTTTGAGGATCAGTGAAAAACCGGTAACCGGGACAAAATAAAAGGTAGAAAATGGAGTTGATCTTTTGACCGATGTGACTCAGTTTTCAACCTTTGATCATCTGCATCGTATACGTGAAAATTTCAATGTTTTGAGTGTAAAAAAAGTGGAAAGACGTGAAGGTGCAGGAACTGTGGGTATTGTTCGGATTACCAGAAATAACACATTCAGTGTTGATTTCCCGGTAGCTTTCTACAATCTGGCAATAATAAAGTGAAAAGTGAAATATTGAGTGTAGAAGTAACAAATATAATCGACAAATAACAGTGGCAGTGTCTACAATATCCTAGAGAATACCGGTATCCTCCAGATATGTGGCAATAACCAGCAGAAGTGAAAAATTCTTTCAACCAAGAATTTCCAGTCTGGGTAAGCTTGAAAGTTTGAGATTGAAATTGTTTTTAGGAATTAATATTGAACACGCGAATAGAGAACGTAGAAAACGTGGTATATACGTGGCACTCAACCTACGCTACTTTTTTTCTTTCTTTTTCCCCTCATCGATGGTGCAATGAACTCATATTCACTGAGAATCAGAGTACATCAAATATTTTCAACCTTTCCTCAATGCGATAATCCAATGATATGGGTTCAATACTACTGGCTTCCCAACGGAAATTTCGTCTGAGCATTCACTGATTATTTACATAAATGTGCATTCGTGCAGTAGAAAATAAAATTCATCATTTTCATTTCTTCGGTTAATTTTTTAATGTACTTTCCGTATTTTGAGACAATTTTAAGATGGCTATCAAACGATTAACACACGTAACATGAGACTGAAAAAATGGGAGAAATAATTCTCGTCATATTGAAATACATCCCCGTTTCATCCGTACCCGTAGAATACAAAAATTACCTACATACATCAAGACAAGTAAATTGAATAGGCACTTCAACCCCATTAACACGAAAAGCTTTTACATTTTTAGGAAATGAAACAAAAATGTACATCTTCATGTAATATAATTATCACACCTAATTCTACTCATCATCAACCATTTAAATAATGCCAGGACCTATTCTCCTGCTTTGCTTTCCAGTGTGTTCCTGCTTTTTAGCTGCAATAGCGGGACTTAGTCTTCGAGTAGAGGAAGTATTTGGTTGTGAGAGAATCCAACAATTAGTCTGCCAAAACCCTGCTATGCATTCTGAGCACTCATTATTAAGCCCTTCCTCGTTGTCGTTACAGTACCATTGCAACTTAATTTTGTATCGTTCTTTGTACCCGTGGTTTCGTATCCCGTAGCATTTTTATAATTCTCACCCCATTTAATGTAGGTCAATAGCATTGTGGATTAATAATGAAATACCGCTTATCTTTTGACTCAACAAAATTCAATTGATTCTTGTTATGACATGGATTAAATGCGAATGATTCATTTAAGCCAATCAGTCGTATTTTATCATCCAGTGTCGATAATTCGTTACAATAAAAAAATTGTACTGAAATCACGAGTGAAATTGTCTGAATACAGCCAAAAATGAAACATTACATTTTTGATGAAATTTTCAGATTCTTGAACTAAAACTTTTCTGAACATTGTAAACAGTATCAGGTGGCGTACTTTGTGCGACTAACGAAGGGTTCAACAAATATTCAAAATTATGCATTTCAGAAAGTATTGTTAATCGACGGTACAAAGCCGAATAATTCTGGAAAATACAGAATATGAATATTATAGACTTTTTAGAGATTTGAATGTCCAAGAAGTGAGTACGAAACGAATTTACATAAGTAGAAAAAGAACGAGTGAATTTTCGCTCAAGATATCTGCTTTTGTAAAACAGTCTCATGAAAGAAAATTGAAGTGTCGACGAGAGCATTTGGAACATACCGAGCGTATAGCCAGAGGCATTTTTAGTCAAAGGAAGAAAACCACACGGTTGGATGATTATTGGTTGCCTCACTCGTCTGCAATAGTATACCAGTTTTACGAGAAGCTTAATAAAACCATGCCTCAGCGCCATCCCACCCTCTCCCACCCCCTTTCCCGCCTCAGTCGACCTATCAGTTCTCATTTTCCCTTCCTTTTTTTCAGCTCGTTTAACCGCCTGAGCTCCAAGTTAATCGCTGATAACGGTAAAAACGAACTTTTTAAGCCGAACGATATCGGGTTTACCTACGTACTCTGACCCCACCCCGCAATTCTCGTTTCCTTCGGAATTCTTTTGTTCTTTCTCATCCCAACTTTTTCTGTTCACTGATACAGGTATATTATCTTTTCAGTTCGGCCCTATCTATCCCATCGCAAGACCAGTCATTCATGGAAATCAAAAGAATTGCCATCCTTTACAATGTTGGATTGTGACATCGACAGAGCACAAACGATTAAGTAATTCATTAAGGATGTTCTAAACGTATTTCCATTCTTTTTCCTCTTATCGAAATTGCACGCCAGTTAATTATTGGGTTGATCCATAAAAAACTAGTATTTTTTGCTTGCCCTATTGTTCATTGGTCGCCAAGTTCCATTACTGAGAACATATTTTTATACATTTTTCTCTACATTTTCACACAATTAGCGATAAAAATGAGCATACGATAATGAAAAATATTACAAATCAATAAACAATAATGCAACTCAATAATATTACATTCGTATGCACCAATTCAGTGATTAATTGGGGGGAAATCTCTAAAAAAAGAAAGGAAGACACTAGAGGTAGAGGTGAATGTGCTCAACGGGAGATATTACAGAGAACTAAAAGTAGAAATATTTGTTGAATGGATTTACATGCATTTTAATATCCTATTTGCTGTGATACTGATAGTTGATGACTCATACGTTATTGGGATAGTATGATTGAAGTTCAACAATTTCGTACATCGAGGATTCTATATATAATAAAAATTCCATGATTGATGGAAAAATATTCAATAATGTATCTCGATGTAGCTATCACTTAACATCAGCTGAATTTATTAAAATAGAAATTTAGAACGCGATCACTCGATTCGATATTTTGTTTACTTACCTCGCTGTGTACATACAGATAACTTTGGAAATTTCTCTCATGACTGTGTTCAAGCACTCTAGTCTACTGATGCCTGTTACTCTATACTGTTTTCCTCGATTCTTTCTTTTCACGAGTACTCTCCGTAAGTTTGAACGGCAAAAAAAAAACAAGTTGGAACTTCAAGAAGAAAAACCTTTAGACGTGTCAAGGGAGTAATGTTACACCCGATTTCTTAAGAAAAATGGGATACTAAAACCGCAACAACAGAGGGGAAAAAATGGAAGTGATGAACACGTAGTCACGGCAATTTTTTTACTGGCAACTTTTGAAAATCCAATCAATACTTTAATGAAATTTTTCCATGCAGTTGAATTGTTAATTTCAAGGCAATAATTTGTGGCCCCAACCGTGTTTGACGGCCTATCGATTTTATAAACGAGGGAGAAGTGTATACGCAAAATCCATATGGAATAAAAGAGGGGATGAAGTGAAGTTTCAGCAGCAACAGCAACAGCAGGAGATTTGGATGAAATTTCGTAAACGAATGGAATTTCACCTCGACGAGGGAGAGGTGAAACAACAAGCGCCACGACAGGGACATTAATCTCATCGGTCCCGGCGTATGCGGTGATTATGGCCAGTCGGGTTCGTACACGTTCAACCCCCTTCCCTTTGGTTCAGCCACGACGAAGAGGGACAGAGACAGAGGGTGAAGCCCAGAGTGTAAGCACTCTCACAGTCCCCTCGTGTCATTCTATATACACGGACATTTTCACTTCTCACCAATGCATATTCGAGGCGGAGGACCCAACATTGCTGCACGTGTCGCGACGAGATGAACGATAGTGAATTGCGAGTTAGAGGCTCGAGAGGAAGGAGAGGAGAGACGGCAGCAAAACTACATTTCCGGGATGAATAAAGTGACAGTGTGTGCGTGAGCCAGATTTTGGTTACAAGTCGTATTCATGGGTTAGGTGTGATAGCGGAAAATCTAGTGTGAACTATATACTACATAGTGTGATTATGTATCCAAGCACGAATGAGGATAAATGCGCGGGGTTTCGAGAGAAGTTTCTGGAATTCCCTGAATTTCCATCCCCAGCACGGGCTGCTGGCTACTGATATAATTTACGAGCCACAATGTACGGTTTGCTGCTGCTCTTTGATGAGTCCCAATCCGGGCTTTGTTTTGTTCCACAATGCTTAAACGTTATATAACACGATGTTTGGCAGTCGTGAGTTCAGAGGCGTGGTCAAGATTTACCGTAGATACGTGACCCCCGTCCACAAAATTAGGCCAATTCATCATTCCATAGTTGAATATCGTGGCTTC
This sequence comes from Psyttalia concolor, assembly GCA_030522845.1. Taxonomy (NCBI): domain Eukaryota; kingdom Metazoa; phylum Arthropoda; class Insecta; order Hymenoptera; family Braconidae; genus Psyttalia; species Psyttalia concolor. The sequence goes on along the minus strand of JAPYZM010000007.1, from coordinate 219,385 downwards.
TATTCACCCAGCTATATACTGCTAGTGACCAATACCGGACCGCTACCGAGCTACTAGAGTATTGGCAATTTTTTTCCGTTTTTCGACATCAGTCTACTTAAATCAACTAAATTTTCCACTAGAATTTGGTATAAAAAATATTAATGGATGAAATATGCTTAATTTTAATATATTTGTTTTCTGTGTTATAGAGATGAAGCTAAAGAGAATCACGGGGTCTATGAATCAGAAACATTAGTCGAACAGTCTTCGTTTTTTTTGAGTGATCTTCAGCCATTCAAGCACTTCATTTGCGATTCAAATTTTTTTCCCCTCCTGTTATTACCTTCAGTTTCCATTAGCGTAGGGCACCTTTTCCGTTTTACCGGAGATTCGTTGGATCTATTGGAATATCTAAGCAAGAGGAGGGGCAATGTTATATATTTTTTTATATCAAAAACACAGAATCCCACAGCCGACGTTGCTTTTCGACATTTCTCTATGCTGTCACCATACCTCATATTCTACATCTAACATCAACCACATACCTCATTCTCAACAGTCTCTAATTCCATCCTTCCGCAAAATTGGGCCGATTCATCATCAGTACTCCGAATGCCCAACCCTTGCCGCCTACACACTCGCACATACTAGGTCGGCAAGTCTGAATGCCTGTCACATACATTCTCCCAGTCTTCGAAGGCAGTCAGCGCTGATATCGTGAATGTACACCCGTGTGTTCGACTATGCTCGCCTCTCCCTCTCCGCCCTTCCTTCAACTTCATCTCAAGCCTCGAATATGATATATGCCCTGCCGACAATGCTCATTCGGCAGAATTCAGCGCCCCCGATTAATCCTATCACAAGAACGACATTTTTTCCCCCTGTTAGGAAAATTGATTGAAGGAAAAAAAACAATTCAAAGTTATCCCAAAGTCACGAAAATACTCTGATGGAATACCAAGTTTTGTGAATTCTTCTTTCCCTTTTTTTTTGTTTCTATTCGCATTGGTTTCACCAAGTAGCTAACTTTGCTTGGTCCACGTGCTGAAACCGATCAAATGCTCTCTCGCCTGAATGCACTTGCTACCCCATTTCTGTACCGATTAGCTCATTACAGATGCACCTAACAATTTAACATACAATTTCACTCGTCATAATGAGTGAACAAGAAATGTACTGAAAAGAATGGAGCAGTCACTCAGGGAGACATTGAATTACGTCGCGACATAATAACCCAGTCAGAGTAAAATGGATAAACATCATGACAAAAATGTGAAATTCGTTGTCTGCGCATTGTGATGTGACTATGTTGAGTTATTCCAGGGAGTATATCCCGAGAATGCTCTAGGTTAGTGACAGAGGTTGAACAAAAAAAGAAGCGAATTGTAGACGCGCAGTCACGGGGCGTAAAGTCACGATAAACCTCTCTCTGACTGCGTAGGATGTGGGGGATGAATGACCAGGGCTGAGCTTGACGTTCTGAATTATATCGCACAGAGTGAACATGAAAATATATAGAACACCAGTATGTGGATTTTGGAGGAAAAGGGGAACATAGTTGGTAGTCAGACTCAAATTTTCATCTGCAGTATTGGTGGTGCATTCAGAAGGTACACAGATAATGATAAAATTGGAGATATGCGCAGGTGATAGCTTCTAACATACCCGAATAAACGTAACTCAAGACCTAGCCAGGCGGAAATGATAGGGTTGACGTACGAGCTTGCATTTGATACAGAGCGCAAACAAGAGATGCTCCAAGGATTTTCCAGAGACTATTATGTAACTTACTATCCCCCTTGAGGTGCGGTAATAATTAATTGAAATTGAACGGCGATTTTCAAATGACGTCAGTTGTTACCAAACAGTTTGTTACCAAAAATTTTGCAGTAGCTATAATTTGTCGGCAAATATTTCGTAGTAGCGGTAGCCGAAAGCAAGAAATCCGATACATACCATTGCGTACAGATTATACGACTTTTATTCAACTTTCCATCTCGAGTTTCTTCTTTTTTCGATACATTATGAAAACTCGCTTGGAAGAACACGAAACTTTTTTATCCAAAGAATCTTGAATAGTTTTAATTGATGTATTCTGTTCTCTGGATACCACTGAAAGACGCGGGTGGAAAAAATTGTGCTGCTTCAAATGATAAAACATATGGATAATTGGGGTTCGATTTGGTTTCATTAGCAATTCAAATTGCTCACAGAGTAGCTGATGACATGAATATCCCCAAGAATTGGCTCTTTCGTAGTTGAAATGCCCACCGGCGCTAATAGGATCAAACAATTCTCCGGAATATGTAGTCCGACCATACATTGAGCTACTGCACTTACTGCGGGATCTGGAGAGTTAAAGGCACTTCTGCAAAACACAGTAAACGGCTTCACTTGCAGTCGTATGAGGCATGAGCATACATGTATTATCTAAGGTATATTGTGTTCAAACCTGAGCGTTGTACCGTGAAAAATTATTTGACGTTCCAGCTGCAGGCGAATCTCTAGTATTAGTTTGAGAAGGGTATTTGTAATAAGGCTTTTCATGTTGTTATAAAGTAAAATCTCCTATAGACAGTGGTAGAAGTGAGATAGTAAGTGTCCACAGTGCTTCTGTAGTACAAAGGGAAATGGGTAGACGTATAAGCGCTGACCCACGCTTGATTCGACGAAACTTCGAGAGTATGCTCACCAATGTATGAGCGAGGTAGGAGCTTTTCAGTTGCTATGCATGTACAAACTGTATGCAGTCCGGTCAAAAGCACAGCACTATGGTGAAATAGTTGTAACTAAGGAGAGATCCCCGGCTGCACTGGGATGGAGTTGAAACGTTGGCGATGGCGACGAAGCGCCGAGAAAATAGTGAGCGAACCAGTCAAGGGCTACTGAAGAGATCCCCGGATCTGTCCCTACTCCCTCGTGTCACATTTTCATCTATACCCTGATCTTCAGTCTCGCTTTTCACTACCAAGCACACTATCATTGTGTGAATGGACACAATGGGGAGAACAAAACCACGAGAGAGAGAGAGAGAGAGAGAGAGAGAGAGAGAGAGAGAGAGAGAGAGAGAGAGAGAGAGAGAGAGAGAGAGAGAGAGAGAGAGATCGAACCCGTCATACTTGAACATTCCCCTCTTTTCTGTGTACTTCGTACAATACCTCATTCCGTCTCCTCTCGCATTTCTCGTTCGGATGAACCCGAGGACACTCTCTTCAATTTTCACCCCTCCCTTTTCCTGTTTCCACGGTTGATACACGAGTTCAGCCAGTTTTAACAGCGCTCAGAATATTCGTGATGAGATAAGTTTCATTGGTACCATTTTCAACTTTGATAGAAGTCGAGCCAAGTTGTAACAAAATTTTACTCTCCTGTGACACTGAAAATCTCCCTCCTGCAAGGGAAGAGTCATGAGCTATTGGAGACATACCAGGCTGGATTGATTCTGGAAGAATATCCGACTCAATTTAAGTATAAATTTATTGTTAACCTCTTCGTAATTCTATGCAGTTATTAGAAAATTATTGACATGTATCTTACATTTTGCATATACATGATTTTCTTATTTGGTTTTTTACTTACATCTTATGCTTGACAATTCCTTACATTATTCTATTGTTTGAATTGAATTGTTTACAAATACTCAAATTTCAAATGAAGAATACAGAGGAAAAGCATCCTCAAAAGATGACTCTTCATGGTTTTATCATACATCACATCATTCGGAATTAGCATAAGAGTATTAAAGATTCACAATAATATAAAGTATTTGTTGGGCATTATGGAAAGGAAATCGTTGAATTTTCGAAAAGCAATGAAAAAAATTAATTACGGGTAGAATACTACAGACGAACATTTTTTTCATTCAATATAAAAACCACAAAACGATGGTACAAATGTAATAAAAGATTGAAGAAAAGAGATCGTTAATGATTAAAAAAAATACATAACAGAACTTACTAAATTTTCAAATAACGACGTTCAATCCATGCCTTCAGTTAGTGAACAATTCCCGTATGCAAGCTGAATTGCTCTGTAATCGAATGGACAACATTCAATATCTATAACATCTTTGTAATTGAATATATTCGTTAGTTGCATTGTGATAGTCGTAATACCTCAGTTTTCAGTGTTTCCCAGTGGTATACGAGTGCCTTTCGTTACTCCCTATCACATTGAGACGATTCATAATACTCGCGAAACTATCGATTGCATGTCAGAAATGCTCATAAAGTTTGTAGTCAGTTGTAAGAAGATTGGATTGTTTTATCAAAGATACCATTTTCATCAAAATATGCCAATTGGTTTAGTGCCGCCGTCTTAGATAATGAAGGATTCATTCGATACTCTTGACGGAGCAAAAAAATTCCCTCCCGTTCAAATTTATTACTATTACTAAGCGGATTAGTCATGACCATTTGTCGAGAAAACCATTTCAATTAACAAGCACATTCCCGGTTCCATGAATATTCAATTATTTGATGAAAACGGAAAATGACGAGTAATTTGATTACTTCATACATAAATAACCAGTACGTTATAAAATCCGTAATCGAAAAAAATTAATTTCTAGGGTTCAATTTATTTTTGCTTCCCCATGGAAATATTAAAATAGTTCACTTTTTCACATCTCTAATTGTGCTTGAAAATAATGGAGAATGGTCTGAAGTTTTAAAACAGAAGATATCAGCGCCATGTCTGTCAGTGCGGGTGATCAATTTGGTAGACATAATTTTTGACTTTTAGTAAAATGAAGATAATGAAAAAAGTTAACTCTCTGCAAACAGATGACAACAACAAATCGCTGATTTCGACACTAATGTAGAAGAACAAATATTATTCAATTGAGTAAATGGTATTGCGAATTGATAACATAATTTTCATGACGAGAATGTCACAGGAACAAATGAAAAATATTACAAAATTAAATATAAATGATTTACGAATTGGAAATATAATTTTGCTCATTAGTTAATATCGTGACCAAAGTAAAAATATGGTATACGATCGAATCGGTAATATTAGATATGAACCAATTACGGTAATATTATTTTTCCACTTTGGTGCTATTTTTTCCATGCTCATTGAAAAGCAACGAATTCAAATCACACCTTTCAGGGGGTACGCTAGGTGCCAGTCACTGGCTTCCGGTGCAAGTACGACTGTTAGAGGCAAAATCAATATGGGTGACATACTACGCGTTAAACTAACAATTTCCTGAACGATTCTTCGTTTTCTGTAGTATCGAAACGAAGACGAATCACTCGATTGTTGTTAACTAACTTGAGGCTACATTATATGAAGTACTTGAAATATCATGAGTCAAAATGGGAGAACGTGATTGTGGTATATAGAGAGTCTTCGCTGGAAATGCTGTGACTGAATGTGGAAGTCAAAAGTTACCAATATCTAATGAATAATCAAAAATTAATTAGCACAGTGCCAGCTCTAAGCGGAGTAAGGAGATCACTGCCATGTAACCGAAAATTAAATATTCAACCCTTGGAGAGGAATAAACCTTTTTCATTAGATGGGTTCACACGCTGGCGTATAACGTATAAATTTATAAAAAATCATAAATAAAAGAAAAAACAGCAATTCTAATGTTGCTCAGTTCCATTATCGGTTTACGATACCTATACGGAAAAAATATTAAATAGAATAGTATCCTAAGAGACTTTACGCGACTTTATTGTGTAGGAATGATATTAGTCTCCGGAAACATAGTAATTATGAGTTTCATCTCATTGTCAAACGATACGATATATATAAATGAAACACAATATAAACGAATTCCGTGATGTCTTGAAAACCATATGCCATATGCAAATTCGAATCTATTTAAGCGAATTTAGAAGAGTCGTTACTAATTACTATTAGAAATCATCATCCATCTCTGTAAATATTAATATTCTTGTACATTATTCCTTCGTCATGTCTCGACTTGTAGGATGTATGTCATCGCTATTCTCTAATAGATCTACCTTTAATAAATCATATTGAGTGTCCATCACTATGAGAATCCTTGGGGAATTTATGATGAACAAAATCTGTCCCTTGTATCCTCTATAATCGTCGAATTTAGCTTAAAAAGCATGACTAACTTTACTCGGTGTGGTTTTCAGTTGAAATTCGAACGTTAATCTGCAACTTACTCACGTTTATTACAAGTATTTTCTGCGATATTATTACATACTTGATGATAAAGGACCTACAATGGAAAACAAAAAAACTAAAGGTGACCTAAAGCTGTCGTATTGACATTTTTTCCTTCTCCTGTCTTTTATTTTTTGGGCCGGATTGAAATTTGTGGACCTTGGGCATACTTATCTATTACAATCAAGCCAGAATGTTGGTGAAGGGTCAATGATATTTCCAAAGGAAATATCTACTACAATATAATATCCATACTATAAATAAAACATACTCAATAACATAAAACTGATAAGTTGAACCTAGAAAAGAAATATCAGCTTGTTGCAGCATGGCGTAGTCCAGAATTCCATTTTACTTCAAAACTCGACTGATATCTATAATGTAATTCCACTTAGATGCATGTACACCATACAAAGTTTCACCATCAGATCCACCTTTTGTCGTTATCCCACAATGCATCTCGACATGCCTGTTCCTACTTGGGTATTTCATTGTGGGTTAGACAACATATGGAGTCCTCAGGGTTTTCACTCAAACCTCCACCTATTTACCCGTTTTGCCTACAGGCCCTAGATTGAAGCGACCTCAGGGGGAACTTTGACTTGCCTCTATTATGAAATAATGTATGAGAATGGTCCTGTACTTTTCCGGTGCTTGTACTGCAATTTGAAAGGAATATTTTTCTTTAATGGTCAATTAGCCTATAAAAATACAAACACATTCACTAAAAAATAGGCCAAATAATCATGAATGTTATGAAATATTAGTTATGTATTTATTAAATTAAACTGAATTAAAATAAAAATTATTTATATAACAATAGAAACATTCCCTCACGACAAATAAACTTAATAGATTAATTTACGATATCTTCTTGTTTTTTGTGGTCATAATTTTTTAAGTGAAACTTCTTTTGTGAGAGATAAGAACTTTCCAGCCTAACAAAAATTTAAATTGCTACAGGGCAATTGGTCGATACGAGATAGGAATGAAAGCAAAAAAGGGGATGGTACAGCAGGCTAACAGGAATACTGTTGGAGAGAAAGATTATTTTGTAATTATGAACACGTAAGGATTGAAAAAAATTCCACCCAACATATTCTTATACCTGTTCAAAAATGGAGCTTCTGACGGCATAACAAATGGAAATTGAATGACTGGAAAATTAATTTGTTCTTATTTCGTTAGATTGGTAATAATGCAGAAAGCCTATCAACGTAATAATTGAAAGTCTCTGTAATTTAAACACTTCAACTCAATTTCCTGGCAAGAGGAGATGTCGTTCTTGATAGTCTGATGAGGAGAGCTAGGTGAGTTCTTTTTTATCAGCTCCCTTCGCATCACTTTGTTTTTTCTCAGAAATGTCATTGATCGTGACCTTCCGTGGTCTATTCATAAGGCAGTAGATTTGACCTTTTCGAAGTACAATAATTCAAGACATTCAATTCCTTCCACAAGGTGGCTATTTTGTAAATACATCAGTTCCAGTAACTTGATTATTTAAAGTAGAACAATGCGATATTCTGAAATATCGCAAAACTAACGATGAGCCGGGATAAAAATTCCATTCATTATTGGTCTATTAAAAACAACTCCCAAAAACAACAACAATGTGTGCGTAAAAGTCAGAAATCGTGCGTAAAGTGAAACTCGTGCGAATTTCACTTTACACACGATCTTGACTTTTCCGCACTCCGCACACAAAAAAAACACTTAGCCCTCAAACCTCCCCTCAAAGCGAATTTTGGCAGGAATTCCAAAAAATTAGGTGTGCAACACGTGCGTATCGCCTTTTTCGCCTCGTGTGATCGCCAGCGATGCACAACTCGTGCGAAAAAGTGCTACTTTACGCACTAGCTGCACAATATACTATTTCGACATTTTCAATCACAGAAATCGATGATATTGTTAATTTTCTATACGTTGTGCATTACTTTGCGATTATCTTCACTTTTTTCGTCGACTTTGGTTATTGGTCAACGTACCGGTAGAGGTACAATGCCGATATCGGTGAAGTCACCTCAGGTGTAATACCTACATATGTGAAACTTGAATGTGTTAAATATGGATTATGGGAAACCTCACTACATGTACGAATGAACGATTCTGGAGGCCAATGGAGCGTTCGTCGGAATCTATGTATTCAAGCGTATCGGGCAGCTACATAAGCCGATCAATTTTCCTTTATACCAGATGAAAAGGGAAATAGATGCATGAATTGGATGGAAATTTGGGATATCTGCACAATGTATTATACACAACTGAGCCGTCAATGTTAATATAGGAATTTTATTGCAATCTCGAAAAATTTCCGCCAATCCATTTTTCACATCAATGTACAGCATGGAAAATGGTATCAGCTACAACCATGTATTGTTTATCATTTTTTCCCTCAGGAAAAATTAAGGAAGACAAACGGCGGAAAATTACCTTCATATCGAACTACTGAAATTTTCTGGATTTTATTGGCCTCGGTTGGTAGTAACTGCGAGGGAAGACCATCTAGAACGGTAGAACCGACGTCGCGATAAATTGGGCGTCAAAAATTTAATTGCTATTTTCTACCCGCTTCGTTTCGGTATGAGCATTTGACATTCTTCCTCCTTCTCCTTCGTACACTAGTTTAAAGCCCCCAAGATTTATGAAAATATTATCGCTTATTAGCGACATCGTCTATCTGTAGTTTTTTTCAACTTTATACCTTTAGGGAGAAAAACTGTAGCGCCCGCAGCAGGGCTTCCTCCAGATGCTCGTAAATCTGCCATGTGGATGAATGGAATTTACGAATTCATGTTGAATTTAATTTTCAAATAATGAGACTCGAATTACAGAGTAGATTTACCTGCGTCATAGAATGAAATATCCTAAGAGCAATTCAGAAATGATTGAACAATCCAATTACGTCACGGATTTTTAATGTTTGAAAGTGATCACCAAACTGGAAGTAATATCCAGCTCCACCTTTACATAAACCAAGAAAAATAACCCGCCGTTGATTTTAAAGTCGATCCTTGTAAATTACATCACAAGTAGCCTATTCTCTGTTAAAAGAATATTAAAACATTTTAAAGTACGTAATTATATTTGGAAACTCTACTGCAAAATGGTCATCTATTTTGGGCATACTTACTATTTCCAATTCTCCACATTTTAATGAAATATTAACATATGACTTAAATTTATTATTATCTATTTAACAATGCAAAATCTCTATTTTAATTGGATAGTAATGTTCCCGCGAATATATTCTATATTAAGAATAGCGTTTATTTACCTTGTGGTTCAATAATTCCCTTCATCTTGACATCAGTTGATATGAGACTCTTGTATCATTCAATTAAATATTAACTTTAACTGTATTTTACGGTCATAACAGTCAGCTTTCATGCACTACCAAATAAACTTGAAGTATTAATACAGAGAAAAAAATACGCCACTGCTTCACGGAAGCTCGCTCCAAAAATTAGTGTGCTGCCCACCAATACGGGGACATACTGGGGTTCCACTCATAAAAGAGATGTCGCACTTCTCCAGTTCGAGTGAGCATATCCAAAAGTGCTAGGCGGTGCCGTACAAAGTGGCGCGCTAGATCATTTAAAAATTAGGGTGCCAATACACTGAAATGTGGCCTGATTCCTCTAATTTCTCAACAGAAAACTCTACATTTTCGTATTTAGTATACTAAAGTGCCTACCAATTCATTTTTTAAGCCACGAGGGTCACCACTTTATAGAGAACAACTGATGAAAGTTTAGTGAGTGGCACCCTTAAATTTGGCAAGGGGCCTCCGACTCTTCCGTGTCAGGTTTTTTGAAAAAACGATTCCTCAGCCTACTTTTCAATGAGCGGAAAAAATTAGGGTGCCATACATGAAAGTTTTGAGGGAGGTCATTCAAATTGTGATGGGCAGACACCAATAGGTGGCGAGTGTTCTCTATTTTTTGAGCCCCATTCAACCCGTTCCATGCGTTGGTGAGAAGATACACTAATTTTTGGGATATTTTTCTCTCCGTGCAGGGCTACATATGTTGTCAGATAGAATGCTTCACAATAATTGGCTGTCACTAAAGATAACGTTTGTAAGTTTCCTTCATGGGATCCGTTGAAATGCATTGTCTTCTTCTGGATATCTTATTGTATTTCTTGTTAAAGCGACAAATCTGCAAGTTTTCCTTGGTTCTTTGTATTCTAATGCTGAAGCCGATTTGTTATGCATACATACGACGTTATTATTCCCCAGTGGAAGAAAGTTGGTCATACCTGACTGGGGGTAAGGAATCTCCCTTTTTCTGTTTCCGCTTTGCCGCTCGTTCTTCGCTTTTTCCCTTCTCATACTTCTCCATTTGCATTGTGCCTGGCAGAGACGTGCTTACAAAATTGAATTTTCGTTGTGTCTGAGTTTGGTGTGCTTTTCTGCTGCGCGTACATATCTTTTATTTTTTTCCTTCCAATTCCAATCTTTATCTCTCTTTTATTCTCGGGCCCTCTGTGTCCAGTTTTTCGCTGCAGAACTATTTGAAGACCCGAAATCTTTGAAGACGAATATATGTTATAAAATTTTAGTTACCAAACATTGGTAGAATCCGTAGTGAGATTTTATGATTTTTCGGATTCAGACGTCTTCGCCCAACTTTTATATAAATCATTTAGCCGACGACGGTCACGTATTTTCACATTACTCCACAGAAATGGGAAATGAGTCAAAACTTTTTTGTTTTCATATCCGGAATGATAATTCAATTTCAAGGTAAGAATGACAAAATTCGGACGCAAAAAAATGAATCAAAGAAAATTACATGAGAAAAAAGCAAGAATGATTTATCGCCAGGCAACAACCTCTTCGAGTCGGCAGGCAACGAAAAAATATGCCCGATAACGCGCACACCAGTCCCATAGGGTCGTACTATGCTCCACTAAGAGCATACTCCAGGAGAAGGAATGGAGGATGAAGGGTCCGGAGATAACGACGCGAAGAAATTGGCAGTGGGTGCACCAGTCCAAGAGATGGCCCTCGTTCCCGTAGCGGAGGGGAACGATGATAAAAAGAAAAGTAACGAAAAAGAAGAAGGAATACCTGACTGGAATGGGGTAAGAAGGCACCCCATCACGGTAGTCCTATACATAATATAATATATGTATATATCTTATACACAGAATCAACTAGTCAAGCACGCGCAAAGAGACATCTCGTTTGAGACCGCCATCGTAAATCTCTCAAAAGTTTCCCAGAGAATTACTTTATCGAATACGAATTCTTTTACGATGCGTTCCCCCACCCGTTCTCTCTTACCGCCACTCATTGCGAATCTGCGACCCACTATTTCCGAATCTCCAGCCTGTCGTTTTATGTATTCGACTACTTTATCCTCTCACGTGCCTTTTCCGTTACCCCGGTGCAACATAAACTCTCATTTGAATTTTATAGAAAAAGGGATTGGAAGTGAAGAAAAAAAGAGGAATAGAGGGCGGCTAGATAAAAAAATCAGATAAATCTAAATGGTTTTCCAATCGACAGAGATGAAAGCCGAAGAGAGATAGACTGAGAGAGGAGTTGGGGGATGCAGAGTGGGAGAAGTCAACGGGGTGGAATGTAATTAGTTGGTGGCGTAATCTCCGTTCCGGTGTGCCAATGTATGTAACGATTTTCAACCGTTAACGACCACCGTGTTCTCTATCCTGCTCTTGTTTTGCATCCAACTGGTTTCCTGGAGGGACTCCGTAAATCGGGACTGAACGATCCGTTGTTTGCCTGCAGAGTGTTATGTGCACAGGCGCTAACGAGCTTTCGGGCAAAGGGGAGCCGGCTGGAGAGATTGTACCATACCTCTCATCCAAAATATATGTTTGTGAGCAGGCCAGCGAAAGCTACCTTTACGTGCTGAAAACGTTATTATACACGTGTGTATGCATCCACTCTGATATACGCTATCTAACCTACAGGTTAATAGTATGAAAACATGTAGACCAAATGTCACATTGGCCATTCAACTTGAGGGAGACGTGTGCCATTATCACATGTGCCGGTATGAGACAGTCGGAACTCCCCTGCGGATCAATTATCTATGTACAAATACACCGAGTTCAGAGAGCTTAGCACCTGCGAGTGTACACCCACATGACATTCTACTCGCTTTCTGGATTACGCTCGGTGACATTTTTAATTCCTGTATTACCATGCTTCATGAAATCTCGTCTTTAACATTTATAGTTCTCCCTCAACCCAGCATTGGTACGAAATTTACCATTATCATAATTCCATTCTCACTCTCTCTGCCTCCTCTTTCTCAATGAAAAATACTCATGTTGATGGTAGGTAGAGGAAGCTGTGAAATAACTGGCTCGTTAAATTGTCCACGATGGCATAATTATTGTACCTCAACGCTCATACATAATTTTTTCAAGTCCCCCCTTTCTTTTTGTTCCCTCTAATGCACCTGCGAGAAGACGGAGTTTATGCCTGTTCATAAATTCTTTTAATTCCCGAGTCCTTATAAGGCATGCACACAACGAGTCAGCCTCTGCATAACCTCTCACCAAGGTGCACCAAGATTATTTAACGTGTGTTTGTGTGAAAAAGTACGAGCGCACAGACGCTTACCTGTCTGCCTCTTTCTGAAGTTAGTAATCTAAAGGGAAGATAGCAGGTACTACCTATGTAGTTTAGTAAGAGTACTAAAGTGGGATAGAAAATTACGGAAAAGTATAAGAAATGAGTGGGAGCAGATGAGTCTACGAGCTGTGGAGACAAGCTTCATTACCATCTTCTAAATCACACTGGTTATGTTTGCAGGATGGTCGCGAGTTGGTGATAAAGGGAGATGGAGGGAATTCAATGTTTTTGGTCTCATTAGTAACTGTCTTTCGTTGCATTTTGCGTACAACCTTACTGCCATGTATACCAAAGATATGAGGGTTGGCGTCGTAGAAAGATGCACCCATGGGATATAGACGTACGTGTATACGTGAATGAGAGAGATCTCGTCGAGCTCGGTGGGGTTGTTACAGTAGCTGCGATTAATATTCTCGTTCTCCAACTCCAACCTTCCATGTACACGTACACATTCTCATACCGCTTCGTCGTGGATGCCAAACTCACTGTCGTAGATTTCTATGTTCTCAAACGCCGGAATCTGGTGCATGCGCAAACAGGGTATGTGGTCTTTTTGCAGAATATATAAGGGTAATATGTACAGTGCATACACACTACATTTCTGACTCTGCGTCAGTAATATTGCCTCAGATCACCTAGTTAGTTTGCCTCAGCTAAAATTCTAAGTGATATCGACCACCAGTAGATATATGCACTCAATCATGTTTTTTTGTCGGTCAAATCAAGGGCATGGATACAGTAAACACTGATCAATTTATACCTGATTTGTGCAGACCTGAAAGATGAAACAGTAAACCATTATCCAAAATGAAACATGGCTGGATTGTAAAATCTTTCAGGATCAGAATGGTCGATATCCACTTTTGGCTACTTATGTAAGTCTAGGTATTGTTTGCATTATCGTAGCTAGAAACTGAAATACTAACAACAGCACCAAAAAAGTAATTCCAAAGTGCGTGTAAACGTATTTGACAGTTGACATATGACTTCATGCCTACCATTTTCATTGGTCGTATGCTTTCGAATGGATTGTATCAAAATATTACTTAACAATTGTAGTTAGTAGCCGTTGGTAGCTCGAAGATAGATAAGTGATATTAACATGAACATTTTTTAACAAAAAACTGTAAATCATGCTAGTAGTTTTTGGGATATTGAAGAAAATTTTTGTTGTATAAAGTGGAATAGCCTTCGCTCTATCCAGTTGAATAGACATCATAATGATGAATATTTTAAAAAATGGAATCAGTTAAACGGCTAAAGAGAAATCGGCAAGAAAATGTTTTTGGAAACCTCTAAATGTTCCCAACCACCTAATGGATCAAGTGGAATTTTGAATCAAAATGAAACTAATGAAAGTACCAATTCATAAATGGAATTTCAGCTTCGTTGAGGTATGCATACATAAAAACATTTTTTTAAATATTTTTTTTATCCTTCAAGACTTTTCTAGACATTTCGAATAAAAATTGGTCATTCGTAAAGCATTTTGATTACAAAGCGTCCATTTGGGAATAAAAAATGAATAATGACATCCATAACCACTGGAAAAGTATACATCTTTCATATATCTCAAGGATCGAGGAGAAGATCGCGATAGAGAGCCGCATATCCATATCTCTGGGGTACGCGGATTCGAGTGGTCCCTAGAGTGAAATCCTCGATACGCTCAGAATAGTAGTGCTTCGAATCTCACACGGGAATGCATATTTTCCACCTATACATTGCTCTTACACCCAACGCACAGCTTCCTTTCAATCTATTCTCCGTTTCAGTTCTTTTCATTCCTCATAATCCGTAGCCCTCGTTCAAGGCGGGAGCTTAATGATTCTGGAGAATCGCAATAGTACTGTAAAGATGCACCTATGGATATGAATGAACGCATAATAGGTTGTACTCACTCATCTAGTGCCACTATTTCAGTTCACTCAGCTACAGCCAAAATAGCTCATCCATTATTCCTAATTATATTGAAAAACTGTTGAAAAAAATATTGTCTCAATTTTTCGGTACATTTCTCGAAAATTGTATGCCTTCTCCCGGTATAGATGAGAACGTTTGAATTTGTATATTCATTCTACAAATTTTCAGTGAAAATTTTCCAAATCAGTGAAAAAATGATCATAATAGAGATAGACAGAAGAATACAATATTCATATAAACAAGCGATTTCAACAGCAACTCGAATATTTGGGAATGTCGGATCAACAAAGGGTAGACTCACCCATTTCAATTGGACAGCCAGAAATCTCGAGATGTCAGTGTGATGGAGCATTCAAAATGAACGGATGGGAAGTTGAAATACCACTCAAAGCAAACAGCGAATTTACGAGACATCCAGTTGAAGTTTTTGTTGAAGTGGGAATTGAACTTCTTTAAAAAAGAGTTTTTGCCGGGTGGGGGTTTCCCCCTGCGGGGAATGTTTTTTCTGCCCCCCCCGTGGTTCCCCCCCCCCCCCCCCCCCCGCCCTGATTATATACCATGTGCTTGATAATTATTCCATAAAAACAGTTAAAATCAAGTCAATTATCATGCCAATATCTATAATAATACACCGGTTTCATTTGGATTAAGTAGTAAATTGATTTAGGTCACGTCACTATCTAGTATCTGCAATGAATAGAATATTGCGATACCGTCACGCGATTATCCTTCAGGACAGTAAAACTTACACGTTTTTGCAGATAATTTTAATACAATTTGTTTCTTCCTGCGCATTTCCTTTAGTATCGTATCATTTATAAAACTGAATTTGTATATTTCTGCCATTTTTCGGTACAATGATTACTTCCTACACTTTCCAGCTGGCTGACTAAAAGTGAATAGAAATAAATGTTCTGGCCCCTACAATTTCGCTGCCGGTGGAGCTTGGAAAAGGGATAAACAAAGAAGGTGAATCTGCGTGTTTTACTGTTCTTGAACTATACCATGGATAGTGGTAGCAGTCAACTTCCCCGACTGAAATGTTAGGGGACCGAAATGTTAGGGAGTAACCGCTGTATATATTTCAGTGGTTTTAGAAACCAAAAACTTGTTTCGTTTGTCATGGCATTTTAAACGTTCCTTTTCTTCACTTCATTTAACATGACGAGCTTTCTTCTTCAATTATAATCAGAATCCGGCCATTACACGATACGAAGTTTTATATTATTTATATATTAATATCATCTTCAAACGAGACACTTCAATTTTCCAATCATATTATATGATTATAACTTATTTTACCAATTGAATCATGAACGCTAATACTCGATATATTAAAATTGAATGCCAATTACTACATCAGGTCATGAGTATCAATTTCGTTTTCGATGAATGAGAAGTCTACGAGCTAAGTCGAAAGTCAAATCTGTACGGGTATTCATTGGCAATAAAGTATATACTCAAGTAGTCAATAATATTTTATATGAAGTCGCACAAATGTCGAGTTTGGAGTAAGCTGAGCAAAGGGCAGTGTGCAATAAAAACAACATATCATAGGAGGTGACATAAAATCACGAAACTCCTCACACCTTCTACACAGAGGAACAAATATGAGTTATTTTTCCTTTGTAACTCCAAATCAAAATCTCGGTGCCATATAATAAACCAGGTTCAATCTTCTAACGCTATATAAAGATCATCACGAGAACTCAATCAAAGTGCACATGACGAGGATTGTTTCTGTCTGAACACCAGACAATTTTAGTCTTGTTCTAAGTTCTATATACACATTATCAGCTCACTATGTATATTATACGTGTAGGCTGATGACGGAGTCAATTCAGTTCAACTTAGTTTTGAGATTTGTAATACTTCACGGCCCACAAACGTAGTGACAAAAAATATTGTTTGACACACGGCTTTTCTGCCTCATATGATTACAGAACTCGCCTTCGGCTCGTCCTGTAACCTCATATTCGCCAGAAAAGTTCTTCACGGCCTAGCGTCAAAATGTACTATATTAAGAATGTCTTATGCATCTGGTATAACGGTTTTGATTTAAAAAAAATTTTTCTCTATTCTTTTCTTAACAATTCCATTCTACACTATGAATATTGAATAGAATTTTTGACTTATTTCTCAAAATTTAAGATCAATTTAGCAAAAATAAAACAAACAAGGTTAACGGCAACTATGCATGTGGTTTGAATTAAAAATCTCAATATCTGAACTAGATAGCGAAATCGTGCTCAAATTTTAAATCTTAAATCTTTTCTGTTGAGGTCAGTAAGGGCTATAAACAAGTTTGTTATAAAAATTTCGGTATCCTCCTTAGATTCTGAGATATTTCTTGAAAACGCGATTGAGAGATAAGTTGACATGGACCGTTTTACCGCTTTCGTACTGAATGTTCAACCTTATACTGAAATAGAGTTTGCAAATTGAGTTTGCGACAAATATTTACTTCCTTTCCTCAAGCAACTTTATTGACATTTTTATAAAAAATGGTTTCAGTAAAATATTCCACAACTTTTCCCATAACGAAAGAGTACTACCACTCTCATTCACCTCTTTCCTCCCTCTCTCCCTCCACCCCCCTCCTCGGCCAAATCTACTGAAAATATCACACTTGCATTTGTGATATTTTCTTTTCATACAAAACTAGTTGAGTCTTAATAACGATGTGATGTAAATTTATATAAAGTTTCAATACTGATACGGGTGCCATCAATGGACGTTCTATACTCTGTCAAACTTTCTAGCCGTTAATGAAGGGTTGTCCTCAATTAGTTAACGTCGATCATGACGCAAACAATATTGAACCTTGTATAAGAAATTATCTATTATCTCATTGTAACATCTGTAGGTGCCAGAACTATTCTCACTGACGGTTTTATGAATAGTGATTCTTATCGAATGTGGTTCTACATAACACGAGCGCGCACTTATTCAGCACGATGAAAGTGCCGTAAATTTTCCATTGGAATTATCCCCGCGTGACCACTTCTATCACC
Source organism: Psyttalia concolor (assembly GCA_030522845.1). NCBI lineage: Eukaryota > Metazoa > Arthropoda > Insecta > Hymenoptera > Braconidae > Psyttalia > Psyttalia concolor. Next base: position 201,703 of record JAPYZM010000007.1, on the reverse strand, counting down.
CTCGCTGTCGGTTAGATCGTAACAACTACGGGATTTATCGTATGAATGAAAATATGTTGAGCGGGGTCTGTGTATTCCTTGAGGAGAAGCATGTACAGACGCTCTCAGTATCTAACTTTAACGCTTCCTTCTTTATGAATTTCTGGTTGATTGCATATGCTTCAGTGGAAGCTTTAGTGAGGCTGTTCAATATAATTGGAACAGTGGAGTTAAGCCGATCATCTAAATCCGTCATCTGCCTTTGCTACTTATCTCAACCTTCACCCGAGAAGTAAATAAACGCCCCCGAGTAACTTCAATGAAGTTCGTAATCAAGACAGATTTGGGAGCTATTCAGGCAACTACGTCTCAAATTTTCTTTTGAAATTTTTATCTCAGCATTGAATCTCAAAGAAAAAGAATTCCATAAGAGTAGAGTAAATACACTTAAATTTTGAGAAACTGCTATTGATTTCTTTTCTGTACACGGGGAAAAAAATTTCTGAAAGAGTTGAGATCTCGAGAAAATTAGCCTTATTATTGCTGAATCATAATAATCAACATATTGATCAATTTTGACTGCGGCGCATGCTTCGAATGGTTAATATCCGTAAACCGCCGAGACTTTTCATCCAATATAACATCACTCGAGAATTTCGCAAACTAAAAATCCCGAATTTTATGAAATGCGGGCGGAAAATCCAAACTTTATGTTCGCCAAATTAGTTAAAAAAAATTCACTTCATGAGCCTAATACAATTAATCTATTCCTTATATTCGGCTCCAAAGATTTATAATATTTCACTATACTAGACTTGTCATCGGCGCATTCGGTCACCGAGGGTAATGTAGCACACGAGGATATGAATGAACGTTTTCAATCAACCATTCATGAGAAAATTCATATCGCCAAACAGGTGACCACTTGTCAGCATGGCTACAAAATAAACAATAATGCCACAGTTTCACTGTAATCAATGAGACTGACGGAATCCAAAGTTTGAAGCAAACAGATTCTGTTGTAAATTAACAAAGTTTATGTAATAACCAAATTTCTAGTCCCTAGCAGGTGTAATATTTTCTCGGGTTTACCAGACCTGCCCATTAGCTTACTATACGTTTCTACCAGAAAATTTAGGTCCAATCACAAGAGTGAATTATTGCTCACAATACTGATAAATATTCAATCTTCATTTAATGCAAATGAGAAAAATGAAACGAACCAGGACAAAACGTTGAAGTGAATTTAAATAGAGATGGAAACTACTCACTCATGGGCTGCACGCAAAGACGAACTTCTGTGGGTGCTTTCATGGTAGGTTCCCCTCTCTTTGATAACTTCCTATTAGTGTTCTTGTGTGTGCATTTTCAATGAGGGTACAAAGGAGGGTGGATGATTCTGATGTAGATAGGAAAGTTGTAGTGGTGGGGCAAGAATGTTAAGGGTGTAACCGTGGGGAATAATCTATACTGCACATCAAAGCTACCAACTTGACTGGAGGAGCTCGGGATGAGTCTCAACCAATTGTAGGAAGTCAGAGGAAAACAATTGTATTAAACCTCACTTGTAGAAATGAGTCGAGCTGAATAATAATTGAATATCCTTAGGTCTCTCGATGCCATAATATTTCAACTCGAATACTCGTTTATAATTGCCCCTATCCACATAAACTAGGAATAAATTATTCCACAAATTGCCGATAAATTGAATTCTCCCTGAAAATTTATACTAAATAAGTATTTAAAGGTAGCTTGAAATAAACGGAAAAGATAGTGCAATCATCGGGTCCAACGGCCCCATCTATGGTTCTAATTCTTCAATTCTACGTAAAGTCATCACATCTCGTTACTGCGAACTAATGTCTAACGACATCAGTAATTAACGGATGACTAATTTAATTAGCATTCACTAATTAATCGACACATACATGTGTACCTGTCACCACAGTTCCCGTGTAACACAGACGTGATTACCCACGGACTATCGAAGGTATCTATGTAACTAGTCGTATACCACTGCATATTTAACGATCAATCGGTAGCCGACTCTGCTCATTTTCACTTTATTCCTCCACACTCGCCTGGTTCTCCCCTCTCTTTCACTCTCGCTCTGTCCTTTCACCACAGTGCAATTGAGATAGGTAGAATTCAAGCGTAAAACAGGTTAAATTCAAAATCCGCTGTACACACACCCTCTACACCATGACCGGGAATATCCTGGGTCAGTCCAAACGCCCGGATGAGCCGAATATATCCCCAGGGTTGGTGTTCAACTCTCCCACGCATTATACATAGAATACTGTGGTGCATGAGAATACAGAGGACTGTGTGGAGATCGGTGGCCGAAAGTCTCGACAAAGCGTCGTAAATATTTTCGAGCTTTGGAGGATGGTGTGTCAGCGTGTGGACGATCTAGCTATAGATGAGAGCTTGCATGTACAGAATGAAAAACGTATAGAGTTTGATGCAGTTGGTGATAGGGGATGGTGTTGGAGGATGAAAAAAGGTAGCAGAGGGATCAGAAACGAGGGGCTTTCGTCCAGTGTGAACGATCCTTCAACCAGTGTGTATCGACATGCTTGGGAATTGGAACTGCCAGAGCAGCTGCTGCTAAAGTATGCATGAATAGATACTGTTTATCGCTGTACAGATATATACATCGATGATATATACATATATATATAGATCTATATGTACATATATATGAGTTTGCCAATACCTTCCGGCACTTGTGGATACGTATTGGTAGTCAGTGAACTATCCTCGGCCAACGTACCCGTCAATTTGATTATCCATCGACATGCATCTCAGTCGTTTTGAGAGTTTGTTACAACTAGGAGTGTGTACTCGAAGAATGAACCAATCTTTGATTAACCGTAAGCAGCGTCGACGCCTCGTAGATTGTTCGTTTTTTGCCATCTTTTTTTTGGTCAACCTACCAGTCTATTGATTTATTGGAATTTCAAGCCAATCAATTAACCAACCGGCGGAACTGACTGACGACGGAATCCCATCACTGTTATGGTCAGTGTGAGCTACAACCCCTTAAACATACTACCTCACACGTACGTTTGTGGTGACGCTCACACATACCGGTTTACGTAGACTTTGGGTTGCACAATGTGTCAAAAGCGATTAAGTGCCAATTCAAAGACTAATTGTCAATTACCCAACTACCCAGTCCAATCGATAATCATTGTTGGGATGTGTAGCCATTGAATCCGGTCAGCTATTGGAACTCTACTAACACCAGGAGAATCAGTTCATTCACTGTACTCCGCCAATGCATTATGAGGGATGTATGGAGATTTGTCAAGGTCAAGTGATTATGATAATTAGTACCAACGATCCAATGGGGGTGCGAGCAAGGAGGGATACTGCTTGAACTACATCCTTTCCGTCGCACCTAGTTTAACTTTAATCTAATTATCTAATCAGAGTCACCCAGTCATTGGACCACTATTGAGTAGGTTTCTGCATAAAAGACTCATAGTAATTTCCGATAGCGGAACTCTAACTCTAACTTTCGAGTCTGGTTGATGGCGAGAAGTGTCATCGTAGGCGAGCGTAAATGATAATGATCATTATTAGACGAACGCTGATGGATAGGCTAGTTTTAGGGTTCATTTGAGTATACCATATTATATTTGAATTAAGTAATAAGCGGATGAGTGAATCAAAGAAATGTGGTATACCAATTAATTGTGAAATCGTGCAAATTGTACATATAACTGGTTGTAGTCACACCTCTTAATAACAGTATATTAGTGACATGGAATCAGACGAATTTCACGGTCGGTACAAAAAAAAAATCGTACACATTTTTATTGTTGCAGTATGGTCAAACAAATTCCACAGTCTTCCTCTTAAAATAGTATATCGTGAATAAAAAAATGAAGCTTTCATGTTTCACTACATTAATTTCATTAGTTCCATTGAATGAATTAAAATTCATTATTGTCAGGATTACAATTTTGACCGAAATATTTCGGGCTTGAAACCCACTTTCTTAGCCTGGCAAGAGGGCTACCTCAATTACCAATATATCACTGTCTAAAGTCATGGAGTCTGGACCAACGAGAACTGTTCCTTATAAATATTAATCTCACATATTTTACATGATATAGAACACCCTAACTAGAGTACTAATCAATCCAATCGCAAATCGAGCACATCGACTATCTATATGCGGGGCTCACCAATGCCGAGAATACCTCGAGGCACTCCGATTTATCACAGAAATCATCATATTATCATGAGCATATCAGCTGAGAGAGGACCGGAAATTAAATGACAAAGAAATGATGTAATTTTGATAATAAATTTTTTAATTATTAGCGTTACGAGAGTTACGGCAATAGCCAGGAAAATGTTAAATTCTTTAGGGCTTTTCAAGTTAGTTTTTTTGGAAAACTTTCACGAGGATCACAGAATACAGGAAGGTTACACAGAAGATGTAAAATAATTATTTAAGATAAGTCGATGAAAGTGGAGAAGGAATAGCTTGCAGGGAATTAAATTATTTTCTGTAAAAAACTTATTAAAAATGAGATTAAATCCCACGATCGATTTATTGAACTTCGAAAGTGTACAGGCGGGATACCTTTTGCGACTCTCCTGAACAATTTCATCTTTTTTCGACTTAATATTTCGTTACTAAGTTATGTATTAAATTTACTTAAAATTGTGTACCGTATTTTTGTATGCCTCACAATGTCCAGGAATTTTAATCGATTTCGATGATTTCTCACTTCGGAGGCATAACTGTAGAAATAACGGCCTTCAGTGAGAATCTACCCATGCATCTACCGAGGTAGATTGCAGGTTTGTTGGAATGATTGTGATACTTCATCATTTTTTTTTTCAAATTTTCTTAATTTCCGTCAGCAATGGATAATTACTTTAGTAAACCACATGAAAACTCCTAATTTATAAATTCCATCGAAACTGAAATAAAGTGCGTGACACACTTTATTCTCACCTTTTTTTTCTGTCTGGAAACGTCTCATTCGCGTGTTCCTGGTGTTTCCACCCAGGTTTCAAAGTGCCTCAAGAGTCTCATGTTTTCCGGAAGCGATCCCAAGGCTACATTCACTCGGCCCCTCCCCTCGCCCTTCTCTGACGTCTACTCCCGCTTACACTAAACAGAACGCTAACCTTTAATGTACGAGTCATGTTCGAATTGAGAGCTAGCTTGAAGTAGTTACTTCAAGTGCACGAAACTTCAGTGACACACCAACCACATTATGTGTAGCCGCGAGAGCTTTTCAACTCCACTTTTGCCGCCTCATCTTTGAATGTGTAGTTGCCCCTTGCATAAACCACATATAACTATAGGGTATTTTTCTATATATTTTTTCAATAAATTCTCGATGAAATATTTTCAAGCATTCATTCGCTACCTGAAAAGTTCACTTTCTGTAAATCATTTCAACTAGTTCAAATGGTTAAAATAGTATATTTCGAATCGACTGCAAAAAAAGAGCTTTTTGGTGAGTGAAACTCGGCTTCCGCTCGTGGTATAAGTTCGCGAGTACAAAAACATTTTTTGCATTTTACGAAAAAATTGAATTTTTTTTCTCTTTGCGAGAAAAAGGTTAGAATATAAAGTATTTGACTGCAATATACTCTTCATACATATTATACTGTTATCATACTTCTAACTGTTTTAAATGTTCTCTCAATTCTACAGATCCATTAAGAGTTTAGAGTTAGTTTTTTTTAGTTAATTGAGATTGTTAAAGAGCATTTGGGAGTGGAACGAAAACGGTTAAAATGATGAGATTGTAATTGAACATGATGAAAGGACTAATGGCGAGAGAACATTGAAATGGAGAAAAACAAATTGGAAACACCATTTAATTGCAAAACTGACAACCGACTTGTTCTTTCAGTTTTACATCCACGGGCAATGTTGTTATTTAGTTTCTCACTTTTTTCCGCGACATACTGAAAACAAATTTTCATTCTTTGCGATTCTTATGTTCCTGTTAATTGTTAATGGGTTAATATTCCACATGAAAATGTTCATCCATAATATATAATATAATTACTCGATGTTAATTAACATGACTGAACAATTAAAGTGCAATAATAGTAATGATGAATGTGGTTTTCTCACGTTGTAGAGAAATACGTGCCTTATCAAAGTTCACACATTGCATCAGAGGTATGGCCTCGCCAGCTTCTCAAATATCCTTCATCAGTATGTCAAGAGTTTCAACGTTGCCCAATTGAGAGCAATTTCCATTGACATAGCTGGTTTAATTTTATGCACTGTGCACACCAAATTTTTATTCATTTGCTTTCCCTTAGCCGAGTGACTTTTTTAAAGAAAATTAAAAATGGTGTTGGCAGACAGAGAAAAGTAGAAATCAGCATCATCTGGACGAATTATTAATCGATGAAATTTCTCCATTATCTGTGTATTTTACTCATGAACGAACACGAGACCGAAGAATGCAAAAGGGCCAGCATAGTAAGTATCCAACAGTCGGAGTTTGTGTAAAGAAGGGAGGGAATCATACATCTAGACAGGAACATTGATATAGAGTTCAAGTTACAATTCACTCCTTCTCTATCTGCTTCTCTGGCCCCCACTCTCTATCTATCCAATTCTGGTTCTCTCAACGGGACTGAAATGGATATCGTCCGTGCGCCAGTCTGATGTTATGTAACGCTGCTGCATACTGATCGACACGAGTGGCAGCGTCCATTACGATTCGGAAACTACACTAGTAGGGAAACCGCTGTTCTTGACACGAAACACCTACGCTGGTGCGAGTGGAATAATCGTGGTTTCGATGATGCATTTTGCAAATTAAGTGTCAAACTATAACCACAATTTCTATATTTTACGTGAATAGCGATGGTAAAGTAAAATCATGGCATGCAAAAATCGAAATGTTTGGGGGATTTTGAGTTCAATACCCAAACCTATAAAAATTACGAGAATTTTAATGTTAGCTCAGGGAAATAAAACTAAAGTCCAATGACTATTGGTACATATGGTTTCTGCTGTGAATGCACCTGGTATGGGGTATCAAAAAAGAGAAAATGATCAAATTAATTTGACTGACACACAACGGATTCCAGTTTCAAGGATATCTTACTGTCCAAACTTTGCTTTGAGTGCGCACACAAAGTGTCAGCCGCATTCAGTTGCAGATTTTCTTCTTCAATGGTATGGTTTATTTTCTGACTCAGAGGATTAGTCGCATGAACTTTACCTTACATTCATCAAAATGATATTCTACTTAAGAAGTTTGTAAATTTCGGTTGTGGTGAGTATGACTTTTACAACTTGAATCGGAGGCGACGGTTGATACGATACACTTTTTTAGCCCGTATATCACTGTCTCATTGCTAACATGTAACGATTATTAACGAGTGTGCACCGTCACTACTTTACTCCCCGGTCATTTTTTATCTTTGGATATTGCCGTCTTTTTCTATCACATAGAAAGTCAAATGTCTTGTCATTCTATTTTGGTATTATGGGTTGAAATTTTTTTTCATTTTCGTTTGGTCTCTGTGCGGTTTCAAGTGCTGACATATTATCGGTCAATGTACTATATTACTCGATTTTAAAACATGGTGAGAATGACAAGAATGAAATATAATACCAATCTGTGTATACAATTTCGGAATATTTTTTAATGAATTTCCATTAACATCCAGTCCATCTCTTAGGTTTATCAATGTGAATGCTATAATGCCGTTTAATGCAGTTTGTGCTTTCGAACAGATGCATTTTATGCCATGGATTTTATTATTTTTGTTATTTTGCATGGAAATAATGCAAAATGTCATCAAGGGGGTTCTAGTGGAGAGAGGGGGACATAAAAATATGATAATCTCGGTCAAGATAATCAAGTGTAAATTAGTTATTTGGAAATTCCCGGGTGCATCGGAAATGAAAATAATTGACACCCAATATACCCAACCGACCAGCTCACTTCCTCTCAATTAGAAACTGTCCTGAATTCAAATAAACACTAGCTTGTCATATTGATCCAAAAAATAACTGATGTATAAACACAATATTTTACAATAGTCCTGCTGGTCACTCCTTGAAAAAAATTGACGTTCTGCAAGTCCAGGAGGTGAATTTGTACTGTTGGTTAATTGATTATGATTGATATTTAAATGATTCAGAACTAACAAGTGCGCAGCGGTGCGGTTGAAACGTGCATGAATATATTGAACATCAATACGGAGTGAAACGCCAAATCGGTGGACCAAAAATTAGATGGCATGCCTTTCTATGCTCAAAATTAAATTAAATTCTTTTGCAATTACACAGTGTAATATTACACTTTTAATTTTGTCTATTAATCGGCGAACAAAAATCTCAGGCAATATTGACATTTTTAATCTATGCACGGCAAAATCAAAACATACGCTGAGATGAAATTCCGCATCGATAAATTTTCTCCTCCTTTTTCCCCCTCAGCTCTTTGTATTTGGCCATCGGCATGTGGTGTCGCGTGAAATGAGATCAAATAATGGTAAAAGGAAAATATTTGTACGAGAAGTGGTGGTTATAACCGCACTATCACAAAAGTGTCAAGGAAAAGCAACAGTGAGGAGTGTTGCGCGTGACCCCAACGACTGGATCTGCCGTTGACCATCGTACTCAGTTAATTTGTTCCGATTATCAAGCAACCTACCTGGACAATAATTAATCCTCCAAGCTCACTCCAAGTGTTGTGGTTTTGCTTGCATGCTAACCTAAATTCATGAGATGTATTTACGTCCCCCACTCCTCCACAGGCCCAGACCGCCTCTACACCCCTCACCTCCACTGCCTAGAAAGCTGCAGGCGTTGCACGATAGGGCGTTCCACACGCGCACATTGTTCAATTTTCAACCGCTGAGCTTTTGCATCATAATGGAGAACAAAAACATATATACACTCGTAACCCCCTGATACACTCATAATATCATAATTTGCATTGGGAATGCTGAAGTCCTACAATGCATTTTATGGAAAATACCCTCGGGTATAGAGAACAAAAAATTCAATAATTATTTACATTTCCAATAACTCGATCCGCGCATACTATTTGCAAAATTTACTGTACCACCACACTCTATCGCTGGTTATCAGATCGTCGATATAAACTATTGAAAATAAAGACAAAACGAAATGTCTGATTCATTCCTCTAAAGTGAAACATTCACTGGCATAAGAATACTCTGAAAGAAACACCAGCTCGTCGAGCTCGAGAGCCGTCTACACCAGCGATGTCTGGCAACAATCGGATCTCACTACTTGTCATCCAATGAAATGGAGATTTTAAGTAAATTGCGTCCCGGTGTACATGAAACTACTCGCACGTCCTCTACAGCAGCACAAGTGTACTGCAACCTGCTCCATACAGTTACTACTCAACAATACATCGTACCACAGTGGATGTGGTTAAATGGAAGCCCAAGTCGATCTACTTCAACATGTACACCAATTTACACAAACATGTATACACATATTCACATTTGTGTCGTATAACCACAATAAAATTTGCATTGCAAAATTGTAACGGTCTTTGGCCCATACCAACCTCTTCTCACTCTTAACTCCACTTGTTTTCTTTCTCTACTTATTTTCAGGACAGTTCTTTATATTTTTACCTTCCGGTATATTTTACATGCCGACGAGCAGTATCCTCAACCTTCTTTCGTCTCCCTTAGTGACTATTTATTATCGTACCCGTGTAATTATTCTCAGTGTGCACAGCATCCGGTACAAAGGGAGAAAATTTCAAGGCGAGTAAGAAGGAAAAAAAATTTCTTGTAATTTGCTCACCACTTTTTTTCGCCAACGGACGAATACTTTGTCATTGTCTTATTATTTCATTTCGGCGGTTTGCACCATTTTTTAAAATTATTCTCAGAAGAAATATTCTCTCCTTCTTCAACAGCCCCGTTGAAATTTCACTTGCTCAACATACGTCGCTCACTTCAAACTCACCATTTGAAAATTCAATGAACATGTGATCATTGATACGAATATTTCCTCCACCGTCGTTCTCAATTAGATTCATGAAATTGTTCACCGTGCATTGTCCTTGGACACTTCATTTATAGATTCTCTTTCTACCACTCGAAAACAGAAAAAAAACTGTCAAGCCTAGTTTTCTTACTCCAGTCAATGCTGTTAAGGGGAAGTCTCATTATTACAGTCATTCAACACGAAGCTTCAAGTGCTTGATACTTAACTGACAGATTACACTGTACTTAAATCAAAGCGAACCCTTTAACACGAGAGGGGTTGTGAATCTAACGAATAATTATACTTACAGCTTGTTGGCACGTGTAATAAAGTGAAGATGGCCATTATTTTTTCCTCCTCCAGTTCAGCGCTTTAATTTGATGAAAGATAGTCGAGTATTCATTCAATCAGTCAACCTCCAATGAATAGAAGTATTGAAAATCGGTCAAAGTTTTCATGGCAATATCAAGCCACGCATTCCATGAATTTCACCAACTATAATTATTGCAATAATATTTGATTAAAATTTTATAACATTCAAGGCTGAATGATATTTGAAAGAATGTCGCTGAAAAATCAGTGTGATCTGCCACTTTCAATGTCAATTTACAATTTACTATCACATAATTCTTGAGCCACTCCTTTTCTTTTGTTCTTTAAGTATTTTTCATTGTCCAGAGAACGAAGATTATCAGCCGTTTCCTTCTCTGGGCAACGTGCATACTTAATGGATAAGAGAAATAGAGAGAGAGAGAGAGAGAGAGAGAGAGAGAGAGAGAGAGAGAGAGAGAGAGAGATTGGTCCAAGAATTATATGAGAGTAAAAAATATTCTTCAACCAAGAATTAATTTTTGAGCCAAAAGTATGTCTTTCTGTCAGTGTCGTTGTTCATGTATTATCAAGCACCCAAATCATTACGAAACTGTTTCCAAATCGATAAGTCCATTTGCGCTCCAATAAAAAATTTGGCAATTCTTACTCTATCAATCCCATTACAATTTTATGTAATGTCCTAGTTAAGGGTTCAAAAATTCATCGAAGAATCTACCAAAAATCTCAACTCTATTAAAAATATTGAATGAAAATAAGCAAGCAGTTATCAAAACACACTGTTGTCAAATGGAGTTTCTAAAATATAGCAGAATGTTAATTAATGAATTGTAATTTAAAAATCTCACAAGGGCTTGATGACAGTATTTTTCAACCAGTATTCCGCGAAAGGTACCAAATATATTCCAGCGTGAATATTTCACCAATATATGTATATATATATATATATATACTCCTGCGAAAGAAGGCTATTTTTATATAGTACGTAGACCTCTTCCCTCATTGAAAATGCTTTCACCTAGTAACTAAAGAGGACATTGTCCTTCCCGCACATCAATGAGCGGGCACAACTGGTCGGCCTGGAAGATCGATATAGACGTCACGACGCGGTAAGTTGGCCTAGCCGCTGAGGGTTAATGTGTAACATTGTAGATAGCTATATATCGTCCCAGAGTACAGTTAATCTTTAGCTATATAGGAACGCCAACGGTAGCAACGAGGCATTGAATATAGGTTACATAATGCTCAGCGAGTTTCAAGCCTTTCGGTGAGGCACGTTGAATCCGTAGCACGCTCCATGTGACACAGGGGTTGAATGCGTGTGTATTAGTTATATGTGTGAAAGGTTTGGCCTTCTCCTCCACTAGAGGGACATCGAAAACACCGCCAGGGCTAAGCTCTCAGGGCAGTGAGGCGCAGAGGAGGTGGGAGGAGTGTAGAGGGGTGGTTTTGCACCAGAGTCTAATGTTACTGCATTCAGGGAGCCCCACAATTTCTCACCCTTATCTTATCTACAGCCCCACCTCCACTCACCTGACTCTTTTAGTGCAGGCACTGCGACCAACAACTCTTCGCCCTCTGGCCAAAGCTTTCGTGGTAGAGCCATCTCTCCCTAAGTTTTTACCCTCCTTTACCCCCTTTCTTCCACCACCCACCCATCATCACTATCTTTTGTCGATCCTGATCGTTGTGAAAACTTTAAATTTAACCCTCACCCGGGCTTTTAATTCACGACGGATCGACATTGTGCCTAGAGTTTGAAGCACACCACGAAAACTCATTTCAGGATGGTAGCGGTAACGTTGGATGTTGTAAAAGCTGGTCTTAAAAGTCTTTCCCGCAGTAAAACTCATTCCAATGTGGCAGCGTTTCCATAATGATTCTCCTCGGTGACTGAACTGTCGAAGTATTATTGATCTATCAACGTGGTAGGTAAGAATATTGAGAACGTTGTTCTTCGTGTCACACATTAATTACGCAGTTGATGTTATGATGGGCTTCAGCGGAATAATTCAATGACTTATATCAAATGTCTTATTCTGTTCTATTTTAGTGAATTCAGTTTTCACCTGTAAGAAATCATTCGAATAGAACGAATATTATTATATAAACCCATTTTTCATGTTGCTGAATAAAAAGAGCTCTAGGAGAATTTGTTTGGAATGTAGCACTTGCCGGTTTTTTTTTAACAAATGGAAAGTAACACTGAATGCATCATGTGCGTATGAAAGCTCCTCCGAATGAGGGAAGGAAAAATAATGACTGATACGTAGAGATGAATCGACGCCGGATCGCACCATCAATGCTTTCGCTTTTTCCAATTTCTTTTCATTCAATGAATCTTCGAAATCCCCATTGATGTTGCACGCCAAGCTCTGCTTAGCACAGCACGCCAGGCAAACTTTTTAAAAGGAAGTTATTGATTACAGGGTAAGCATAGTACACAATTATATTACAATTATATTACATGGATATATTTCTCTTATTGAACCTTATTCAAATTTAATTACTAAATTTAATTTGGCAACTTTTCGACATATATAAAGCTTCTTTTTTTGCTTCAGAAAATCGTTCTATGTTCTTTCTCTACCTTCATACTAAGAATAATTCTTATTTCAGACAGGCTTAATCAAACCACTAATTTTGGAGATAATTCACTTTATTTTACTTTCCAATGTTTTTCTATGAATACTCCGTTTCTGTCGATCTCAGGTAAAACCTCACTAATACTGTTATTTCCATATTTTCCTCTGCCGTTTATTACATTCATCAAAAATATTTCCTGCGTATCTGCTCCTGTCGCGGAATAACTCAAATACACTGTAGAACCATTATGATGCACTACTAAATATTCAGCTTACAATCCACATCAACTCAATATGCTATCCTCTGTCTCCGCTTCTGGTGTTGTTTATGTATGTTCCATTTGCATTCTGAAATTTCTCGATGTATATCTAGAAAATCAACGTCAAGAAATTCTACACGCTTACTACCGACGGTAATGCGTGCATGTAAGGATATAAAGAAATATACCATCGCAATTGCGAGAATTTATTCTCTCCAATTTCTTTTTCGTTTGCCGTCAGAATACTTCATTTGTCGTATCACTCCATGTTACTGATAGTATATTTATTTCTCTGATTTTTCTAGTTCATTCTTATTCAATGCGTGCATTTCCATGAGAAGAAGGGTTGGAAAATCAAAAAGTATTGTACCGAAATACATGAAGACATCACCAGTAATGGAATATATATTGTAGATAGATGGAAATACAAATAGTCTGCGATATCCACTTGACATCCACTGCATCCACCAAACATAGACGTTCAGTAATAAAAATAAAAACAAATCTATATCAATCAGCGTTCGAGTACACAGATAGTTCTCATGATGATATACGTGAAGTAAATCATAAAAATATTGAGTCTGAGATGTATGCCAGAGAGACAGAAAGAGAGAGAGAGACGATGGTAAAGAAAAAGTGGTAGACGGGGGTCGGGGAGGGGAGTGTGATGAAGCTTTTTCTTCGGTCTCGTTTTCTTTTTCATCCACTATCCAGACTAGCCTTCATCACACTACGCTGACGAGTCGTTTATTTTCATTCCACCTTTCTCCCTTTGGTTTGTCTTTTCTTCTTTTTAATTCCGTTTTTTTTCTCTTATCTCCCTTGAAAAAGTTTTTCTCTGTTGTCACGAGAAACCAAGCAGGTGTCGCAAAGTTGCCAGAGGACCTGACACAGTCTTTCCAAGTCCTCTGAACTGAATCCTACTCGTGGAAAAGTAGACGGCGGACGATGGCCTAGGTGAAGTAGAGGGGAAGAGTCGGGGTAGCATAATTAATTATGCAAGCAGAGCTCCTGGATTGGGAAGGTGGTAGATGGGGTGAATAGGCATTTAGTGAGAGTGGGCATATAGGTGCATGAATGCACTGTCAAACGGGCAGGGCATAGATGGTCTCAACGGGAACAGAGAAGGTTCAGTACCATGAGAAAAGCTCACTACGAATTTTACGGTGCAGTACTCACATTGCCTGAAATAATTGGATTCTGTCGGCTGTTATCTAAAGCAGTTATTGTGGATTCACCTATACCTCTTTCTGGATGTACCAAAACCGAAAGTTGTCTCACTGCACAGAATAAAATTGTATGTCATCCAATTCTTATAGTATACCTCACTTCTGGCCGTTTTTACCCTTTGAGGTCACGTGCAATCTCAGATAAATAGTTTAAGTTCGTGGCTGCCTGAGGTCAGCATAGTAGCTGCTAGCAATTGTATAAATATATAAATGTATTTCTGTCTTTTCTCGTACTATACAACTATGCGTTAGCTCCTTGACAGATGAAGTTTTGACGATCTCCACAGTACGTGATATGAGAGCCATAACTCACATTTAACAGTAACGTAACATCAGAAGTAACTTCATGTATCATCTTGTGCTGTTTACCGTTCAATATGGTACGATATGTTGAATGAGAATTTTTTCAAGTCATCTGTGAAAGCGATCAATATACTGTCTTTCCTCCTCAATTGTCTCCTGATAAGAATACTCCAATACGAAAAGAGTGCTCTCATCCCTGGCGTTTTCAGTCTTTGAGTTGGAGAGGGGCATCTTGGGAGCATGGTGCGCTCTCAACAGATCACTAAAGGCACTCTGTTGGGGACCTCTCGACCAAACTGGATGGTGAGAAACCGTTCGATACTCTATCTCACTTCCTCCTACGCCGCCTTCAAAGATTCACCAATGTAGATAGGTGAAGAGGTCTGGTATTTTTCATGATATGCTTGAAGAGATGAGAATATAAGAGACTATTCCAGGGCTGTGAAAGACGAGATTCAACTTGGTGATATATCATATACTATATCACTATCAAGTTGATCTTGTGTTGGATACACTGGAGTACCATTTATATGTGGATCACAAGTAATTTCGATTGATCCTTCCTTGCGATAGTTAGTGGCTCGATTTTGGAAACAGTTTGCTACCGAGAAAGTGAGAGTTTTCATCAATTTCGAGGCTTTCACATTCCTCGCCGCGGGCTGTGCGATGTTTAGCAAAATGCGCCTCATACTACGTAGACTACCAAGTGTACGAGGTTTGAGAGTGAGCAAAGTTTTACGAGAGCAAGATGGTATGTGCCTTGTATTCCCATCCTAAAAGAGACACGTTTGAAGCCACGATTCCTTGTTTGGTAACTGACGACACTGCGCCAGTAACTGTCATCGCCCCCAGTTTCACTAAACTCTCAAAGTCTTAAAATCTTAATACGGCGTTCGGACTCGTCGAAAAAAAAGAGGGATAGGAGTGCGCACACGGCGGATAGATACAGAGTCACTGCATAGAAGCAAAGTGAGAAGTGGGCCTGAGAGAATGGATCGTTTTAGAGAGGTTCCTCTATCCAAGTTCGCTCGTAAATTCGATATTCAAAACAACAAGTGAACAATACGCTGCTTCGGCATGTCAAAGTGAGTTGTATAGATCGTCTTGACAATGAATTCTATAGCAAATGAATTTTGCAGAGTCTTTTTGTTCGTTCACTATGGTTGGGTTTATTTGTACGACTGATCGATTTACCTGTTTAATTGGAAAATCTGTAGTTTGAGGGATATTATTTATTTTTTTCTCAAATAGATACAGCTCACTTAATAGTTTCCTCTCGTCGTGGAATGGGGCACTTTATAAAAAAATTTAGCTATCCATATTGTAAAGAGGCTTCAACTTTAATGTCACAATTTTCAGGAGATTAATATTCAAATGGTTTCACAATTCACTTCATGTGCATTGCATCTGGCATTTATGAACCTTTCCACCATATACCAGTGATTTTTGTTCGTAAAAATTAAAATGAATCGTATACCATGAGATTCCAAATGACGGCATAGATTTATATTCACAGTGGAGTGAAATGCTTTTTATTCCAGTTACTCGATTTCAGAGAAATTTTATTGTTCTTTTTATCTCTGGTTGATATTTATGGTTGAAACTTATACATACTGAACAAATAGATTACAGTCAGAATCAGATGAGAGTGCTGATGAAATTGGATATTACTAAACGCACGGACAAATAATTTCAGCAAGTTTTTCTTTCTAATCCAAGATCTTAGAACTTTTAGCAAAACTTATCGTAGCTTAATCTATGTGAAATCATTTCATGACAATTTGTCCACAACTTTGAAATATAAGAGTGAAATAATTCAAATATTATTGACTCACACTTTAATCATGCAGAAAAAAAATGAATTCTTAATAATAATTTCCACAAAATAATTGCTATCGAAATGCTAATGCACGCAAAACTCCCAAATTATTTCGTTCAAACGTATAATTTTTAACATTATTTCTATGTTTCTTTATTAATATTTTTTCCCGTGTTGTAACAATTCTTTATAGCCGAGAAATCATGTAGTGACCATGCCCTCAGCGGGATGCGAAAATTAAATCGGAAATGGAAAGGATCGACGAGTTAATAGAGAGAGAAAATAGGAGGAAATAGCCGAGTTTACGGGAAAAAGTACTGAAAAAAATGAGTGGATGGAGAATTGTTCAATTAGAAGAGACGTAGGTGTCTTCCTACCGTGGAAATTCAATTTCTTCTGGATTTTATCATTTCCAACTGTCTTGATTTATTTTTCTCATACCTGAGTACATCGTCTTCCTTCTTATCTTATTTCCTCTATTCTCCAGAGCAATTTATTCATCCAATTAATATTATTCTACTGCTGGTTTTCCCTGATTATCGAAAAAATACCAATACCTAGACGCAGAGGTGAATTCTTGTTAGCTCGTTATGCCTTAGGTTAGTACATCAATAGAAGGAGTCCCTTTGCAAGCAATTTGTTGAAAATTCGAGTAAATCCAATATGAATGTACACTAAGAAGTACCGAGAAATGACGGAGAATCCTAGAGCTTCCGACAGATAGAATTTCGTTTGTAGCATAGATCTCGTACAATAGGTAATCCGAACGGGATAACCTCGATTTTTCATGCAGCTACATCTTTTCAAGTGTATTATTCCGTTGTATGAGTCTCGGAGATACTTTTTTCCGAGTTTATCTCATTGATGAGAGTGTACCAAGAATGGTATTTCCGAAGAGAATCATATTGGGAATGGAAAATATCAGAGTAGTATAGGGAGAAGATCAATGAGACAGGAAAGACGATATTTTGAAAAGAGTCACTGTGTAGGCAATTTTCAGCATAGTAAGCGGGAGAATGTCGAAGAGATAGCCACAAACTCATGTGGCAGACTCAAATACTACAAAGCAGTGAGGAATCATACTTTTGTCATCAGCGCCATGGATCCATCGTTCCAAAGTAGAATATCGATGGGTCATCAATCATCGAAGTTTACAGACAGACACGTAATATCCGGAGCGTGAATGTACACTAGTCGATTCCAAGCGTTCATTACAGAAGTGTGGGTGGAGGCACTGCTATTGGTTCTCCATTACTAGCTAGTAGATTGAGGAGACTTGTCTTTGTTGGCATTTGAAAAAGTAGCATCCCAAGTTGCCACGATTTTGTCATCTTTTTAAGATTTTGTTTTGTACTGATAATACTAGTTACGTTGAAATACGTCGATTGCAATCTATGCCTGTTCGGATTTACGGGGTAGTAACTCAATTTTACAACTTAAATTGCCAATAGTGCATGTCCATTTTTTTCCGCTCCTCGATATTTAATAATTCAGGTCAATAGGGGAGAAATTCATGTTGTCAAACACAGAAAACATCCAAACTCCGTTCGTCAGCTTTTCATTACTCTATAACGAATGAAATATGTCAATAACTTGTAATTCATATAAAAGTTTAGGTACCCTCAAAATGCCGTGAGCGATTTCAGCCGGACAGTTTTTTTTATCGCTGTTTGAAACATTTGTCAGCTTAAATGATACTGAAAAAGTAGGTGATGACATTTTTTTGGTGAGACCATTGAAAGCGTGATGGGACACTTGGTGCATAACGGTGCTTAATCGCTCTCATTTCCAGGGATATTCACGGAGAGGGTTGAAAATTATTCCGTGCTAGTGGTATGAACCAATGCCCTCAATGATATATATGAGCTATCAATAGTGAAATCCCGGTAATGGTTTCCGTAATTAGATTTCATGTTGGCAATTACATAAAAAAAATCTTACAAAGTAATAATGGGACAACTGATGAATGAGACGAAATTATGAGAGTTCGACAAAATGTAGACAAAAAAGAATGGATGGTAATACAAAAAGCAGTCAATATTTGACACTGTTGTTATCAACAGTTCCTAACTTTTTCTTTTTCTTGCCTTTGGTTTATTATTTGGTATTTTAGTCCTTCCACATATATCGGTTGACATGCAATCCACCAGATCGTACCATCGATAATCGCCTTAGTTAACAAATTGTTTGGGGAAATTTTTTCACGAACATTACCGTCCACCTAGACGGACCGACGGTTGTTACGAGTAACATGGAAAAGATAGAAGGAGAAAGATATAAAGGAGAAAGAGGGATAGTTGTATGGGTTAGGTAAATGTGCACGGATCTTGCAAATTTATTGCGGGATGCGAGGCTCCGTAAATAGAGCCCGACAGTGTAGTTGAGGTAAGCACAGAAAAGATAGACAGAGATAGAAAGACGAGTGACGCCTACTGGGGTGAGAGAGCCGTGGAGAAAGTATGTGCGCGGACTCACGCCCGACTCGAATCACATACCATCTTCCTTTTTCGACCCCCCATCCCCCTCCTCCACCCCCCTCCCCCCTACACAGCAATAGTACGGAGGGATGTGTTAGAGTGTTCAGGTGAAGGCGCGAAGTATGGGCGGTTACGACTCAGCTCCCTCGTTACTAGGGGAAATGATTATTCACTCCGATGGCGCACGGACTGACGTTGAACGAACGATTCTACTTAAAAGCAGTGTAGTGGTGTGAGTAAACCAAGTGAAAAGACCTCTTCTAACCTCTTCTAACTTTCTCATGAGCCTCACTCGTGTCAACGAAATGTGTTCTACTAAAGTTTTGAACAGACGATTTTATTACAGGGCAACTCAACGCGTGCGAATTCCAAGCCATCTGTGAAACGGATCTCAAAAATAAAATGTCATCGTGTGCCCTTTCTTTTTACTGATTTACGTACTTAAATGCATGGCAATTTGCCAATTTGTAGAATAATATCAGAAATTTTCAACTGTTGAGAAGTCAAGGTGTTAAATCAACGTCAAATTATACGTCTGACTACAAACATCTTCATTCACTTCGCCATGGGAGAGCGCACTCGATTCTCTTGAGGCTCAGTCTTACTAGTGGTCCGTCGTATGTCACTCAATTTATACTTAGCTGAGGGCAATGATATCCCACTGTAAGGAGACACAGCCGAGGGGAACGGAAATTTGCTGTGCACAATCGACTAACGTTACTCACACTCACGATATATAGCCCTCGCCCGCCCCCTCCTGCTCTGTCTCTATCGCCCGTCTTCATCATTTATCTTCCGCATACAACTACCTTCCTTTGATTAGTCCCATGCACCAATGATCTCTATTTTTTACTCTTCGAATGACTATATACACTTGCCGGAGTGCTTAACTTCCGCTGTCGATTTATCAAGTGGAGAAAAACCGAACGGCGGTTGGGGAGAAACGTAACTGCAAGTGTAGCGATTTCACTGTTAAATAAATATCGAATGTCCAACCATAGGGGTCATATGATACTCAGTTTATATTCCAGAGTGTAGCTAGGTACGGAGAATTCTCCTTTTCCTCTCTATAACCTGCTGTAGCCATAAACACGGTTGAATCCACCAAGCGTTGAGGTAGGAGCCATCAAGTTCTAACGCAGTCTCCTTCGGCGACATCGTCGACTACACGGTCCCTGCACACGAGGTCCTTCTGGCTGTAACTTCGTTTCCCCTTAGACACCTGTATCTATCTCAACTCCCTCGTCGTAACTCGTGTGTCTGCCTTCTCGGTTAAGACATGTACACGAGCCCAAGTACATAGAGACCCTTATAAATCAATACTAGAGACTTGTAATATTTTATTGGCGGGTGTGACAGTCAAAACAATTTCACAAAAGTTTTCTCTATTGTTGTATTTTTGCACTTGCAATGTAATTGTGACGCATAACTACTGCTGCTTGTTTCCCTCTGTCAATTGAACTTACCCAACGGTTCTGATATATATTCCCTGCTACATCGTGGTAGTAGCAAGGTTTCCTGACTCCATTATTTATAGTCCCAACGACTTATGAGGGCAGAACCGTATGCAAACTCCTTCCTCATCGTTTTTCTCCCCTCCTATTTACGCCGGCGTGCCCTGCACCCTTTTGTGTTAGTAATTCCAGTGGCCCTCCAGTACTTTGCCTTCTACCTCGAACTCTTTGGTTTCCTAAACCCACTCCCTTAGTTCCGCCGCACCCTCAGATCGTCTGACTATTCCCTCCTGTGGTGCCACACCTCAACCGGTGTATTCAGGATCGTCGTCTCACTAGTATTATAAACTACTTTGAAACGGTTGCGACTAACAACGTAACCCACCAAGCGTGTCGCGCACTGCCGCTGCGGTTTACTGTTCGGAACAGCTTCAGCATGAGCTTCCTGTACTAAGCCAGCCACGGTGCAATACCAGTTCTCAATTTAATCTTGTATTCGGACTCGATTGTACTGCATTTTTGCGTCCTGCATTTGCAATCTAACACTGTTTTCAAATAATTTATCGATACAGATACTCAGAGGGTGTGATAATAGTACATTGTGGTTTGAAGACGGAAATACGAAAAAATTGCAGCTTTTGATGAGCATTAAGTTTGCAATAATATAGGAAAGCAAGTGTAACAAATATCCGGGTTATACTCGACCACTTAACGTCCTAAAGTCACATATTCTTTATGCCGACGTTACCATGAAAATGTAGGAACATCAGAGTATCCTTTTTTTTGCATAAAGAATTGCAAAAAAATAACATGGCTTACGCGATGTTATTTAAACATTATTTAAATGACAGAAAACAAAATATTTTGCAACATATAATGTACTATTCGACAAAAAAATCGATGCTTTTTATTGACAATTGATATAAGCCTCGCTCACAAGTTTCCGCCGTTTAACTTATCCAAAATCGATAAACGAAGTGTATTGGTACGGGAGTAAATATAAACTCTGTGAGATTGATTTTTTTGTCAAAGTCTGGGACGTGTCTACTGGTAGGATAAATGAATTTTTATAAATAATTCCAATTTTGCACACAAGGAATATAGTATATCCGTTCAACTGGATTACAATAACCAAAGTAGAATTTCATTTTCTATCCTAGAAGAAAAATTTAGATATTTAATATATTAAATGATTATTTGAATTCGGATTGTAATCATTATGCTCGGCATATCATTGAAATTAGTTAATTTGCGAAAAATAGTTTACCATTTTTTCTTTTTTAAGGATTAGACTTATTAGCTCAAGACCACGACGTCGAGTAGAAACTTTGAGAGTATCAGCTTTCGTTCAACAACACCCACAACTATGTTTATTGTGTTTTCACGGAGTAAAGTGTTCCCCAGCGCATGGGAAATGCCATCGTAGTTTGTCAAAGTACATACTCCTCTGAGGATTTAAGGGGGGGGGGGGGGGGGGGGGCTAAAAAACACTGCCCTAAAACGTAAATTTTAAGTGTAGTAAAAACTATGGCAAGGGGATCACCACACAATTGCAGAGATATTTTGTAGTTTTTTCACACAATTCCTTGGTAATCGAATGATATACCTCAGTCTTAATAAAAATATTTCGTTATTCACAGAGTTTTTTTTATGGGTAACGAAATTTGTTCCGTTTGGTTTTATGATAATTGCAAAATATATATTTTTTTTATTCGTAATTTCCTTGGTTTTATCGAAGTATTTTCTCGATTTGAAACCTCTCCTCTCGCCTGCCTCTCCTTCCCACTTCCCTCTCCTTATTATCTGCGGTATCATGGCAGTCTTACACTTAACTGTCCCCCATTCGAGCGAGGGCTGCACGGGAAACCATGTAAAACCCCAGTCGCACAGCCGGCCGATTGTGCGGTGCCCTAATGTATTCATCTGTCACGCTGACTAGATAAATACACTAAGCCGCTACCCCGTGCATACCGTCCGTAATTTTTGTGTGATCGAGATGTTCCTAAGCGGTTACCCATCCAAGTAGTAACCCAGCTCAACGCTGCTTAACTTGGATGTCCGCCGGAACAACACCTCGCCCGCCTAACCATTACGGCCGGCTAATTGCAAAATATATGACACGGGAAAAAGACTTGAGAAAAGATTTCATAGCTAAATACGAAAGTGGTGAAACACGAACCGCGACAGAAAAGTTCGTATTTTTCTTTTTGACGAGAACGAAGAACATGATTAATGAAATGAAAAAATTAGTTTGCTTTACAAGTCACGGGGATGTTAGTACTTCACAACCCAATCCTCAGGAATGCCTTTCCGTGCGTCTCTGGTTTCGAAAGGTTGTTTCTACATCTCATAACATTTTCAATTAACACTCTATAAACATTCCCACGATGAATAATAGTTTGTCTATGTAATTTATGACTCACGGAGGTTTAATGACAATTAATATTCCATATGATGGAAGATTGTTTTGATTCCTTTGCTGAATTCCCAAGATGGATGAGAATTCCCACGTAGACACACATCAATAGATGGAACTCAACAAAAGAATTCATTATTCAATGATCAACTGTTCCATTTTTCTCTACAGTATAGTCCTACAATACTGGAGACCTATGAGCTAGATTTGTTCTATTCTACAGCTCGACTTAGTGAAAGCCTGGCGGTTACATGATAAGTGGTGCGCGGTTTCAGTCAGCTGGAACAAACATAGCACCAATCTGGTAACAAACTAAGGAACTCGGCTGAACTAGAAGCAAAAGAAAACCGAACCAATTTGTACCTCACAACCACAACCTCAGTTTCCTTGTGTATGCTTTACTTCTATCCAATTCAAGTGATCATAATCTCATTGCCGACGGGGGTGGGTGTCAATGATGGATTGAACATTCTGGTATATATGACCGGTTCAGTAATAGTTAAGTACTAAAATTATAATAACGAAAAGACTTGGGGTGAAAAAATTGAGATTGATTTTGGAGTGCGATTGATGTATCAAAGTAAAGTGATATAGATTTTAGATATAATAAGAGGCGTTGGGAAAGCGAACGACTGGCGTGCTAGTTGAAGCTGGCGTGACTTCCCACCGAGGCGCCAAACCCCGGAAACCAATCGTAACCCTCCGCCAACGCGAATCATCTATGCTCCCATCGTCAACGTGATTCACGTGCTATTGAGCTTTCAACCCTATCCAAGCCACAAGCTACAAGCAAAAAATCATACTGTTTTTTCTAGTAGTATAATTATATAGTTCACCTGAATGAAGATTGAATTTGTAATAATGAATAGACTTGCACTTTAACGTCAACGCTCATTAAACAATGTGCTAATTGTTTTTGATTAAAAAATATAATTGAGAAAAATCAAGTGTTCTTTAACGTTATATATAATCAAAAATATACAAAAGTTGTGATCTTGCATTCAGGCAAAATTTTACTCACTTCTCCACACAAATTCAACAGACTTTTCTCTTATTGCAGAGGATATTACGCGTGAAATTAAGTAATTGGGGTGACCACCATTGAGGCGCTTCCTTCAAGCAAGGTAAATAAATTATAGTCATTATATACATACGCTGAAGCCGAAATGTTAGCTAATTCCAAGGCTATTTGAAAAATAAAATACCGAGAAGGCTTGGGCATGTAGACAATTTTCAACTACCTTAGCAGGTATAGAAGATATGCCCGTTTTTAATTGACCGGATCAACTATAAACATAATTATAATTCACTTTCTCAAATTTCCCCCTATCATCCCATGGTGCATATAAACATTACTCTCAGATACAGGAACTCGTAGCCCTGTAGATATAGACTGCCATGTTTGAGAGAAAACAATGTAATGTTAAAGCCAAACCCGACATCGATACCCTCTAAAGCAGTTTTTTTTATCTTATTCTGAACTGACATTTTGGAAAATATTGGATCTTCCATATCAATTTTCAATCAATTCATTAGAGAGCTCTAGTTGAATATCTGTGTATCGTAGGAGATACTTCCTAACGCCGCGGTCTGCCTTGTCTGGATATTGCCATGAGATTCGACAAATAATGATGTTTGATTTAATTGCATAAAATAAGTTTATTCTCTATTTGGCAGAAACAAGTGGTTTGTATGAAAATACAAATAGTGAATACCATTAGCTGGATAATAACTGTGTACTAAGGAAAATAGGAAAATTCGCAGCTTATACGTGCGAGGGAAATTTGGTGAATCTTTTGGATTGGTTGACGCCAGACTGTCGGAATGGACTCCTTTTATTGGACAGGATTATCAATGGTGAAATGAGGGTGTCGTAAAGATTTGGCTCTTAATGACGGTTTAGGAAAGGCTATTAGCAAAAATGTATTGAGGAACAGGGATTAACAGAAGAAATTGTGAAAGGACTCATAAGGGACTCTTAAGGACTCTTAAGGGTGAAAAATATTACTGGAAAATATTCACAATCGTTGGGATGAAGCTTAATTTGAAATTGCACTGTCATTAACAATAATAGATTGGGGAATGGCACAATATTAATGGCAATGGGATCGCGCATCGCAGCTGTGCAAATCTCTATTTAAAAAAAAAAACGAATGATTAAATATTCAAAGATAACAATACATGGAGAACACTAGCGATGATCTCACGACTTAACAGTCTCTGTGGTGGAGACAGGACACATGAATTTTAACATTAATATACATAATGGAAGTAATCATTTTTCTTTCGTATAATCTTTCGGGGTTTTACGATTTGCTCCTCTACCACCCCCACCCCTACACCGCAATCACCGAGGGACGAGGGAAAACCTCATTTGAGGGAAAAAAACCTGCCCAGGTACAGTCGTCTCGTTGATGAGCGCCATCGTTGAGGTTTAAGGCCGAATCATCCGTACACTTTAACTATTACCTGGAAGTGAAAAAAAATTATCAAGCTGCCATCTGTTGATTAGTATAATGATTGGAACTTTTCTTAGAACATATTGTTCTTGCTATTCTCATGGCGGAAATTGTAGGCCAGTCTTATTCAGAGTGGAAAAAAATCATGCGATTCATGATTTATTCTATTTGTAATGTGTTTGTGTATATAATTGTGAGTCATATTTATCTGCTCTGCAACTTACTTACTATATACACAACGGTATATAGTACCGTATGTTACGGTATGTTTCCACACTATGAAAACAATAACGATATATTGATAAACCTCTCAGGATAAAGTTCATTGCAGATATCGAAAAAATCGATGACTAAGAATGGCCTTACAATTTCAGTGCAGCTCAGATATATTCACAGCCTCTATGCACATAACATCCGCTGTGGACGTTCCGGGATGAGACACGGCAGTCAGTCAAATATCGATCTATCCGAATCTCATATCCGTTCTCATATTTCGAACGGATTGGAAACAAGGATACCTATATCGATAAAGATAGGACCGTCAGAATTGACATTTCTATAGCAAAGACTTAGTTAATTGTGGCCAAATTTTATGTTGCATCAATCTATGCCAAACTGCATCGCAAATGGCATTTCAAATGTTCATTCATTTCTATTGACGGACATGTGCGTAATTTGTGTAAACCTCCAAGTGGGGTTTTCCAATAATATGCAAGAAGAACACGTTTGAAAAAAGGTACTAATATTAAAAACTTATGATCACTCATATCAGCCAGAAATTGCCATCCAGCGGGATATTTATATGTGAACATTATCTAAAAAATATGTAGAAACTTCTAATACAGGAATAATAATCGTAGGGAAAAATGGAATGGCCAAGATTATATCCTGATTTTATGATTCACCTGATGATACTTACTGTCGTGACGCTCGGCAACAGCTTTCAGCGCGTGCTAGTTTTTTTCGGAAAATAATACTTTATACTGAAGGAAAAACATTCTTCTAATAAAGATCTTCCTTAGGTTCAAATATTAGTTGGTGGATAATTATTGACATAAAGATTGTTTTAATTAAACCTTGATGATTTCGAGAGAACCTTGTAGACATCAACTACAAATTCGTAGATTAGCCTAACTTACTTCGGCTTAAATAAACAATTATTCCCTCAGTGTATGACCACAAAAATTGTCCAACTATTAACCTTACTAGGCAAGCTACCACAAATCCATTTTTAATCCTCTTTATTTTCAAT
Organism: Psyttalia concolor; assembly: GCA_030522845.1. NCBI lineage: Eukaryota > Metazoa > Arthropoda > Insecta > Hymenoptera > Braconidae > Psyttalia > Psyttalia concolor. Next base: position 175,146 of record JAPYZM010000007.1, on the reverse strand, counting down.
ATAACAAACTCCAAGAATTTGCTCAAATCCACGTTAATTCGTCCTCGTCCAAATATTCATCAAATGGAATAAGCGAAAAATCCACCAGTCTATACTGCGCTGCATAACTTTACAAAACTTCCACTTTAATTTCACGTCCTCCTCAACAGATGGAGCTTATTGATTTTATATGCGATCTCACTTCTTTTTCAATCAATTTCACATTCTCTGTCCATTCTCTTTTCAACAAAAAGCAATAAGAAGAGCTGAATGAAGAGCCAGGCTCCATTGACATAATAGGTCTCGCGTGTGCCAATGTCATTCTCACCACGTCCGATGAAACGGCCACCACAATCGACAGGAACGATGAAAAACTTCTTATTCCAATCCCGTAGAATGAATCCTGTACTTTTCTATGGCTTCCTCGGCAATGTTTAACCAAAGTCATTATAAGTCGGCCAAGTTATATAAAGACGGCTCCTATTAAGAAGTTTCACTGTTAATTTATAGAAAGTGTCGTGCCAGCTTTCGTTCGTCTTCTACATACTATTACGCCGGGACCATCTGTGATTACACCGGTGGCGGAGAACGAAGCGAAGCAAAAAAAGAAAATTAGCGAAAAAAGGTGACTATATATTTGCAGTGTAGCTAATATGAATAATAAGTCTTTTAGTACTACTTGGGATACAAACTTTAGGAATGAGAGATGTCATTTGACTTGAGAGAATTTAATTTACTCAACTTTATACATTTTTATATCACATTTTTAGTTACCTATCATCAGTACTGTACTGTTCTATCTACTCTTGTCACACCTCAGATAATTTATTTTTTCAGTCTCCATTTTTCTTCCAACTTGTCATAGTTGGTTTTGATCTAATTTGTTGCTATTCTAGTAAACATGAAAAATGCTATTTGTCACTAGTATCATGAGTGGTCGTTCACGGGTGCAAAGTATTATAAAAAAAACTTGAAATCAAGAATTCTCGAGACATTATAAGATGTGAGAATAAGGCGAGAAAAGTCGGAAGGGGTGGGGGGCATGGAGAGGAACGGAGATTGAGGTCCAGGGATTTTCGGGAGCTTGCTACTTGCTGTTATTAATTATCTTCGAGCTTCGAGTCCTGCAAATAATGGTTGGATCTCAAGAAGGACCCTCAGGGGAATTTACTCGAGCCCTTTAATATGCGAGGCAAGAATCCTGAGAACTAACGCTTCTAATTCCAGAATTCTTCTAGTGTTCCGACTATTATGGTGAATTTTCTTTTGACATACAGTTAAGAAAAATCAGGCTTTTCTTGTTGCTTCGAGATACAGAATGAACTCAAGAAACTGAGCAATTCATTGGACTCTTTGCGTTAGTTCAACTTCTGGTTGTTTTCCACTTTTCAAACTTTTCATAAACTCATGAAGAATTTTCTCAAGCTTTGAATACCTCCGGCTTTTATCATCAAGAAAACAGACTTCCAGCGCTGAAATTAAATAGCGGGATGTTAGGAAAATTGATGAACCATGTTGATAATTAATTATGGCAACTGATGAATAATACTTGAGTGAAAGCCCAGGTGCATTCTGGTAGGTGTAAAATAAATTATTCTTCACAAAAAAATATGAGCAGATGCTGAAAGCAAGAAATCTGCTTCCGCGATATCATATTGTTCTGCAAGCCATAATAATTCTACGGATATTCTAGGTGCAAATACCATTTCCGCAACCACAAAACAGTCAGAGTAACGAAAACTAGCAGCTGGCGCAAAGTACTGCAATTCGAATTGGACGGCTATGGGTATTATAAAAAAAAATTGAGTGGAAAAAGCTCACCAATTATATTGGATGTTCATGGTTTTGCACACATGATTGCAAATTGTGGTGAAGGTGGCTCACGGATAGCACCAATTATTGGCTCGTGTGGTCAAGAAGTAAACGATATAATAGTCCAAGTTACGGGCTTGTAACTCTGTTGATAGTCGACCCCAAAACTTATCTTTCACGTGTAGAATACGGAATGGAATATGTCGGTGGTTTTTGAAATTGGAGTCGTTAGAGGTAGAAATTTATCTTTATAACTACGTAGACAAAAAACTAGAAGAATATATCGGTTTATTCACTCAAAGAAAATATTTTTAAAAATGATTGAAGTGAATCAATTCATTAAATTCATAATTCAATCAACCAGGAGACAATGCGTTAAAAATTTTCATTTAATAATGCAGCAAAATAAGTGTTAAGTCAAAATATAAATAATTGAGAGCCGTCTACGCTTTAATCCAAATGTCTGTGTCGCTCCTCAATCCATTACAACTGTAAAAGAAAAATGCCATTGTTTATACATGGTCGTTTAAATAATTTCTGATTCTGATTTATCAGTTTATTTATATATTCGAATGCATTCTTTAAAAAAATCAATATTGACAGCTTAAGTGAAAAACTGAATGTATTTGAAATTTTTAAGAGCAATATAAATGTACCTGTTGGGGTCTAGATGAGAAATATGAACTAATCAAATCAGGAATGTAACACGTGTTCTCGAATGTTCATCGATTGCTCAATGCTCTTATTGGAATATTGTGAATGTATTGTCTTTGCGTTATCGATTTTCAACTCGAGTGACTCTTTCCGTTTTTTTACTACCGATCGGAATAAACTTATTAGTTTCATTTTATTTGTAATATCAGCCGTATTTTCTCTGCAATTATTTATTCGACTCTTTATAACCAGACAGGCAACCATCGTATTTCAGAGAAGACTAAGAGAAAAAAAGAGAATAATCTGAATGCCTATACGATTGTACGCACAATTAATATTTTATCAGATTGAAAACATAGATAACCATTTTTGGAAGATATCTACATTAATAAAGTTTAGCCATATTTGTTACGAATCCGGCCAAGTACATATGCATGATCCTATATGTAATTCATCCGAGGAAAATTCGATCAAGTCAAAGATTTAACCCGTATGAATTGAAATAAGGTTAAGGAATGAGATAGTCTCTCGTCACGAATAAGACAGAATTTTGACGAATACGAAGTTGGTGACTAGAGGTGAAGCCAGGGCCTATCTGACTGAATTACACAAGCTGACGATTCCCATCTCACATGGGTTGAACCATATTGACTATGAGTGATGTTATTTTCAGCAAGTGGCGAACTGTATTTGTTTTCGATAACAAGTGATCAGTTGTAGATTCTAGTCTAAGATATACTTGATACTTAATTCAAATATATGTTTATACTGGATACTCGTATACAATATACTATATCCTACAGTATTTTTTTATTTCTCTACCTCATTGGTTTCATCAAAGTAATTTTAGATTTGAAACCCCTTTACGTGCCTGCCTCCTTTCAGTTCTTTTATCTCATTGTTATCTGCAGTATCATGGCCGCCAGACTCTTAGCTGTGTCCCATTTGAGCTAGGATGGTTCGAGAAACCATATAAAATCTGGGTCGCATAGTAGGCCACATGTGCAGTGCCCTACTATATCTATCTGTTACACTGACTAGATGGCGACACTAGAAGCGAGGTGTACCTAAGCGGCCACCCATCCGATTTCTAACTCAGCTCAACGCTACTTGGCTTGGATGTCCACCGGAGCAACACCCCACCCCCCTAACCAGTAGCGTCGATCTATATACGATGGTATATATATATATATGTATATATTATTTTTAGCAGAACATTGACAGAAGAGTAAATTTCTGATTGTCTAAATTGTTATTTCATTCATTGAGATTATCAGTGGAATTGCAGGGATAGACGCGGACGAAAGGAAGATGTTTCTGATCCGTTATTTGATAATCTATGTTACCAACTTAACAACATAAAATATTCCTGAGTTACAAATCATTATATTAAGGAAAAGAAGTGCAAAACAAAATCGGCTTAATTTAAATTCTTGATTCAATAATAGAAGTTATATCCCTTAGACACCTACTGTATGCCCGCGACAATAGTTTCCACATCTACCTATCCATTATTGATTACTAACCATTATCACTACATTCCATAATATATAGTTCGTTACAAAATGAATCAAGCTTCAGGATAAGCTATTAAGAAAAAATAAGGATTTCTCATCAGTGGCTTTCTAATTTAGTGATAAGGAAATTCGTTTAGGAGGTCGGTTCTCAAGTTATGTCATGTGCTATGCGTTATGAGATGATGTAAAGATAATTTTGCATGTACAAGTTTTCCCATGCCTATTTCCCTTATCCATCTTCAATGATTTTCAATTCACCATAAGCTCTTATCGAATAGAACTATTACAACAGTCCTTTGACGGTCAAAGTACAAGAGGTGGCAGGATATGGGCTACCCCGAATCAGGCTTTTCAATGAAACAGACTAGAAATATCCCATGTGAACATTCCACTTCTCTCCTAGTGGTTAACGCTGCAATTTTCAGGGTAATCGCTGTCTAACGGTCGCCCCGGGGAAAGTTCATACGTCAGATTAACTCGGAAAGTTTCCAGCGGTAGGAGAAACCACAGGCCTCTGGGCGCAATATATATATACATAGACATATATATGTATATGATGCCCTAGAACCGATATACCATGTCGCATTGCACTCGTTAATGTATTGACGGTTCAGTGGGTGATCATCTGCTTCGAGCCCACCTCCCGAACTCGAGCAATTATTGATAGTCCGCCAATGCCAAGCGTGATTACTGATTACAGCCCTAGTAATAATTATTCCCGTTAATCGTCATTGTAAGCTGGGCGTATTCGTATTCATGTGTTGTAGTGAACTATGTCGTTTGATATTGGCGATTCAATTTGTATTTATGTTCTCCTATTATGCCTAGTTCCATTGCCTACAAGAATAATCCGTACACCAATTTCAGACGAAAGAATAACCCTTGCAGGCATTGATCGAAATTCTGCGGCGTTGAGCCAAAATCGCGATACCAATAAAATTTTATATCGTGCGCCATTTGCCTAACAATGTCTTTGCGCAGTGAAGTTTCTACTAAGGGAGTAAGATTTATTTCATAAAGCACCGGGAGAATAGGCACCTTTGAAATTTCCGAATTCTGTTGGTAAAACGCAATCTGTCTTTACATTGGAAAATTTTTCAATTCAAGACGACTTTTATGAACAGTTTGAGGGCGTTATTTCAACGCAGCAATAATTTATCTTGCATTCACGAAATTAATGAATCGATGCATGTGTAGCGGTCAATCGTAATATCTTTTGAGTCAAACTGATTAATCAATTACATGTATAATTATATGAATTTCTGAAAAAATAATGGAAAATAAATTTGATTGTAGATATTGTAAAGTCAATAATAGCAGGTTAATTTTAGAACTAAAAAAATCCAGTTTCAATCGGCTCTATAGAGAGAAATTTTATAATATGTAGTAGATCGTGTGGTAGACGCGTAAAAAAATCGTAAGCGTCATAAATGTTGTTTTTTCATTATGCCTCCCGAACTGATTGTTCGGCACCGTAGAGAGGCTACAGTAATTTTATGCGGATCGTGGAGTTTACTAACCCTTACACACGACGTGCACAACAGCGACCACACACGCGAAACTGTTTCGCAATGTAAACTTTTGAGCCGCGTATCACGAAAAAATACTAGTGTTCAATGCATCTCCGTAATCTTATTTATTAGTTCCGAGTATGGTTCAATCGATACACATTCTTTTATTTTTCTTCCAATCTACTTATTACACATTTAGCATCAGATATTTCTTTACACGTTATTCTGCCTTTGTCCTAAGTTGAAATTAAATCTGACTGATGCAATTATCACCCCGCAGGATTAAAAAAACTATGCGCATATCTCAACAGAATGTATGCGTTTCATTTGTTTGAAGAGGTTCTGGAACAACTGCAACATACAACTCTCTTGCTAGAGAGAATTCCATTACATGCTGAAAACGTCCCAATTTTCTTTCTCACTTCAACTTTCAACATTGCACTATTTCTTTTGCCCTCTTCTTTCTACCTCCAATTTGAGTCTTCTCGCGCACAAGAATTTCTAGCATTTTCCTTTTTTTTTTCATTTTTATCCTTGGGGTCTCTCGTTTGGCCTCAGCATAAGCTTTTTCTTCCAGTGAGCATACAACATGAAAATTTAAAGCTGTTAGGTCAGTGTTGCCACTACGCCCCAACAATACTGACATCGGTATTTAACCCGAGGGGTGGTAACGCTCGTTGTTCTCTATGTGTGAAAGAAAATATAGCCTGAGGGGAGGTCCAAAGAATGAGTGAGATGAACTTGGAGTATAAATATTTGTTAGAGAGAAATGGTTGATAAACAAGCGTGAGGGAGAAAATTATAAGAATGACGCACGAAAATAGTGTAGACTAAAAATATTTACTACCTATTCATGTATATATACAATGTACAGGGTGAGGTGCATCGGTAAAGGAGAGGTGATCGTCAGATAGGTGCCGCTGAAAATAAGAATTTCAAATCCAATTTTCTACGGCATATTTAACGGAGAGTGCCGAGGGAACCTGCAGTATACGGTGAGGAACTAAAATGGTGGGCGTCACTACTCTTACTCTACGACTATCATCATTATGCCAACAGTCTTGTTTTCGCGTTAGCTCCCTTGCTGAATATGGGGGCAAATTAATAATTGAAGATTACGTGAACATCGTAAAAACCGCAAACAATGTGAGCAACAGATTCTAGAATCTGACAACCATTCCATTGATTTTTTCATAAAGTTTTGAGCTCTCAATTAAAAAACCACATAAAATCCTAACTAGCAGTAGACGTTGAACGGAAAATATTTTTTTCTCTCAAGCACTCCCAAATTTAACTCATATTTTAGTAATAAAATAAATATAAATTCCATGTAAATTATTACTTGTTAAAAAGTACTCGACTTATTTCTAGAAATTTCAGGAGTAATTTCCTAATAAATTTTTTCTCGCATTAAAATTTATCGTCAGGAGGAGAAAAGTGGACAGCTACATTCGCTTTTATGAACATCAACGGGAGAGTATTTGCTTAGCCTACACAGAATTATTCAATATAAACTACGTATCTTGTCAGTACTTCAAAACAAAATATAGTAATATAGGAACTGTCATATAGGTGACACGTAAAATGGCGGATATTATTTAGAGAGTTCGATAATTGGCTGTTGTATTTTCGCATTAAAAATCGAAAACTTATTCATCTTTGGCATGTCATTTAAGTGACGCTGTTATCCCTTAATTGAAATCAACCAATTATTTACCGTTAATATTGAAGCCATTAAAATGTCAGAGCCTAGCGGGTGGTTTTCCTACCCTCAACGGCCTCATATACAGAGCAAGATGGGAAATAGTTTTCCGCTTGGTCGATCGACTCTTGGATAAAACGGTTGAGATGGGTGCAACGGGGAAAAACCATATTGCTCACGTGCGCTTCAGTACCAACTGGACGAGCTATGTGGAGAGTGGCTGAAGTGAGAGAGAAAAAAACGAGAGAGCGAGACAGAGAAGGAAAAGATGAGGACGGATGGATTGGGGGATAGGGGAGTAAACCGAGTGAGAGGCTGTAAAAAGATGGCGCACCATTGGTAGAGCGTAATTGGCGGCATCTGTGACCCAGTGTTCCGCAAAATTGATTGAGGAATCGAGAGAGCGTAGTCCCAGGGCTAATTGGAACAAGCAACAAATCTGCTACGTGAATTCCGGTCACGGCTTTACTGTACTATCGTGCGTTGATTTTCTTCCAATTTACTACTATGCTCATCTATCCAATCGGCCTATTCCGGTCTTAAACTCAATGTTTTATTTACCCCAATCTACAGAATATTTGCAGCTCATTTATTTAGATCCAATGATAATCATTGTTTTACCATAGAACCATTAATAAAAAATGACAGATTTCGAAAGATGCCCAATTAATTAATTAGGTTATTGATTAATTTACATATACAGTACATATATACTTCTCCTATCACTTACCCTCGCCGTTGCCTATAAGTCTAATATAATTCTTCATTCACATCAAGACTGTGATCAATAGACAAAATCTGATTACTTTTGTGTTACGAGTTACTTTTAAAAATTGAAAAAAGGAATCAGATACATCCGGCTGCCACGCTCAGTTCAGTTCAACGTACTTGGCACGGTTCTAGCGCGTAAATTCTTATCGAAAACGTAAGTCCCGGGGATGAATATACACCTGATCTACATATTCCATTCTAATATCAACTCCTTGATTTCTTTTGTCTTGTTAACATTAATAACTAAGGTCACGTTCAATTTCTATAAAAATGATGAATAATTGGGAGAAGATGCTTTCTGAAATTTCCCAAATTTCAATATTTCTCCGTGTCATATGATCCTGCCAATTAAATGCAAACCTGCCAGTTTTATTATTTTCATTATAATACTCTTACAAATCTTACAAATCTTACAAATTCAACGCAAATTTGATAAAAAGGCATGAATCCCGATTGCTCCAAATTAATCTGAATCTATTCATATGCAAACCTCTACATATCATATTATATACTATGATAGCGCGTATCATATAACTTGTAAACACTATATGGGACTATATAGGACTTCATCGTACGCCTATTTCATTATGGAAACTCCGGGTCGGCTAGTAACGTTTCATCCTCGTGATATATTTTTCTCAACTACACTGCTACTGTGTCAATACCACCTACGAATTAGTAGTGATGCCACGCAGTCAATTCGCAACATTTGAGTACCGCCGGTGCTCTCGTACAATGATTATATAATACAATGAATAATTATTGACAATACAGTTGCAACAGCATCCACATGAAACAATTATTGGATGATTTGAACAATTTATTTCTGTATGTATTCCCAATGTACACTCCACGAAATAGAGAAATTCTCATTCACCCAAAATGAACACCCGCCCAGCATAGCAGGGTTCGGAGTCATAGCCGCGCAATCCGAATAAACATCCGGAGCTAGTTTGCGGTTATTTCACTGTGTCAGTTTGACTAGATCTACAATTGTACTCACCCCTATGACATGTAACTATGATTTTTTCGAAATTAATCGTACTTAGTGCGATTAATTAGTGCCTCGTGTACATTATAGTCATTCAAAACCGCTCAATTTTTAATGCTCTGCTTTTATACTATGCAATAGTGGCAGTCGAAAATCATAACTCTGTCAAATTTGACCAATCATCTCCTATTAAACGTGTGGCCCCACTTGACGAAAATCAGCGCCGATTTTCCGCATCTCGGTTGGGCCGAGACGTGCGGCGTTCAATCAATAATTATCAATCAATAATCATAATAAAAGCAAATTAAAATTCCGAAACTTTGAATTAAATAACTGAACACCTGCTGTGAAAAAGTTGGACTCAATTTTCAATGAACACTAGATGACGTCAAGACATTTTTCCGATCTAATTTATTTTGAAGTTGGTTTTGATTGGTTTTTATTTCAACTTTTGAACTTTAAATAGGAATAAATTAAATTCAAGTATCTCATTGGCGAAGTATGCGTCCATTGTACTTGTCCATTCTACTACAGCGAAAGTATAACGGTTCATGTTCGGTAAAATTCATGCTTCTTAGCAAGTATTATGCAATCATCTCCTTTTTGTTGTTGAGTATAAGTGGATGATTTTTCTCCGCACTTTTTTTCTCATAAATTACTATGGAATAATTACTATTCCTAATGAAGAACCAATATTGGGCAAAATATAAACGAGAGATGAAACATGTCCAGACAAATAATTATAAAATACAGTTCCTCTTCTGCTACCCACAATATGGAGAAAGTTGTTCTGTTGGCAGTATGATATGTAGTCTCGTAACCGAATACGACGAGAAAAATAAAAACGGCATTTAAATGTTTTCTCCCTACACTGAGAGGTTTTCTCCATGTTTTTAAGCACCACCAACCACCAACTCATACTATCATGCGTTATATACTCGGCCATTCTTCGTTCTCGTTTTTCCCTCCCGTCCCAAACGTTTCGTGTGCACAAGTCTTTCTCTATTTTGATCTCCCACAGTTTTATTTTATGAGTTTTTTCTCTCTGTGCAAACGCCCAGGTGTATTTTTTTCCGTAATCCCAATTTTTTTTATAATCTTTACTGTACTGCCCACATGTCGTCTACAAAAGGATTACCCTACACAAAGTATACATTTACCAGTCCTGTAAGATTTTTCTACAACCATCACACTTACATACATTTATTTTATTTTCAATTATTATAATCATCTATGTGAATTCAATTCTCAGTATGTTTCCTGGAAGCACTCTCACTTCAATGAATTCCATATTTCACATGGAAGAATAAAACTGCATTGTCTGCAGTGGATTTGCGGTTTTTATCCATCTAAAATTTTATGATAGTTTTCAGAAAGCTCGTTAAAAGGGTCTTATCGTCATAAGTAAAAAAAAAATCCTAGTGAGATACCTGATACGACTCGAGTATCAGGGAAAGCCGCAGAGTTTAGCTGGTCTGAGGGGTTATAAAAAATAACATTAGGTAGAGGGGCGAGAGGGTGGGAAAGAATGTATGACCTGCACTGCTGTAGACTTTTGGGAAGCTAGCCAACGATGGAGAATATGGTTATGAGGTGACCTCCAATTACCAAACCTATGGAATATCCATTCTCTCCCAATAAGCTCACGAAAACGTGACGATCCTCTATTGTAATATGATAAACGGCGTACAAGACGAGTTGTTGTTTGCCACTCGTTGCAGATCATCCATTACATCCCTACAATGTTTGTTCCTCCTCACCCTCTTCCTAGACCAGACTCTCATTGAGGGAAAAACGGAGAGCCAGTGAAGGTAACAACGTACCGTGTTATTAATCAAGTACTTTTTGACACGCTAGTAGCTCTACCACATCGTTAGTTTCATCACTGACGGGCCACTATAAATCTGCTATACCTTGTACCTTAGTTCAACTTTAAGTTTTCCTTTATTTTTCTTAGTTCTTCCATCGGAAGTAAAACACACTACGGCGCACCTCTGAATATAGAGAAGAGAGAGAGAGAAGTGACAAGCGAGAAAGGTAGTAGAAAATCGTCGTGAACTCGTGCTAAAACTACCAAGGAAACTAGACGTAGTAGTATATGTATACTTTCAGCTATACGTTAGCACATCTCTGACGCACCTTCGGAACCTGAACATATTGTTTCAAATGGCTAAAGTCTTGACGGATGGGAATTTGTGTAGACACTGTGTCATAAAATCATACCGGTTTTGTATTTGTTTGGGCTCAAAAATCGACGTCACCACTTTCCTGCTCGCCTATTGGTAACCTTTTCCAATCTGGAACAAGTAAAAATCACTAGCAAGATGTATCATTCGTAGCTGATACCATGGGATTTCTTAGTTGCATAGTTTGTCAACTCCGGGAAAATTTCAAAGAATCTCTGGCGACTTCTAATTGTCCAGATTTCGCTAACTCCAAATCCTTGAATATTAAAGAAATCAAGTCATTTGAGAATGGGAAATGCTTCTCCAAGAGGGCTAAGTATTGGCGAAAAATATTTTCGTTATGTAAACAAGGTAGTTATTACCTAGGTTTTGATAGGAGTATTAATCCAGAGATGAAATTTTTTTATTCAGAAATGAGATGAAGAAGTAACTGCCGTTACGAAGCAGCAAGACCCGAAATGCAACCTGAAGAGACCGGAACCGGAACGAGGGGAAGGAATCGTGGTGCGTTTCCAAATTTTCGTCAGTTGCTCATTCAAAATCCCTGAAGACTCACACATGCCTACAATTAATCCTTACTACCGTTCGCCTCATTCTTATTCGATTGGTCTTGCTGTTGGCCGCCTGCTATTCCTATCTTCTCAAAAAGTTGCATGTGTACTCTGGAATGAAAAAATGAGGATGGAGAAGGGAAACTCTAATTGAGGCTTTGGGGTGGCATTTCGTTGGCCTCCGATCTTATGAATATCGTAATCAGAGCACTCGTCAGAGCGATTTGTCCCACTGATTGGACTGATAGAAGACGGGATTTCCTTCAGTACTACCTACTCTTTCATTCGTAGAAACATTTCCGCGAAAACCAGAAGGAAAAGTTGAAGAAAAAGTACTAAACAAGTTGATCATAATATATAATGAATATAATGAAATCCAAATACTCTCATTTTGCATCCCCGCTAAATTGACGAAGTGTCTGAATCATTATGGAAAAATAATCATCCATTCAAAATCGTTTGCAATCGTTGATAATTACCCTCTCCCGCAATACCGTAATAAAAAAAAATAGAAAGGTTTCAACTCTCGTACATCACGCAATTAAAATTATATTCTTCAAGTACTATTGGCCACCAATAAATTCAGAATGAAATACTCTCGTACGCAGAGGTATATTAACTGAGTCAACGTAATACCAAATTTATACAACTCACTCAGTTCAAATATTTCGCATGTTTGCCAGCTCTACCCCTACAATTAAAAAAATTTACACTGTTTTATCGCATTAGCAATCTGCTGGCTAATCATTCATGAAAGTACAGAATTTCGCCATATCAAGCTATAGTTTCGAATGCTCTGAGGTAAATGCAACCGTTTCAACTCTTCTGTACCACGTGAGTATGATTATGTTTGTTAATTACTATTGATCGACGGTTGGGATATAGGAACGGGATATGCACTAAGTTATAATACTAGTAACTTTATATCACTCCCTGAACTGATACATTCTGGATATTAAAGATGGAGTTCTGTGCATGCTGGTTGGGAAATTTGCACGTATCGATTTTGCGTTTGAATTAAATTCAAGATCCATCGGCCAATCACTCCGAGGTATGGCGATTGCTATTACATAGGGTTTTTTTTACTGTGTCCATTGTCATAAGGGACAATCGATTCCACTATTTGATAGAATATCAAAGGCATAATCGGATGAGAGAGATAGGTAATTCCATTGAGGAAGCCCTTGCAACATTTCGCTTTTACCTATGACCAATCCAGACTAATGTAGCTGGTATGTTGGAATAAATGTCACCGCGGAGAAAAAGCACGTAGCAAAACAATCTCATGCTCAATCCCCTTCTTTTTCTCAATCACTATCCTTTTTGCGCCAATGCTTGTCCCTCTGATTTGTTCGGATAGTTTATAGTTTATAGATCGAATTCAGTTTGTTCTTTCAAGTTCACATTCTGAGTATTTCGATTCTCTCTAGTTTTATAGAATTCCTCTTCTTTTCTATCCATTGTTTTCTCGGATTACAACAATATATATGATAACTATAATCCACATCCTATGTTTCTTATCGAATGAAGAAGATGGAAACAATTTTTATTTTTCTCCAACGGTGGAAAAATAAAGTACATAGTCACCGAGAAATATGGAATCGGTCGTATGGTGAGCTCTTGTAACTTTGATTTGCTGCCGATAGAGTACAACGATTGAATTGGTCAAACCTTCTTACAGAAGTTAGAGATATACGGGCGAGGGAAATAAAAGGTGTTGATGTGAAGTGAAGTATATAACTCAAATAAAAAACCTACAATAGAAGATAGGGTCACCAGAGATTTGTCGACATGTATGATGGAAGAATGATGACAAGAGGTTTAGCCGGCTTTTGATGCTAGAAATACGACATTCCAAGTACCAGACAAAAGTGGACAAGTCACTGTAACGATACTGGCTTTTGTCCTCAGCATCCTTTGTGAACGCCAAGTTCCATTTATATCGTGATCGTTAAAGGATTCTACGGTCAATGCATTAATTGATCTTGGTGCTTCGTTAGTTCGAAGAACCGACTTAATCTCAAGCACTATATTCCTGTGGCCGTCGGAGTTAACTTATCCTGTAGTATTAGAGTGGACAGTCGTTGACAATCTAATAATTAATGGATTTTTAATAGAGCGAAGGAGCGATAACGGAATAACAAATATGGACATGGCCATGATACAAAATTTAGTCAGGGTAAAAATCATATTTCTATTACTTTTTTCACTTTTCGTTGTTGGTTTTTGGAGATTCCCTGAGTACAAAGATTCACTCTTCTCTGCTAGTTTTTATATGTCGATCCTAGGTAGCATGTTTTATTACTTTACTGCTCTAGGACCCTTTTAGTTCTTTGTAATTAGGGATAGGCCCCAGAAGTAATCTCTCCTCGATAAGCTTATCTTTACTAGGTTTTTCCTTCAGTTACATGCGGTGACCAGACGGGAAACCAGACCGTTAAGAAAGGAGAGGAGAAATTACTTCAAGGAGTGGGGGTTAATTACCCTCAGCAGTTTTATATTTTTGTATCCTGTTCGTAAGTAAAAGTTAGTCTTAGACAAATCATCACTGAGTAAAGTGCTTTCTGACTGAAATTTATAATAAAAGTCGTTTGTTTATTCGAATCCGTAATCCAACATTTGTAATCCGGTTAATGAATTGAATAAAGTGCTCTCTGACTGAAATTTATAATAAAAGTCGTTTGTTTCTTCGAATCCGTAATCCAACATTTGTAATCCGGTTAATGAATTGTCTTATATATACATTTATTCCTTATGGTTAAAATACGCAATTTATGCAGAATTTGTTGAATTTTAAATGTATTTCGTTGTCGTTGTTATTCACGTACGCAGAGAAGATCGATTTTTCAAGTGATACTTTGTCAAAAATACTGCATTGAAAATTAGCAATTTCTGTTACTTCCGCAAACATTGTATCAGTGTAATTAACAATCTATTTAACTGAATGCCCTCAAGGGGTGGATAAGTGAGATCCCATTTGTAAAAAAAACTCAGAACATCTGGGAAGGTTGCTGTACCTCCATTTCACTAAAACACGTGTAGCCAAGTCATGTGGCCCACAAAATGTTTCATGGCTTCAAAAGACCTTTTGAAGCCATGAAATAAAGTTAATCATAATATCAGCAGAACCTGAACGACGTTTGATAGGTGATGCAGAAAAGGAATTGTCAGCTATGGATTCAATACGGGTCATTAAATTCAATGGCTCGCCTCATATATTTCCAAGAAGTATTGGGCAAAAAATAATCATCTAGTGCTGGTGTCAGTCTCGAAATTACCCTCTTTTTAACAATTTATTTCTGAAAAAAAAAGTGGGAAATTCAAAGATGTGTACGAAATTGACACATTGAGAGCGTATGATACCCTCGATTCACTAGCACCGAAAAACCAGAAAGTTGTGATGCAGTTTTCGACGGCTGGATTATCTCAGGGTGAATAAAAATGCACTTTTTCTTCTCCCCCAAAGTCTAAAGAGATTCTATCCTTCACTAACTCTTATTCATATCTATCAAATATTGCCATGCATTTTATTACCAATCAAGCATGTTTAATTAAAAATTCAGCGTAACAAAGCAGAATGTGTGGGGCAAAAATAAATCAATTGCACTATACACGAGAATCCCTCATTAAATTGCTTTCCGCTGAAATTGCAGATGGTGGTCAAGGAGCCATTCGTCTTTCTCGTAGATAAAGTTCCTATAGTGCTTTTATCCATTCAACTGTTAGCCGTAGATTCTTCTGCTTTCGTTGGACTCTTATTCGGTACTGTGTATAGGGGGCAAAGACATGGCACAATAATCGATAATTAATTTTCCTTAACTCAATCGTATTCATCGCCATTTTCAATTTTAATAAAGTCTGCAGCAGATAAATCGAAAGCGAAGGAGATAAGTGGAATTTGCTTATAATAGAATCGACCAACAGAGAAAAATAATAACCATACTAAGAAATTGGAAAATACAAAAAAAAAACATCAGTGAATGGGACATCGCAATCCCGGCAATCTATTTTTTACTTTCAATGCGAAAGAGAAATATTTCTCCTTTGTAATTCAAAATACGGTATATTGGAAAAATGAGAAAAGAGGTTACTGATGCGTATAAACAACTAACAATTTTTTTTCGGGAGCAATTGTTGACCCATGCTCAAAAACATAATTCTTTGTTATTAGAAGAGTTTGATATAAGAAATCAGGGAATTTTTTAGGAGCTCAAAAAAACAACACATCATCCTCTGGGAAGTCTTATGAGTGCTCTGCGTGCAGCACTCACAAAACGTATGAGTAGTCTGCGCATGACAATCGACAAATTAATGAGGGCTCTGTGTCTAACACTCACAGTCTGCGTATTATTCGCCGAAATCTCATTATCTTGCGGGTATTATGGAGAATTTGGGTGAGTGCAGCGAGGGCCTTTACTACACTTTCCAAAAATAAATCACTCCTCGATTTCGTTGAATTCATCAACAAATGTTCATTTCGGATATCTGAAAATTGAAACAAATACCCCCTTCTTGCGTTTGAGATGACCAAAGTAAGCCTCTTCTCCATGTGCAGCTCACATTGCAGTGTTCGTTTCATTTTTTTCACAATTTTATCCTATTTTTTTATCCACTTCTGCTTGCCAATACCGTATACTCATAGAATGGCCGTCCGAGAACGCTATTATCCTCTCGTTACGTGCCGCAAATTTAAATTCAAACATGGGCTTTTGTGGGATCACTATCACACTCACGTAGTATATCTATATGTTTTTATTTTTTTGCCACTTTTATTTGCCTGGATTCAAGTGATTTAATATCCAATTTGTGTGAAATTTATCCTGTGTATCAGACAAAACATGCAAATAAGGGAAAAGAGTCCACTGTATCCAGCTATCCCAGATTCAATATTTCCGAATAAAAATAGAAGGCAGATATCTCAGGGGACCTAGTATAAAAGCTTTGTTAGATTCGAATTACCGGCATAACAAAGTTTAAAAAAAGGCAAGAAACACAAAAAATAAGACTATAAATGGGTAATCTTTTTTTTCGCCATAATGTCAACTTTATAATGTAAATTATTCAACAAATTCTAATGTCCTCTCACTAAATTTGGTACGGGTGGTCATCGCTAAATAAGATCAAAATATCGTAAGATTTAACAAATGATACATTGACTAAACCTAAATAGATAGAATAAAATGACATTTGAGACGCAACTAATCTGGAGAAATAATTTAAATTACATTATCTTTCCGATACATCATGAGTTACTCGCTGTGATGAACATTTTCTTAGTAAAAATAAAATATCTGCAGAAGATGACAGCACGTAATTTAACCTCTCGAATATAGGTTTCATGCAGCATTTCATGGCAATACCCTTTAGCCACGTTCATTAAAATTGCAATGTAGCGAATTATATTTCACAGTAACAATATTACAAGAATGCTCTCAAACAAATTTACTTGTTTGTTTAATTTACGAAATATGATCCCATCAAATATCTAGCCAATTTAATTATAATCCTACCTTCGGCTCACATGCACGCAGTTAAATCTTCTTGTAAACACGAGATTTTGGAACGGAATTTACGCTGTTGAAATGGTAATTTATGGGAAAAATAAGGTAAATTACTTTAGAAAAAAACAACATAAATCAAAACTTCAAAAACGTAAATTATGTTTCCTAATCGCGTGTTTTGCGAGAATTTTGCTCTGCGCGTATAGTTACAATATCCATCATTTCTCACTTAGTCATTAAGCTCAAGGGACTTCGTGATGAAAGTGATACTCGTCTGAAAATATTGTCATCGCATTGGGCGATTTTTTAGAAATGAAGATTAATGTCTCCGACTGTGACATTAAAAATAATTCAGGTTTCCAATTTTACCACCTCGTAGTATTTCAATACATCACTATTAATAGCCAATTTATTCTCAACTGAAAATGCACGGGGACTAAATGCCATTTATCGAAATATAATCACCAACATTGAGGTCCGCGGCAGGTAGATATAACAAGACGACATACTAAAACAGCTTCCTGAGTTATTTCAACCGTTTCAACGATGCTAGCGCTAACACACTTTGAAGAGCACTCTTTGCTTCCAATACTCTCTGATACTGAAGTTGCTCACTCGCATAGTCCGAAATTCCCTGCTCGATCAGTGGAAAAAAGAGAGAATGGACGAGGGAAAAAAATAAAAATCCAATTGGACTAAAGTGCCATGATCAGAGTCGGCGAGGTGGAAACAAGTTCGCAAAAAAAAATCAAATGCAGATGAAAAAGAGGGTTGCTGTGATGTCGTGGCACCATGAGCATCCAACCGTACCCAGACACCCCGCCCCCTTTTTTCACTTGCTCGTAAATACTTTTACGCACCACTTGAAAGAAACTTTAAATTTCCTACTCAAAGGAAGGGTGCACACCTTGTCTGAATATCGATTCCCCCCTCGATTTGCACTCTCGTTCCGCTTTGTCTCGTTATTCCGAAACTCTTCGAAGTTTGATTAAAAATCGTTTCGCCAATTCATTCAAGATAGTTGAATGCAGAGGAGAAGGGAACATCGTAAATTAGTAAATGACTCCTGTCATTAATTTCCTTCGAATGCTTATAGTTGCTCGGACAGTTAATGGTGTCAATCATGAATAAGATCATACACAATCAGGCCCATCTGTAATGTAAATATATGGAAGTGTATGAGTATAATTAGCAAGTGCTATTATTAACAGTCCTTGTATGTATCGTGGTAAGTTTACTCACGGGCCTTCCACCTGGTGGGACATGCTGAAGGGTGTCGATTGCAGCGCCACCGGAAACCCACAAGTAATTGACTATTCAAACATGCTCCAGATATGTTTATACTGCAATTCGATGGTTCGGTGAACCACTTAGGTTTCGAGCTATAATCGAATGACACAGGAGAGAAACCCATTTTCAAATCAATAGGCAGAACATTTAATTTTTTTGATTTGACATCCGGAAAATGTATTCACTGGTGAACTCACTGCGCCTTTAGACTCAACTAATATGAAGCCAATTTGGTAATCTCATTAAATCACTATGATAATATTCACAAGATGACTTAAACAATTTGTTACAATAAAAGTTGTTATCTCAGCAAATTGTCAAACCGGCAACGCTATAGGTTCAGCTACATCATCATGATTTCATAATCCATATTCACGACATGCAATTTAATTTCGTACGTGTCAAAAAGTTGTGAATTTTTTTTATATACGTTAAAAAATTTGTTAAATTTTAATCCGTCTTCATAGCGGGAATGCTTCAAATTATGAATATTTGGATTAAACGCCGGAATAAATTGTAATTATTAACAACTGAGTTGTCAATGCAAAGAAATCACATGAAAGAACATGAAATACGAAATACCAAATGATTATGTCCCGAGATAAGATATAGTAGATTGATTGATTTATTGAAAACAGGCCATGCGGCGATAATATATTCATTGGACGGATATCAAGTGTCGTTGAACTCATTCGCCCTTAATTGATTTACTCTTCATTCTGGACTATTCTTTCTTATGATGATACTTTGAGGCATTTCATTTGAATGAAATTCCCCTTGAATTTGTTCAAATTACCACTATGATTTTTACATAAAGCGCTTTAAAATTCATGAACACATTTCTTCGGATAGTTGACTGGAATCCGAGAAACGAATCTCATTCTTCTTACTAGAGAAGTGTTACTTCAGAGAGAAAAGTAGGTGGCGCCCGGGGAGAACCCAGGACGTACGGTAAAAGGCAAAAGATGAAAGGAAGGGTGAAAAACGAAATTGAGGAATGAAAGAAAAAATTCTTATATGTGTAGAGAGGCGCACACGAGATATCTACATACTGAGAGGGAACGGAAAAAAACTGCGAAGTAAAACGGGAATATTTCCTCGTAATGAGTTTTCCACGACACCTGGAGAGTGAAGGAATAGATGAAGGTGAAAAAGACTCAAAGAGAAGAAAAATGGGAGGCTGAAGCATAATCGAAAGGGAAGCAGAGAAGAGAGTTTTTATTTGGCAGTACATGTTACAAGCTGCCAATATCGGCTCACGCATGAGGTCGCCAGTTCTCTTCTTTGCCTTCAATGTGGGAAGCAATCTTATAAAGTACTCCAAGTGGAGGAAAGAGATGTATCTCTGTTTCTATTCAAACTTTTTTCTGTCATGTAAGTCTTTTCCACCAATCATACGATAGTCGTTACAGTGGGTTACAAATAATTGCACTCAGGTTATTCTAAAGTGTAGTTTATGTTTAGGTGCAAGGGATTTAGATACTTTAATCGCTTTAATTTTTAGTATCATTTTTAGCATGTATATGAATTCTAATGTCCCGTTAATCAATCAAATTTTTAATTACCCAAAAATTGTGGAACGTAATGACACTTTAACATAATGCCTTGTTTCATGATCAATGACGATGATTGGTTGTTCAATACACGTTTTATAAAGTAATTAACCCATTAACTACTTATTGTTTAAATTTACTGTTTGGTTAAAACAATTGAATTTAAATGACACAATTATTTTAATCAGTGTTATAGCCACGACAATTAATAGTTTGTATCCCGTGAATATTTCATTCATAATAATTAATGTAAATTTTATAAATGAATGAATTTTATATGAGTGAATTTTAATATTGAATTCTATGTATTTGAATGGACTGCGGGAACAGCACTGTACTCTGCAAGTTCTCCGACTGGCCACGACATGTTACTTTCTCTCTACATGTTTAGTATACGCTGTCGTTTTGTTACCACATTCTTTTTATTTTCTACCGTTTCGGGGCGAGAAACTGAGGTATGCTATATTCAATGAAAAATTCCAAACCTCGGGAAATATTTGGATGCTTTAATTTTGTGGTAAAGTGAACACGTGAACTAGACAACTTTGTGAAATAATCATATATTGAATTGTTTTAATGGTAATTTCAAATTTCTGAATTCATGAGACCGTAGAATAAATATTTATTTAAATAGAGATACTTGTTTTTACTGACGCGGCGCACTAGCAATTCCTGAAATTTCTATTCAGCTTGTGATGTAGAAATTTAAATAGAGCTAATTGAGAATTGTTTTCGGTAGTCCACGAGGAAATTTGAATCAATGGAATTGCTTCATTACCTCGCAGTGGTGAAATTTATCACAAAAAAATTCTATAAACGCTTTAAATATCTGCTATACAAAAAAATAATTCATATACTTTCGTTTTTCCCTTGCGATTCCAAAGGTATTCATTATCCAGGTTTCGAGAATCAATTCTGGTGCGTGTATACATATAAAAACCGTTCCATAAAATTTTGCACGAGATTTCGATCGTCACGAAACATTCCGCAGCCCAGGTCTCTGAATTATATATTTTTTTGGTTTATACGATCCTCTTTCCCGTGGTTAATTAACGACGAACTTTTTTTTATTTTCAATGCACAAAGATAATCCTTTCAAAAGATAGGAAGAAATTACATTGTTATTCAGCCACAGTATACTGAGGAGAGGCCAACCGTGTTAGCGCCCTGAGTACAATAATAATTATCAAATTTTTAAATATGTGTCTCCCCTCCTGGTGGTAATGACTGTGATCATTTGACTGCCATTCTTGCCGTTCATTAACATATTTTTCCCCTTTGTCCTTTATCCTCATGTTATATTTTCCACTGAGAATTTCTCCCCCTATTCCCGCAACTCATATGACTCTATACGATATTCACCCAGAATGTTGGTTTCTGTTATCGTAGTCGTGAGACAAAATGCCAGAGGGGACTTAAGAGCACAGTATATACTCCGTACTAAACCAATGGGAAGAGAATTTTTTTCGCACACCCTGAAGTTAAATATAGGAGTAAATAAAATGAAGCATTGTTCTCTGTATATTTTCGCATGAGGTTCACAGAATTTACTCTGTTCATTTTTACCTTTTCCCATCTTACTTTGCATTTCATATTCTCAGTTTTTCTATTTTTAATAGCCATGTATGTGGAACTCAATTATTCACTGACTTATCAATCTCTCAATCAATAATTGAAATAGCCGATTCACCCCGTAGACATAATTAATTTTGAACTCCACGGTAACCGCTGATCTTTCTCCTACCGTATTTCTTGCTGTGCAGGATTTAAATAAACCAGCAGTCGCGGACGTGCTGACAAAGTACACTCAGAAGATGTTGACTCAAGAAAATGAGGGGAGAAAAAAAGTATGATGAAAAATTAATACTCGCTACTCACTGGAGAAATAAGCAGCAGTAGTCTACTAACTCAGTGAGCCTGCAGAAACTGCAAAATGAGAGGCAATAATAACAAGCACTGTAATACAATAACGGCGAAGTTGTAGCGGCCGTGACAATTTGCCAATTGGCCAGTGCCGTTTTGTTGACCCAATGGAACTCTCATCGAGCAACGATGGTAGTGTGAGTCACAATCTCACTTGGCAAATTTTATCAATTTCACTATTTCCTGGCCAACCGCCAGATTCCACTCGGCCAGTTGAAGCGGGTGAGAATTTTCCTTTTTTCCTTGCTACTGAATGTTCTTTTTTGTTTCAGCGTAAAATTTATTTATTTCTCTTCTCTTTCTAAGCTATCTCGCTCAGAGCCAGACATTCCAGTGGCTGTTTGAGTGACTCGAGTATGTAAAATACTCGGAAACTTTACGCCGATTCCACAGATTGTGGCCAGGAACATTC
Organism: Psyttalia concolor; assembly: GCA_030522845.1. NCBI lineage: Eukaryota > Metazoa > Arthropoda > Insecta > Hymenoptera > Braconidae > Psyttalia > Psyttalia concolor. The sequence goes on along the minus strand of JAPYZM010000007.1, from coordinate 152,793 downwards.
CAGTCTAGTTTGACCTGCTTTTTCCACCCTCCACCGGGCATTTTCTCGTTTATTTACTTTGAATACTTGTGTGTGGAAATGATGTTCACTTGTGTATATTCAGATACCAGGGTTTATCCCTATTCCTGGTCTTCTTCACCTTCTCCCCAGGCTCGCGAAGTCCCCTCTTCTGTGCCCTGTACCTCCTCAATTTCGATTGCTGTAGACGTCGTTTTCGCCCGTACAAACTCTCCCAGCATTGACAGTACAAACAGTCTCTAATCAGTTGGCTTGTCAGAGTTGCTGCCTCTCTCTACTTTTCTAAGTGAGGGAACGATAGGAATTGAAAGAGGTCGTCGTTCAGCTGTTGGGGCGGGCTGGTAACAGGTAGAGGAGGAGGAGAGAGGATATCCAGTACTCGTGTATTCCAAGTAAATAAGACGTTTAAATAAAATCAAGCCAAGCGACGTTGCCATTGCTGATGCCATTGCTCGATGGTCTTAGCTACAGGAGGGTTCATGTTGATTGTGTGAAAAAGAAAAATAAAATTCGTGAGAGAGGAAATAATTCATCACTCTGTGTGGAGCAATGTATGGAATTTCTGGTCTGGTTGTGAATACGTGTCACGAAAAAAAAAGTTCGAGACAAATGGCCAACTGTACAATAATTACAAACAAATTCCATTAATTCGTCAAGTTTTAGGATTGGTTAAGTGTATAGTTTTGCAGGTTGTGCGAATTTCTAAATTAATTTGATGATATTTGAGAAAATAGAAGAGATTTTGTTTATTGATATCTAATAAAGAAGTTGAGGTAAGAAACAAATAAAACTAATAGAGGATGCATCCTTTGAAATGAATAGCTGATGAATGACTCAGCCAAATGTATACCATTAACAATTGTAACATTGTCATGACATCCTGAAACTTTTCCTAATCGGTTACATCCTTTGTTATTCCCTAGATTATTATTATTATTGTCACAAAAATTTAATTATTCTCTCCTTATGTATTTACATCTATCTATGGGAATTCGGGCAAGGTACCTTGTACTTCCAACGACGGCTAACTAGGTCGGCTAGGACGACTCCTTACGTCTTCTACGGGAATTGTTCATTACTGAAGAAGCTTTCGTCCCTGCTCGGGACTAGCGTCCACAATTACGGCCAATAGGTCAGATAGCGGTTGACAAGGCCAATTCCTTCCGTGTCAATCTTTACAGGGACTTTAACTACTAATTACTTATAGCACTGGACCACGTGCTAACATCGTGGATAGTTAGTTAGATTATAGACGAAGGTCGTTCTTCTCCTTTTGCCATTTAGAAATTAAATTACTAATTTGAAAAAAAAAATGATTATATATTTGATAATACTTCGAATAACTTAATTGCGATTATTCATTTTTACCTAATTTGAGAGTAAAAATTACCAATTTTATGATATATTTTTTCATGCATAAAAGAACAGCTGTGTTTACAATACAATAATATTACAATGTTATTGATTCGATGAAAGCAAAAATCATTTATTATTAAATAACTCTACAATGCAGGTGTCGCTTGATACCTATATTTGTCGATAGTGACGTGGCCTCGCCTGACGTGGACTCGTGCTACTGGTGGTTACTACTAACTTCAAACAACCGCAGAGATGAGATTAATGGGAAAATTGCGGTGTATTAAAAATTTTTTAACACTGCTAATTTTTTTTGTTCTTTACGAACAAGACTTTCTTTTTCAAACAAGACTCATTATACAACTTGTTTTTCTTCAGATTTCAAATTTATCAACAATTTACTTCAGAAGATCGTACACACTGAAAAAAAGATGCTAGTCTCACAAAGTCCCGCGTTTGAATAATACACTAATTTGTAACACGACGGATTGGTGGCGCATAATGGCAAAAAAATTTCTTCTCATGATTCCCTTTCCTGTAGCCATGGAAGACCCATGGAAAATGAAATTAAAGATCGTTAACTTTTTAGAATTTCAAATGGTAGATGTATGTGACGTAATCTCTGCTAGTGTTACCATCAGGACTTTCTCTCGAGACTGGAAGCATTTTTGAGAAAATGTGGCTGGCGACGGGAGAGACGAAAGAAAGAACACTGAGAGGCAATCCCTCTGTACCATCAATGGTTAAATTTTATTAGGCGGATTTTCTCTCCCCTCTTGCCCGCATCCCCGGCCCCCGTTCTTCATCCTTCCTAGTTTTCAACAAAAAAAAAAAGAATTTGTCGTGGAGAAGAACAAGAAAGAAAAAAAGGAATAGTTATAGAGAGTTAGAGGGGAAAGAACTGGCTTTGGCAGCCAATATCTTGGAGTGCGACTTACCCTGATCCTTTTTTTACATTCACTGAATTTAAATAATCGAGATTGCGCTAATTTGCCGCTAGTGGTTGTCATTTTCTCAGATAATCTCAGCCTTTCTCTTTAGAAAAAATATTTTTCTTCTCGAAACATTTTTTTATATACGTTTCTTCACTTTATGCACTACTGTCATTGGATTTTTATTTGTCTATGTCATTGATTATCTTTATGTCCGTTCCCCCAAATATCATACAATAACTGTCCCAATTTTTAAAATTTTTGTTCTCCTCAATACTGACCTATAGAGAAAAAGATGTCTTGGTTTGCGGTTATGCGATGTCTTAATTAGAAATACACGATAAAACGTTCTGAGCTTAAAATTTTTCGCTATTATTCGTGAGTATTCGCGTCACGCATGAGAAAGTAAAATAGTCGGTGGGCAAATGAAAAATCTGACTGTTTTTAGAATAATCTCTCATGTACAAATTAAAAAAAAAATTATTATTGTATTATATGCATGAGAAGGATAATACGATTGTTTTAATTATCGATATTATGAAAGAAGCTAGAAATGAATGGTAACGTTTTTTGACTAAATTAAGTTAGCTAAGGGTCTTTTCATTTGATATGTGTCCTTATCCGATTTCAATAAAACTTAAAAAAAAACATAGAGCAGCTTTTATTAAGTTTTACCATTGTTTATACTTGCTCAAGATTTAAATAGAGTGGATATTCAAATTCGAAAGAACTTCTAACAGTATACCATATCAATTTCCTATTGAAATTGGAAGACTTCCCCCGCCCGAGCGAACCGACGGATTGTTTCATTTTCGGCGGATATATCCAATCGGCGCCCCTAATAATACTAGATATTAAGTCTGTCTTTCAGGAGAAATTGGCATTCCCGATAGCATCACCTCAGTACTCCTTAATACACTAAGAAAAAAATATAATTTTACCAGATATATTTGTTTTGGACAATCAAATGTCCGAAATTCTCAACGTAAAACTCATTATATAAACTCATATTACATTCTTGTCAGAAGAAGGTTTGATTGTTAATATTATCTTTTTTTCTGACTATAATTCAAACGATATACTGTCATGAATATAAAATGAAAATTCCTATGTCTCAATTGCACCAAATCTAATTAGAGAAGATCAAACTTAATACAGTTTTGAACCAGTTATTCAACTTATTATAGTATATCATTTCAAATAAGATAGTGAATGTTCGTGGAATTTGGAGTATTCATAAAGGCACCGGAGTTGGTGCCGATTAATTTTACTTGCCGTTGCGCACACGATATAAACCCGGCTCCTCCACTAAGCTCTGAAATTAGTGAGGAGTACCGACGATGGTAGATACCCCGCCAAGAATAACCAAAACGTGGTTCAGGAGAATGAGAACTGATCTCGCCGGCACATGTAGGATATAACCCGGTATAACTTCAGGATTTACTTGCCCATGTATGGACTGATGGTATGACCAACATTGATACTGAGAAAACATTCCAGTCGATGTTAATGAGATTCGTTACGTGTTAACGAGTTTCACAATTTTTCTATCAACAAATTGATATCCTTTAATGCTTTACTTCTGGTCGAGTTGATTCGATTATGGTGTAGATAAGACATGTGGACCATATATTTTCTAATTAATGTTTGCTCCAGAAAAGAAAAAATGTCATTCGACTATATAAAAAGGTTATATGTGCAGAATTGATGAGTTTTTCAATAATAATTCAGCAATTAAAAAGGTATCTCTGGATAAATTTCAAGATTATAATGAGTCATTGTCATGTTGGTCATTTATATCGCGGGAAGAGCGATTCATGTACATGGCGATAGATATATACACATATACTGGGATACTGGGATCGATGTAGGAGATATGTGACAATGACGATGCAAGCAATATTCGAATGAAAGAAAACCATTCTTTAATAGAAAGGGTCGATACTTGGATTGTGGTGTTAAACAAATTATTGGTAACTTGAAAGTTCTTGCGAGAGAATTTCTATAGGTACTTCCCAAATATCGGATTTTCCCATCTGGAAATAGACTGGCAAAGTTGATTTTACACTCTAGATTATCGGTAATGTTGGATTTATATTCATTGTTCCATTTTCGGTGAAATCTGAATGAAATTTCAAAAATTATTTTATTCCATTGTCAGTTTTTTCACAGATTGTGATAACTTTAACGAGAAAGATCAAGAAATTTGGCAAAAATTGGCAAATACCTTTTATTTTATAAGTTGCACTGTCTTATTGACATAAATAAGAAACAGTAGAAGGAAATTACTTTGCACAACTTTTCAATTCTGTTTTCTTATGATTTTCTGCAACTGACGTACAAGTTTCCGCCCAAACGCTCGAATAGTTTTGGAAAGTTAGCCGGATGAAAGTTTAAACATTCACGATTTATTTCTAATGATTTGTTAATCTTAAAATAGCTGTTTATAAGATAAATTCCACGAAAGCATTACTCGATTACCTGATTGATCCAGTATTCGCATTTATTATTATTTTTTCATAATACCTTTTATTATCAATTTTTATTGTCCCATACCACAGTCCTATTTTTGTTTTGGAAGGCATGACATAAAATATAACTATTTAGCTTGCGCAAACCGCGCCTCTGCAAAAGTATATACGATATTTGTGCCCTTGTTGCATTCGCATCGTGTCAAAATGAGGAACAGTTCGCTGGTTACTGAACGTAACATCACTGTCAACAAATATTGTTTGGCATATCGGAAATGAGAAATTTTATGAGTGAGATTGTGCATACTTAATTCTGAATTTTCCCCATTCGGGAGAACAAAACTATGGATACTATGACCGAACATGCATATCTCTCTTGTGCTTAATTGTTACTCTCATGGAATAATCCAACTTTTGGGAGATCAACGAGCAATATATGCCATAGGTAACCATCATTAGCGTCGAAAATCATTAATGGTTATATGTTACGCCTGGTTGCACTGTCAAGCGTATTGTTTGATGGCAATCCCCGTCGATTCGATTAAGTTTAATTAGATTTTTACGAAACCAATTTGCTTCTAATTGGGAAAAAATGAGAAAAATAAATGCCCGGGTATTTGGTATTACCAAAACGAAATTATTGTGCTCGTATCGCGCCGCTTGCAAAAGATCGATTGAAACCATGCATTAATAAAATGATTTGAGAGAAGATTAACGATTTAACTTTTAATGATTGATATATATAGTACCATATACCTTTTGAAATACACAATTTTTCTGAATTTCAAAGAAAAATATAAAGTTTAAGGAAAATTATTGAATTGATCATGTTTAATTTACAATTTTATAATAACTTCTTACTGTTTGAATTGTTGAAAAAATCTGACATTCTTTCATTCTTTTGGGAATATCTTCAGAAAGGTTATTACAGTAATGACTGACGGAAAAGTTTGTCATAATGGAGTCTCAGTTATTCATCATGGTCCACCAGAAGTGCATCATGAAATCTAAAGTATATTTCGTAAATTGTAAACTTTTTTGAAAGTTTCAAGCCGAGACTAGCCGAGCATCGTCATTGAAACTCTGTATTCTGTTTCATAAAGCATTCTACATTGTGTTCTCCGTGCTACATTTATGGTAAGAAGATTAAGTAGACGTCCGTAAAAGTTTGAAGATTCATTTGGGTGCTTGTGCACTTCGCGTCTCTGATTTGTCTTAAGCATTAGTATGCATCACTCCAGAGTATGATGAAGCTGTAAACATCGTCTGTTAGTACTAGAATCTTCTTCAACACAACGACCCCAAATTGGGTATAATGAATGCCGTATACATGTATGTCGTAAGTATCTGTGTAATAGAATAACAAGATCAATCAAACCGAATTGTGATATCGTATAGATTACATAATACATACAAACAAACGCCATCTCCATGTAGTCCACTGAATTCTGAAAAAAATTAAAAACTTAAAATTAAACGATTACAAAGATTACGTCCGGCAGAAAAAAAAATACCTAACAGGTTTAATACTGTGGTAGGTAGGGTGTAGATATTTGGAACTCGCGCTACGATTCTTCCCAGGGGAAATCATACTTTTCTTTCATTGCGCTCAAGGTTTTCAAGCATTTACAAAAGTGGGGATGCCAGGACTACAACTGTAAGAGTGGGCAAACGCCCTTTCGCAAAGATAGATATGTTTTACCGAGAACTAGTAAAAAACATGAGGAACGACCTCTCTTGTTTTTTTTAAACAACTAGAATCGGACGCGCGTTCTCCGCGCGGTTGCACAGTTATCAGGTGTCTATCCGGATTTATTTCTTTATTATATATTTCATCTGTTCTTTTTGTTGATATGTATAAGCATTTACAATTTATTTTAGAAATAAATACAAAAGATGAAATTTTTTTACAGGGCATTGGTATTTAAAATTTTATTTTCAGATTCGGATTGTGTGTGTGAGTCGGCTTGGAGAACGGTTTTTGTTTGTGAAATTTCCTTTTTTTATTGTTGTGTTAGGTCTTTGTAATATTTTTCACTTTCTTCAGTTTTCCTTGCGAAGTTGACGGCAAAGAAATTATTTGATTCACTTGACATAACTCTTTTTTTTTTAAGCATTCTTAGAAATCGGTTACAAAAAACGTTACCCTTTATGTTAATCAATAAAATAATTGAAAGCTATTTACTGAAGTAAAATTAATTCAAGTCCTGGCATTTTGTTTCTTCGAATAAACCTGTCTGTCCGTATATTTGGAGTTGGCTAGTCGTGCAGGATTGCTTACATAACTTTAAAGCGTTCAGCTCTTGCCTCAATGATATTTTCATTAGTTCAGCAATTTTGTTCTTATTTTCGTCAAGGGGTGAAGAAAGTAGTTACGAGCAAAGATAAATGATGACCGCAAAATGTTAAAACAGCGGTATTTATTTTCAGCTTGACTCGACGGCTTCCTTTTAACCCTCACTCTGCATTGTCCAACCACCGAACACTCGTACCTTTTTCTTGCGGTACACCGCTGTGTTTTTTGCTCCATGAGAACAGAGCTTGGTCAATTGTATTTCCGCTCTTCATTACTTCTTTTTTCCTGGTAAATGAGGGTCACTTCTATTTTGATAATCAATTATGTTAATTCGAATTTATTTTCCTTCGAGAAAAGACAGTAACTCCAGACCAACATGTTCAATTTATTAAAATATCTCTAATGCCGCGACAAGCTACTATATAAATTCCCATCATTCTAGTATTTGAATCTGTCAACTAAATTACCTGAAACAAATTGAAAGAAGTTAGTGCGGAATCATTATCAGCATTAAGCAATCGTCCATCCCATCATCGAAACTGTAAAATGTGTGGTTCATCCATTTGAAAAATATATTCACTGTATATGAATATTAGAATTTACAGAAATCCAAATGGTGCCACGTAGATGTATATATATTGTCATACATGAATGAATATTACTCGAAAACACAATTCTTTACCTTTCCACATCTCGATAGGAAGTTTAATAAAAATCCAATAAAATTTTCTACTGAATTGACGAAGGTTGGAAGGTTCTATGAATTTTTTTTGTGCTAATACTCTTAAAAATACCTCAGTATTTCCTCGCAATAACACCCAGACTATAACAGAATTTTACCACTCAAATATTCCCCGGAGAAAAATTTAAAGCTAGATTTAGTGTATAAATTTCTGTTGTTAACAATGTTTTTGTTATTGTTTTAAAGTGGTGTAACCCGTACTTTGGATTGTTTATACAGCCAATATTATGGACTCCAATATAATACTAATTATATTTACTAATATTCATTATAATATTTATTTATTATTATTTCTGTCGTTGACTAACGAATATTGGTTGGTTAAAAATATATTTGTTGCTTAATAACGAAAGTCTCATCCTTTTGCAACTTATTTCTCTCAACAATAAAACGTAATGATTAATCCAGAGATTACTCGGCCTTGAAAATTAACAATTGAATCTCCTTTACCCAAAGTATTCTTATACTCAGGGAAATCATACCACAAACAGGCTGGTTACGTCCGGGATAGCCCCACCATTAGGCCACTTAGATTGGATTGAAATTATTTCAGTCCTAAATTTTTCGAGTCGTACTTCAGTATCTGGAATCTCATTTACCCCTTTCCGCTGAAATATATGAGTGAAAGAACAAAAAATTGTAATAATGAAAATTAATTGTGCAATATTGATTCAGCTCCACCTCCGAAGAACAGAAGACTGCCCGCGCATGATGTATTGCGAAAAATTGAAAGAGGGGGAAAAAATGAAATATACATCCTTCAATATATTTTATTCAAAGCGCGGGGAACGGGCAGATATCTCTGGCGCGTTAAACGTGCCTCGGTAGTGCTGTGTGACCACACGCCGCTCGGAACATGCAACTTCAACACTGGTGCGCTGCAATTGCACTAGACATTTCCAGATCTCCCCCCGTTTCCCCGTCACCTATTCACCTATCCTCTCATCTCTATTCGCTTTTCCCTACTTTCATCCTGCACGGTACACACTGTATACTATACTCCTCTTCTCACACCCGGCATTCTGTATGCACGCGAGGTCACCGTGCGACATGTAGCGACGCGGAATTGCCGCGTTAATGAGGACGCGCAATTGGACTGCGGAGGAGAAGAGAGGAAATGGCCATTATATGGAATAGTTTCATGTATTAAAGTGACATAATTTCGAAAGTTCAATTAAAAAGATAGATGTTAGTAACCGTTATTTCCATTAGTGTTGTCGAGATCGATGCGAGAGTCGACATAAGGTGAGTAAACTGGGAGACCAGAAGGGGTGCAGGACAGAAAAGAAAAATTTGATATTGAAATGTATTGATTTCAATAACAATGAAATATCAAAATTTATAGCTTCAGATTTTTTATATTCTAAAGGAAAACTTTTTGGCGAGATGAGGTGAATGTTTTCATTGAGATTTGCAAGCCTAAATCGGAGTCTGTTGTCATGAAAGTTGATATTTTGCACAATTTCCATTCAAATTTTTTGTAAATTCTAACATTCGCAGATAAATTTGTTCTCTTTTGTGTCCTTACTCTTCAATGCAATACGCAAGCTCTTATCTGGTATCACGGCGACACTAATTTCCATCTAATAGACTTCCATAGACAAACTTTGTTGATGTTGTTTTGATAACTTCCAAGAATATAAGATTAAAATAGTTTATGGGATTTCTCTCGAATTTTATTTATTCATAATTATTACAGGAATGTATAGCTATGATCTCTTAACTTTGTTAGATGAGCACTGAAAGGAGGTCTCTTTTAGAGACTTCGTTAAGGAAGTTCGTTGACTCTTTTACAGAGGGGTTGGTACAAGTTTACTAAGGTAGGGTGGACTTTGAATGTGAGGAGCCTCGACTCACTGAACTTTGGACGGACACAAATTGCTCTTAGCTTCATGGGGCGTGTTACATAGGTACGATGTTTCCAATTTGTTTAGTCCGACACTTTAGTAGGATTCGAAATCACCTATTCCCAAAATGTAATTCTGGAGATACATCTCTAGACTATTTGCGAATGTGCACTATCTGATCATTTCATCGCTGTGTGGTTTTCATTTGATCCTTGTGTACAGAAAGTAATGGAGTTCAGCTTCTCGTTCTAACTATTCTGATATATAATGTATAAATTTTACCGCGAGGCAATCAGGGTAACACAGATTCGAGATTTGCAGGTCATTAAATCAGTTGATTGACCTAGCTATTGTGATATTCTCAGTTTGGGGATTACTAGTTGCAATTTGATTTCGTGTCAACCAGCGGTGGGAGTTGAAGTGCCGAGAATATGGAAGTTTAATACGAACACTCCACTCATTTGCTACACAATTTTCTGAATCACTGAGCCCTGACGCTTATAACGTTTACGAGCTTGAAATTATAATTCAGATAAAATTTCAACGTAATCTATAGACTTTATGGAATATCTAGATTAGCGTGGTGTTCATGGACAAAATTTTTCCTGTTTCCCTTCCAATTTATGTTGGGACAGTATATAAAAAAATGTTCTTCAAATTGCTAATTTTAATGTAAATTTTACAACCTTATGCTATATCAAAGATTAACAATTTATGATAAACACTTGTTGAATATTTTGTGTTAATTTTTAAATTAAGGAATTTTCAGGGACACTTGAAATTTCAGTGTTGCGCTATCTCTAACTCAAATTTAAATTTAGGGCCATTTAGCCGAAAGGGCACAAAAGCCCGAAATGTATTGAAAAAAACTGAATTTCAGTGTCGTAGTCCTGAAAATTAGTGGCAAACTGTCCATGAAATTTTATTTTTTTTACTTAGATAGGAGTTCGTTACTCTTCGTCGTTATCATCCAACTAAAAAGTCTATGACTTCAGGAAATTATTGGGCGTATATATTTTTTATTCTTTATTTGTAATGTCCTTGGTTTTATCGGAGTATTTTCTCGATTTGAAACCTCTCCTCTAGCCTGCATCTCCATCCCACTTTTCCTCTTCTTATTATCTGCGGTATCATGGCCGTCTTAGAACCCCAGTCGCACGGCCGGCCGATTGTGCAGTGCCCTAATTAATTCATCTGTCACACTGACTAGATGAATAGACTAAGCCGTTACACCGTGCCTACCGCCCGTAATTTTTGTGCGAGCAAGATGTTCCTAAGCGGTCACCTATCCAAGTACTAACCCAGCTCAAACGCTGCTTAGCTTGGATGTCCGCCGGAGAAGCACCTCGATTGGGCGTATATAAATATCTTACACACGGAGAAAAAAATTCAAGAAAAATTATGGAACAAGTCACGTAATCTGGGAGTGACGTTGAAATTTCATAGGAAGTGCGCAATTTTAATGTAAATTCTACGTTCTGTTCCGTAAAAATTACTCATCCGCCCGACACGTCCAGGTCAGCTGTCTGGCGGAGATTTTCAGGAACGCTCCGTAAAAATTACGGAACGCTCCGTAGAAACTACGGAACGCTCAATTTTTATTTTTTGAGCCATAATACGTCTTTATAAGAAATTTATCGTAGATTATACAGTTGGAGTTTAATTTCCAAAAAAATTACGTAACTTCTTCGTATATTTTCCGTTAGGCGAAGGACTTATTCTCCTTAATTCGTAAAAAAATTCCTGGAAAGGATCTTGGCTCGCACCTTACCTGACTTGTTCCGTAATTTTTCTTGAATGTTTTTCTCCGTGCATGATGATTGAATTAAGGGAACTTGCAAAATAAGTGAAAAATCCATTTTTTTATTCTCCTTTTGGTTTCTTCATAAAAAATACCATTTGTTCACCTATACACATGTTATTAAATACGAATTGAAGAACCAATTAAATCTCTGTCGTTCTTATATATTAGAGAGTACTAATTCTTAGGAATATTTGAAAATTAACATTGAAATTTTATCTTTTAGACCGTGTATTTAGAATTTCTGTGGAGTATCTTTGGGGTGGTGTAAAAAATTTCATTGCTAAAAACTGTTATACTCTAGATAACTCCCGCAGCCGCTGACGGTAACTGTTCATATTTGAATAAATTGAAAAAAAAAAAGTTCAGAATAGTCCTTTGAAATTCTAATTTCAGTCTCCGCTCTGCCGAAAAACTGTATAAATATATTCCATATAGTCTCTTTGTGTGGGGATTATACAGTCAAAAAGGCTAAAGATTTCTCTATTATCGACGTCACATGATTAACAAATAGGAATTTTGCAATTTTTTAATTTTTAATACTTTCGACATCGAACGGTCGTAATATTCCAAAACCAATAAATCACTTTCACTAATGATATTTATTCAAAATTTTGAATGGAAACATTCTTTCCTTTATCGGAGAGACGAAGTCATTGCGTCTCTATGGATATAACAATTTCCATCCGCCAACCCAAATTTATTATTTAATAATGAAAAGGCAAAAATGCAGGCCATCATTTTTTTGGGCTGATTCAATTGAATATATGATTTAATCGACTTTAATTTATTATAAAATTTTTCGATTGCAATTATTGAGCCTGAATTTTCTGTTTTTTCGGCTCATTCGTTTTTATTCTGCATTTCACAATCCGGTTACACAAAAAAATGATGTGAAGCATTCTTGAAGAAAAAAAAATTATAAAAGCAAAACCTGTAAATTCATCAATCATTGAATTCAAGCAACGAGTAGAATGTTTCAATATAATTTTTTAAATAAGTTGGTAACTCGTTATACCAAACAGTTATAGACTTTGGCGTAACCATGACGAAACATCTATTTACCGACAGTGGGTGAATTTCGTCAACCTCCCTCTTCCATTAGTTCCGCGTATTGCGTAGACCTCATGAGATTACTCTCAGATGGCAGCACATACTCGTTAGTTCAATATGGCCACTCCGTAGGTTGCAGTACCATGGTGATGTTCTTGTCACTTCCCTAACAATTGAATTTTTATACTTTTTTTCACGTGATTTTATAGTGAATATTGACGTTTATAAACATGTGCGTGAACGGACCTTGTCGTGTGATATTTTTTGTTATCAGAAATTGTGAAAATCCCCATGAATACTATTAATCGGGAAAAGCGGTGAGTGACATTACACGGTATGATTATTTGATCATCCCAATTGATACAGTGGTATTTTGTTTACTTTCATCGCGCTGTAATGAATCCTTACGTTCCATCATTCAAACAACGAAATGGGATTTCGCAGACACGTTGTAAAGCAATTCATGAGACTAGAGTGTCTAAATTCGATTGAACTCGTTCTCTGCGTCAAAATGTTATCTGTCTCCGTTCTCCTCCCTTTGCCTTTCTCCACTACCCTTCTCACTTCCTCCCTCTTTCTCTACCTTTCAGGCGCGTGGCTCATTCGCCCACGCATTTTAATATAATTTGGTATGATTCGTTCGTGAAATTGATGTAAATATTATGCTTGAAAATTATTGAGGAGACGCACACCATCGATCTGGATGGTATTCAGTGTAAACCATGTAAACAATGCATTCTTAGCATGAAGCTGATTGGATCATCACAATTACTTCATCTTCTGTTAGTAATCATTTATACATGCGGAGTGAAACATCTGAGTTTTTCAATAATTCATACTCTTTTCAAAAACGCGATGCGTTGAAATTAATTAAAATGCATTTTTTATGTTAAAGTTGCAAAGAACACGTTGAATTGAACATTAAAAAATAAATAGCTAAAATCGTTTGAGTAGTCACAATAAAATTGGATGGTTTTTGCAGGCAAGAAATATCCATTCCAGCTTTATTTATCTGTTACTCGCTTTCCGGAGTGTTGTTGTTCCCCAAACGTGTTCTTTTTATTTTTTATATCCAATTTATTTTATATCCAATGATTGACAACAAAAAATCGGTCAATATAATAACAGTAATAAAACAGTCCTTCGGGTCAGCATATTTGTTTTTAAAACTTTCACGAACGAGTCATAAAATTACTTCGAAAATCATATTTGAGAACTTGTTATTTTTACTCTCGGTGTCGATTGTTACCTGATAAATCTATTATGATTATGTTCGAGGTTATTTGGCGAATCAGACATGATCACATTAATATAGACTTTATTAGTAACATATGAAGCTGTGGATGACGACAAATATTAATCACCATTCTCATTTATATTTCAGGCGCTGTTAGGGGATCCCAGATCAGATTTGAGATTTGATTTCCAGGTATGCAAATAATCAATTCTCATAAATAATTTCAACCAGGAAATTGCAAATGCTGTCAAAATAATGAATTTATCTTTAATGATATTTCCATGTTAATCGTATTGTTATTTACGTATTATTATCACAATAACGAATGCGGCAACACAAGTTATTTCCTAAATTTGATTCTGTAAAGATTTGCCCCAATAAGTTTTGAATATTCCTGATACGACTACAATGGGTTTTCCGGTTATTTTAGTTATTAGTGATTTTTATAGACTACAAGTGAGCCCCAAATATAGTTTCAAGAATAGTTTAAATGTTAAATTTTTTTGCCAGCACTTAGTATGGTGTATTATATTATATTTTGCCAATCGTACACTTTTTTTTGGACGATGTGTAATGTCTTGGTTTTATTTATGCAATCGTTATTAAGAACACATTATTAACTCAAATAGTGGTTGAAAAATAGCGGGGAAGCGATTCAAATAAAATTCAAGTGATCCCTAAACAATACATTAAAATTAATCTAATTATGAAAAAAAGGAGAGAAATCGAATGTTGAAATTGTGGACACTTTCTATACTTTTCCTATTTCAGAATATTACTCATTGATGAAATTTTTACAAAAGAATTGGGCTAAAATTGTTTTTAATAGAAAATAGGGGACCAAACTTTGCGCTTAAAAAGCTTTTCTGGAAAAGTATGTAGAATGTTATGAGATCTGGTCCTATTACTGTTACATATAGTTTTGTTAAAAAATATGTGTATATATGTCCAAATGTCGATACCGATTTTTTAGAAAATTTTGATAAGTCCTCCCAAAAAAGGACAAAAAAGAGTTAGAATTAGAGCTAAAAAACTGAATCACTTCTGATACTTAGTACTTTATGCTCATAATTTTTTAACCTGAAAAATGTTCTCCGTTTGTTTGCAACAAACTCGTATTGCGAAATACCCAATATTTTTTAGGCTCGCGTGATATTCGGAAAATTATTGTTTCGCTGGGAATTGCAATCAATAGAATCGTTAGCATTATCAAAAAATTATCTCTGTAAAATCGGGTAGGTCCAACATTATATCAAAATTTTTTATTTGCAAATTATGTCGTGTTATTGAATACTGAACTCTAATTACCCAAAATAATCAGCAGTATTATCGATAATTGGGTAGCAGGTCGTGTTCAAACATTGAGTGTTGCTAAAGCCGAGATAAAAAGATAGAAGTTGAATTAAAAATCGTAGTTCGCTGTGCTTGGTCGCGAAATATTTCATGACAGCAAGACGGGCGTTATTGATTTAAAAAGTGCTGTTCCAGACTGCTATTTTCTCTATCTAATGATTGTTAATATATATATTTACTCTATTTTTCTGCTCTCATTCGACTTATCTTTTGAAACAACTATTTACTCATGATAATCTTTCATTTTTAAATATTGTTGACAAATCTCCACTGTTTTATTAATTTTGGAACCTAAATTTTCCACGAATGGTTACGTTCCTGCTTTACCAACATATTTTTTAAGTTATCGACTGTGAATTAAAGTTTATGTGATCAAGTCGGTGGCTACGTGGATGCGCGCTCTGCCTTATCGACCAATATTTATCGACGCCTGGTCTAGAGTAGATTTACCAGTCACCGAAAGGTCACATATTTCTGAAGACAACTACAAAATAATCGTATTGTAGTCGTATACCGACGGTTGGCAGTTATTCCAACTCACGATCTTTCAGGTTCTGCTAATTATCCTATAAAACATAATGGTATTTGATTACTACATTGAAATCATTGAGCATGAATGACGAAGGAGCAATAATTAAAATTTCATGGACGAATTAACACTAAACTTATATTGTATATCATCCCGTCTAGAAATTGTAATTTAGTCCATAACCAACTTATAAAATTGAAGAGAAATCTTTGATCCCTCTAAGCTTACCCAAAAAGCCATTGAATGTCACCGAAAAAAAAACGTTTTTATTTTTTGAAAGCATAGATAGTGAGTAGAAATTACAGGGATTGTTTAAAAATATAATATCCACCAAATTCAGAATACATTTGAATCTCGTGTTCAGCTTTTTAATTTACTGGCAATCACTGAAACTATTTAAAATTCCAAAAAAAGAATTATTTAATTCACTTAGGTAAATTTAATATTCTCTGGCATCATACACGATATATCATTTTTTAAATATTCAATTATCAAATCTCAATAATCGAACCGAATGGTCCCAGAAGTATGTTTTCCAATTCAATTCTTTCACCTTTTGCGTTTCTTTTTCTATGCTTTTAATTCTGCCCTGACGTGTTCCATACGTTATGCATAAGTTTGAATTTTACGGTTATTTAATATAGAATCTTTCTAATCGATAATTCAATTCATAGTCGAAGCTTTATAATTGTTAATCAAGGTTTCAATCCAATTATGGAAATCACTTTCTAATCTTTTAATTGAAACTAGTTGATCTCTTGAAGAAAATAACGTTCACGCTGTCGTGACTGCATGCACGTTCCATTAATTCACGATAGGTTTCAGTTAATATATGGGTAATTTGGGGATTGAAGAGATATGATTTTGAACGAAACAAGTGGGCATTCGCTTTCCATCCTGTCAATTATATGATACACCTCTTTTGTGAATGAATGAGTGATCTGCTTTTGAACGGACGGTACCTTTTAATGGCCCTTTTCCATTAATTGATTTGATACATCCGCGGAAAGATACCCATTTGACCCTCACGCGTACCTCATGATCTCTTATGATCTTCATGTGAGACTCACCCGGCTCTTATATAACCCTCAGATGCATACATATATCGACACGTTCTAAAAGCACCATTGTTGAATTTCAGCGGTCAGGCTTGATAGTTTATATTCCAATCTAACAAAAAAACCTATAAACTTACGTTCTGAGCAATATAATCTTTCCATTCGGAAGCGAAACATGATTTTTGTGTTATCTAACTGAAATACTATTTCGTAAAAGGCCAGGAAAAGTTGATAAGAGTAAAAAAGATGTTTATATTTCATTCGACGACGCGGCGATTGAAACCAAGCGAAATTGATATTGTAAATCATGATAAAAAAAAATTATTTCAGATAAAATATTGTCACGTTATCGTGGAGTCATCAACGCCTGGCCGAATTTTCATGTTATCTGATTCATTATGCCGAATTTGTATCTCAAGCAATTTACCCAAGCGTGGATCCATAATTCTATTTTCAAAAGTGAATATTTTCACAAATATACACAGATATCTTTATCAATAAATCGTCTTGTTCCGCGGAATGCCTTGATTTCGATTATTGTTACATTTTGTGGCTTCTTATTAGTGAATCGAGGGGCCACTTCACGTGCAATGACATGGATTTCAGGAGATTCCTGTCTCGTAGGGATTAGCCAGAAAACGAGGCATACTAAATTAAAATATAAATAATTCTGCATAGATTCGATGGCAATTCGTTCTCATAAATATTACGGTGTGCCTTTGATTAATCATGTTCCACGTACTTGCGGGTGGGTCAACGTAAAAATCAAGGGGGTGTGCCGTTGCGCAGTTGATTCGCATAAAACGGACGAGGGTAGTTTGTGAAGTGGAGTGACTGGCATTTGCACAGGGTTGCGTGCACGCAACTCCAGCCACTACTGGTGATTACTGGAACAAAAAATCATATTCTGGCGTCATTCCATGGTTGACAATGGCAACAAGATGATTCAAATTAGATGAATTCCTGGTAGCTAAGTCATTATTACCATATGTTTCTCATTTCTGAACCATTATATGATTAATAGCAGTACCATGAATTCGATATACTAATACTTGCACGCCAAAGCCAAAGTTTTAAGCAAACTAACAATTCTCCTACTCAGGTTTTTTTTATATTACGAGCCGGAACGCGTGCTACCGCCCGCTATATTGTAAAAAAAAACCGAGCACGTGCCGGGTTAAGATTTCGAGAGGTTAGTGAAACTTGACGCCATGACAGTTATTAGCGCAATATCCTCAGTTTTAGCCAATAAGGAATCGTGGCTTCAACATTTTGAGAATTTCAAAATAATCGATTTTATCAAGCGTTGCCCTTTTAGAATAGCATTATATATTCAAAGAGTATTTCATGCATAATCCATACAACGTAATAACAGTATTAATATGGTCCATTATGATGATATTAATATATTAAATATATATTATATGGGTATATTATATCATTATTTTTATGATAGTAATTATTAGAATTATTATGGCTTAATTCGCGATGATTTAAAATAATGGTAACAAATGGGAGGTTCGTTGTTTTGAAATTGATTGTAGAATCAAGAAGCATCTCATACTGAGAAAAAAAAGATTACTTGGATTTGCCGTTTAAAAAGAATTGAATATATTGTGTTAACTGGATTTTTGGATTCAGAAATTACTTTCATAAAAAATTACACGCGTCCTTGGGTACATGCAAAACCTCTTACCGTGTTTTTTTTTCTGAGTCTGTGATATTTTGCTGAAGAAAATGTTTGGGTTGTAGAATTTCCGATGGCAGGAACAAAATGCAAATTATTCATTAACAGAAAAGAAAAAAAAATTAATTATTTGAATATAAAACAAAGTGAATGGAAAGTGCACATAAAACCTGATGCAGTTTTCACTATGTAATGACTCTTTATTCGCTCACGAAAAAATACCTCTGTCTGATACAGTGTAGTGATCATAGTGGAGAAGAGCGTGTCAAAGCATACGTTGGCGAGTGAGGTTAAGCCACCAGCCCACAAAGCATTATAATGTTTTTTTTGTAATTTTTTTCATTCATCCCTTCAATTTTTCCTGGAACACTATTCATTCATTAAATGCTGCGCTAACTGCTCTACAGAGACTCTCCTGTAACTTTCCGCGTGCTCTTAACTTTTTTCAGTTGATTTTCTGCATGCTTTAATTTTTATGCTTATTTGGGAATTCACCAATATGAACTTAACAAAAAATTCTAGACGCCGTTTATGTGGGTAAGACAAAAGTAAAATAATAAAAGGATTTGGGCTTGATGAGTCGCTATGAAATCAACCTGACACTTGAGGAACAAATCCTAATAATTCGATAAATGAAAATGTCAATGTAGAATGCCAAGTGTAGAAATTTATTAAGTGGAAATTTTTCACAATTTCCCTCACTAGTGAACATTTTTGTCAGAAATTTTCAACTCCCATTTCGGGATGTTTTTATCACATTCAATTTTTCTTGGAATTTCAGGAATTTTGTCATTGTCGTCAATCTAGATGAGTTTTTTATTAAAAAATGTCTCTTACATTTTCGAATACTCAGTGAGGCAAACTGCAATGAACAATTGAGGCTATGCCCCCGAGTTTTCAGCGAGGATCATTGACGTGTGAGCATTATCTATAGACGAAAGAGTATATATTTCTCAGTTACATACTTGAACGATTGCTTGACGTGGAGTCAGTATTTTTTTCTTATGAGCATTGAGACTTTTCGTCAGAAAGATAGATAGTAACAAGTTATGGCAATGATAGATTTCATTCATTCGATACGCGTAGTAGTCAATATTATGTGGAGACGCCTTGTGTTCTTAAAGTTCTAGCATTGCTCTGGTATTGTGATTTCCGTGATATAATGTCCAAAGTTTTCACATGAAAACTAGTGACCAATAAATATGAAAAATATAGAGCCCTCTTCAAAATTTCAGCTGCATAATTTTCAGATTAGACACAGCTGTCTGCATATGGGGATGCAGAAGCGAGCCGTGGTTGTTAGGTACCTTTGATACATCGTCTTATGTTATAAAATTTCTCTCGATATACAACCCTGTGGAAGTAGGTTGGACATTTCGAGAGTTTATTCGGTAATCGAATCAGTTTGGTGGAATGGTCCGAAAAGGCAATTTGTATTCTCTATAGCACGCGGGTTTTAAAGGCCACTCTATCTTCGATCAAGCAATATCCGTGTATGCCATTGTAAAAGATTCGTGCAAAAGCACTTTGAGTTCAAACCCAAAAGCTAAAAAAGCGTAAGTGGTGGTAATGTTTCGTGTAAGTGGTTGTACAACCTTTAAATACGCACCAACGTGCTTCGTTTCGGAGAAAGGGTGTAAGAGTGGCTTAGAAGGGAGTGAAAAGGGGTGCAGTACATACCCCAAGTTCACGTGTTAAACTATACTGTTTCGTATAGAGAAAGAGAGGGGGAGAGAGCGCTAGCCGGTAAGTGGGAGCATAGATCTTTTCCAACCACTGTAATGTTCAACGCTGGGCTAGCCAGTAAAATAGACAGCGGAGAGCACCATATTTTGGTCTATTCTGAAAAGCACTCACGTTGATCTCTGACTACTCTCATCGTTTTTCACCATTTGGGCCTATTGAGTAAACCGATTTATCCCACAACGTACGATGATAAGATTAAGAAAATTCAATTTTTAATCTAAAAATATGAAGAGATATTGTAAATTAAAAAGCATCTCCACAAAAGCTATAAACATTGAATAGCCTATCAATTTTGATGAACGCAGTAATCATAAACGCAGCAATCCTCGGAATAGATAAAACAATTATAATTGAAATCATAGTCTTTTCATTTACTGAATGGTTTTTTGCGAAAGAATAATAGATGCATCTTCATCCTTTCTCCCACATGTCTACTCTTTCATAAATGTAATAATTTTTATGCGCAACCCTATATTTAGCTATTCTGTTTCCCTTTTGATGAATTGAGTGACGGCTTTTAATATAAAGGAAATCTGCGAATGATTAAATTACAATTTCAATTTTCTTCGAGGCTATTCTTCTTACATATAAACTCTAGCTGATTTGAACAAATTAATGGATCATATATTGCTAAATAAGAAATAAGTGACATAATTTTTCAGCGCTGTTTACAGTTGATAACTAAATCACAGTTTATAACAATAGAATACTCAGGAAATTGGGTTCTAATTTGCGGCATCGACATCTCACTTCAACGTTCTCACTTCAAAGGTGACACAGTACCCCCGAAAATATCCAATCGAATGCCCTTGTCCCCAACACGTAAATCCACTGTATTTCATAGATGATAATACGTAATCCTTATGGTAGTACATTGAGGCCTGGTCAGTGATGGCGTTAGCGCTGGCATTGTGCACAGGAGAGAGCTTCAGAGCCCAGCAATCATCAGCACGCGAGGGTGTTACCTTGGTTAGCGTCTGCGATAACAACTACAATCGCAGACTCCTGAGCTCCCCGGTACCATTTTCCATCAGCATCGTCAACCATTGTATTAATTGATAGAGGCAATAATTTGTGACATTCCTAGTGAAGAAATGCTCAGAAACTGGGAAGCTTTCGATTTTATCTCTCCTCAATTTTTTCATAACCAATAGATATACTTTGATACAAAAAAATTAGAATTTAGAATTATCTATTAGATTCTATCTCATTCAAAAATCAAGGTCTTGTTTTAGAAATTTGGCATTCGGGAAAAAATTCTCTTTCGTCTATCGAAATCGCGGCTATCGATTCTCATCTCAATATATGTGAGTATAGATGAAAGGTAATAAAAGTAACAACATTTTCGCTGCTTGGTCGGGGCGATTTTGTCGCTTTTGTATACCAGTTTTACGGTTTGTTTATGGCGCCAGCTCGTAATACAGCTGTAGAGATAGGAAGTGTCGTGTAAGAGATTCAAACGTTTACGGTCCAACAGTGATTAGGATTTTCGGTTGAACGAACGTGAAACTGCATTCTATTTCGAATACAAATGTCCTGCTTTTTTTTATGGCAACCAATATAACTACATTGGCTTTACCTTCTAGCCTTTTATTTTCTCTAGCTCTCTTGTTTTGTGATTCTTTCTTATTATCGCGCGTTACTGAATTGACAAATTTGAAGATAATTTAATTGCGAGAAAATGAAAGAACACAAGATAACGAGATAAAGTTAATAACCAACAGAAAACCAAGGGAAAGGTACGTTGGACCCTGTGGATAGAGGAACTATCATTACTCGATGGTAGAACATGGGGATTGAGATAGAATAGATACACTATAGATATTTTTAAAACGATTCAACTTTTTATGAAAAATATGGATTTGTTACGTTTTTTTATCTACTTTTCGTCTTCCAGGATGATTGAATGAAAGATTACTAATTTTTAAAGGGACTAATATTTTGCAATATCCTTCTGGTGTATAATTCATCAACTTAGATGCAAAAGGTGACCACCATCGCTTAAAGTTGTGATTATGGTATATAATGTAGTAAGACTACGACTGGCAGTCTTCAGTACTCCCGCATTTTAACGAAGGTGCTCAGCTTCCACTTATAGTAGGGATTTCTTCCAATTTATATTGGTTTTATAGATGTTACGACTTTGTCTCTTCAGCCGCCCTCGTTATCAATACCACTTTTATTCCTCTATCTTATTTATTATAAGCGTCACTGGTTGGTGCTTGTCATGTCAGTTCTTGCCGGGATCACTAATAGCTATTGTTGATGAACTTCTCATTTTGGAATTGATTTGTCTGTCCAATGTCCAGACACTCGAGTCAGTTCATCATTTCATTTGAAAATTCACTCGCGTTCCTTTGACTTCTATTGTTCTTTTACTGCATATTCATCACAGAAGGGGGATGTGCTTTTGACAAGGGCCAAAAATATATTCACATGTAATTGGAACCATTTTACTCTACGAAAATAGTGCAAATAGTTAAGGTATTTCAATGAATGTTGGAACTCTGAGGCATTTTGCATGACACTTTGATATTGGCTTTAGTCTGTTAAACACATGGTATATTTAGTTGAGAAGTATTTAATTAAATATTTCAGGGGAGGAAATATTGAGAAGAATCTTTGAGGAACTCAAGTTTTTTTTACAAATATTTTTATAACCCACCTGATTCATACGTTGCTATTTCTTCGTTTAAAAAAAATCAATTTTTGTAAAATTATGAAAAATTCCATTTTGTTAATCTTCTGTTTTTTATCATATGAATTTTTAGTTATGAAATATATACGTTAATAACGGTTTGAATGATCCATGTTTATAAGTAACCAAATAATTAAGTAGAATCGTAAAACCGGGGGAGTGGAGTTGTCGTTCCTTGTATCAATTCCCCATGGATGATGTGCAATGTTTCTTCGTGGCGAAAAGTAAATACTCAATGGCCCGTGCTCGATCTTTAATTCAATTCGTTCGTGTATCCAGAGAAGGGTTTATCTACTTCATTTCACCGTTGCTGAACGACAGTTGTTCTCCAGTTCTATCGGCCATTAAGATATTGAAAATTTTGAAAAAACATAATTCAATTTATTCTTTCGGATATGTACGCTCACGAAGTGAAAAAAAATTGATCACATCCGGAATAAAAAAATGACAAAAAAAAAGAATTAATAATTACCAATTCCCCTTTTCCAATTCAATATTATTTTTTCCCCTGAATGGCCAATTTAGACTAGACTGAAAAAAAACATATTTGGAAGAAACGGAACTTGATGTTGAAAAAAACTCGAACATTTTCTTAGAAGCTTCATTTGCATTTGACACGCTTCCTGGCGGGTGAAAAGGGGAGTCATAGTGGCTTTACAGATCCCTATAGTCGCCAAACACTCGGTCACGTAAGCACCTGGGGTGCACATGGCGTGATCGAAATTACTCTCGTCCCGACTGTTTCTTTTCCTAACGAGTCCGACGTCCTGCTACTACCCAACACAGTTTCATTTGTGCAAAGTTCTCAATTGTGTAACAACTACCTCTACGTCGTTTCTAGGGCTTGTCGCTAATGCACAAGTGTATTTCTCGGAATACACTTTTACTACTTGGCCTGGCGTGCAACTTCGTTCAACCGTCTATTACCATCTTTTTTCACACTTCATATGTACCTCTCTTTTTTTCTTCACTCATTCACTTATTTTAAAAGTCTACTACTATTACCAGCAGATTGTTACTCATCCCCTTATGTTTCCAACATTTTACCAACAACGGTTGCTGTTACCGGAATAGTTATTTCAACAAATTGTAAAAAACCTCGTTTTCTTCTTGAGAACGAATTTAGTTTGAAAATTGAGGCGGGGGTAATGGATTTTACGAGGCAGTAAGTGCATATTTTGCTCTATGCAATCATATATTTTCAGGTACGTGGAATACATCGAGAGCTGCCGCTAGAGCTCATCATTTACATTTCTTATTTCTTGTCTCTTGTCCACATCTCTGCGGCTTTATATTTCACCGACCTGTAGGGCGTGATGTCATCACTGGGGTACGTGAGATGCGTCAAAGTTGGTGAATATTAGATGCTGTCAACATAAAAAAAATAGTGGGCAAACTGAGATAGCAAAGATATAAGGAGGGAATGAAAGTACTATTATATTCACTGCAAAGTCCAGGCGATCGAAAAAGGTCATAGGAGGGTAGTTTGCCATTCCCCTATTTTGTTCATAACCGGGGTGTACTTCTGACCCCTGTTTCTTCATCATGCAGTCAATAAGTTGCGTGTGGCAGGTTATTAAATAAAGTGGGATCTGGTATACCCTGTGTAAACTGTTTTTTCTTTATAATAACGACATGGCCCACCAATGGGTCTCGTTATTTGCTTCGTCGCTCTAATACTATGGGGATCGCGAGGAAGACTATGATGGGAGCAAGAGTGAATTATTATGATAGACGTACGTGTGGTTTATGAAAGCAAGAATTTTAGACGGGGAACCCGCTATTCTCATCGATCCCGGGTTTAATAGGTGACAATAGTTTTTGGCTGACGAGAATTTTATTAATACCGGCCGGTATACTATGAAAATGAACTTAAATGTCGGCTCCACATTTTTTGGTTCTTTCTCCTTTTGAAACTTAACTTTCTCTCAGAAAAATGATAACGTTGCCCAGAATGAATAATTTCTACAGGTATAATTTTAATTTTGTTCTTTGAGAAAAATGTTGGCTTCCTTATATGTTCTTTGCATGACAGCATCCCGCATAGTTTGTGACTGATTTCATGAATGCGGCATTCAAAATGATTTTTTTGTATGGTTATGACAAATATTTTTGTCCTCTATTAAATCGGTTAATTTCTTTCGAGTAAATCGGTTCCCTTTTGGCAAACATTCTCACGAGAAACAAATCAGTTTTCAATGGAAGTTATCTTATTTCTCAGGCTAGTGAAATCGAGACAAATGGTTCACAATGGTCTCAACCATCGGCTTTCCAAATAGAATTTGAGTACCGAGAAAATACATTACAACCTTGTATGCTAGGCTACAGATCTTCAATAACGTCTTCGATGGCAGATTTTGTTTGTATTTTATGCAATGCACTTCATGGGATGAATTTAAAATGAAAAATTGCTATGTGAACATAGTAATGGTGAATCATACAGGAGAAATTTCAATGTTTGATTTACTTCAACTACACAGCCGATATATGATCTCCTCATTTTACTGTTTGATATCGTATTTTTTACCATCGAAAACACTATAAAATGCGCCCGCAAAACGATATTTAAAAATGTTTTATCAATTTTATCATTCAATTGTAATATGAATTTTTACTGTGTCACATTATATTTATTTTTTCTGCTATTTAAAAGTTCAATTTATGCTCTGAGCTTTCCTAAATTTCTCTTTAGCCATGAGAAAATATTTTTTCAATCGTTAAAGTAAAAACATTATATTTATGTTTGCCAATTTTTTTACTGACAAATGAAATTTTACATCTAAGCTATTGCTTGGCAGCATCTAGATAGGGTCTCCTATACCAGCTTGCAGCTCTTACTGTTTAGTACATAGTAATTTTTTTGTACATTCTTCGTAAAAAATAACTTTATATCTCTTATCCAGCCAGCATCACAAAAAGCACTATGATCTTTCATTTCTCTAGCGATATCTATTTATCAATTAATTTTTGTAATACAAGGAATATCCCCATTTCCATCAGAATTTTCCACGAAGATATTGATTGTCGCGAAGATACTCCTAAAAAATTTTACCAGGGATTTTGTAAAAAATCACTCATGCTTCAGTGGCAAATGCAGAGACAGAGATTTCCTTTCTGAATATTAACTATTATGGGTATCAAATGCAAATTCCTTCCAGCTCCAAGCGAATAAATTTCGCCGATATCGAGAGAATAGCGTCTCGAATCTGCGGAGAAAGGACTAGTTATGAATTGTTCATTGCAATTTTCGTCTGATAGCATTGTACTCAATATTAAAGCACAGATTATTTTGCATGTCCGTTCAAAATTTGTTCATATATATTTAGAGTTTAATATATACACTATATTATACCATATAAATAGTTGTATATATTGTTATATATACTGTAATAAATACACTATATATAAAATACATAATATATAACGGAAACCGGCGAGGTTCTGAACTTCTGAATATTATATGTGGAATAAGGGGAATATTCTGGCTTTAAAATCTCTTTGGATGCATGAGTAACAACTACTATACCCGATTGTCCACGGGGTGGTTATTCATTTGTGTAATCTTTCCGTACAATGCATCAACAATATATTTTCGCTTGTCAAGGCATCCGTTTGATATACGTAGTCGTTAAATGTCAGGATCGAATCCCTTTGGTACTAGCTTTAATAAATCAATAACTATCGTGTAATACGTTCGTATTTCAATTCCAATTAGAACCATCGTTAACTAGCATTATATACTAAATTAAAACGAGAATAGTATGTATCATTTATCCTATTGTGTTCATTATTTCACGTTGAAATGTACTCGAAATGCATTGCGAATTTCAAACATCGGTAATTGCCAAAATGAATTATAAAGTATGCGGATCAATAGACAGGGGATACTGGGATGTAAGCATTTGGAAGCGAAAAGCCGTCAGTTACGTAGTTATTTTTCCACTACACGGTCGGTAAGGTAGCATTGACAGGAATAATTACTTTTATCACAAGACCAAAACGAAACTTTTCTGAGCAGTGTGTAAGATCACATAAATCGGAGGTAATTCAGTAAATTGCGAGTGCCAAGAGGAGTAAAACGGATGGGTTAATTTTCTTGGTTAAAGTCATAGAAAACAATCGCTATAAATATTATATCCCTACAAATATCAACATGCAGTTTGTCAATTTTATTAAAAAAAAATCAAATACTTAGAAAATTTAATTTTACCTCATGAAGAAAAATTCTAATGGGAAAAATATAGCACAGGAACATTTTAAGATCAACAACCAAGGAAAGTGCGCTTTTACATAACGCGAGATCGAATTCAATCAGAAATTGTTATTTTTTTATATGCCCTACGGTAAATAAAAAATCACTGCATAGCCATTGTCATTGCCAAAGTAATTTTAATTTGTGTAATTTTAATGATGACTTTTTTAAGGACATTCATCAAAAATTGCACGATATAGAAGAAAGAAAATGGAAAGGAAAACTATATTTTACGATTCCTGGTGTTTTGGAGAATTTTTTTTGTAAGCACTTATTGTTCAATATTTCAACTATAATTTTTCGTATTCCGTATATTTCCATACTGTGGTCTTGATGATGGATAAATCGAAATCCTATCGACATCTATTATTCACGCATTACGTGATATCATATGCATAATTTAATTCCAAGATAATCTTCGTGAGTGATTTCGACTCCATATATTTGAAAAACGAATATTAATTAATGTACCATATCCAATGAGCCTTGGAAGAAAAGTAGTAAAAGTCTCTCTTGTACGGGACATTGACGTAAACAGATGCTTCACTGGTCACGTATAAACACCCTTGATCAATCGACCGCCAGCGTCTCTGTGCGCCGCAATGACCGCAACGATAATTCAATAATACCATTATGTAAACGTCATATGGCACATAGTAATTAATTGGTGAATTATTCGAGATGTGGAAACTAAATGTAATAGTAGCTGTTGTAGTGATTGAAAATAGTATGATCAAATCAACTTATCTGTAAGTCCAACTGAATCGTGACTATACGAAGAGCTCCGTAGGGGAATATCGAATGTTTCAAGTTACCGTAGAACGTTCAATTCAATTGATTAGGTAAAATTGAAAGGATAAAATGATGAGGTTGTAATTGAATCCTAATTAGAGGACGAAGGGGCTCTAGATTGAATCAAGAAATTGTGGAAAATCTAAAATAACAGGGTTTTATTGATACTACTGTATTTTCATTCAGGAAACATGAAATCTCGCTTTTCCTCTCCAGGAAAAATCTTATATGTTCACCCAACAATTTCACTCCGTAGAAGTAAAAAAATATCACTGGATAATTTCTTTCTAATTAACAAATAAGCAAACTTGTTAGTGCTTCAAAAATGACTTTGTACTCATTCACTTTCTGACATGCGATCCTCGATATCAAATGAAAAAACAACATGAGAAATGAGGGTCAGAGGCATTATCCGGTTACCGGTACAGGCACTATCGCCCCCATCACATTGAATAATCAATCGAAATGTCTGGGGCTTAGATTGTATAGTTTCACGCATTTCGTATGGCATTTTGTTTCGTCGATTATTTCGTGGTGTGAATTTTTATGGGCTTTTCAATAAAATAACAGGTCATCAATTTTTCACTGATACATTAATATATTATATCGGGATTTAATAAAATATAATTCGGATTTTCACCGTAAATAACCGTTTCAGGAAAGGTTCATTTGTAAACGCTATATATTTCGTCAGTACATCCCATCAATAATTCGCAATTCCCTAACAGATGGCAGGTGTAAGTTTTTATGGAGTGAATAACGGGAATAATGAAAATGGACTTACTTTTCAGTAAGTCCATTTCCGTGGATGATTTTTAAAAAAATGGTTTATGAAGTTTTCTCAGTGAATTCAAAAACGGCGAACATAGATCAGGTGCACAACAATTATTTAATCAATTATCTTGTTTGGGGCCATAGCTATTCAAAAAATCGATAGGAGTGCGCTTTGGTCTCAGTGTGAGGGTTTAATTATTTCGATGTTGAACTCTTTTATTCCGGTTCCAATTTTTGGTACGGAATTCATCGAATTTTTCATACCAAACTACGTTTATCACCATGTTCATGTTGGGGTTTATACTGCGGTAAATTTTTAATTTATTCATAAATTGTTTTTGGTCATTTTTTTTTATATTCTTTCCTCCATCGATGTGTTATTTACCAAGATAAGCATTCCATAAAAATTGAAAACGACAGTCACTCAACACATGATCGCGAGACGTCATCAAATACTCATTTAGAAAATGACCTCTCCGTTTCTAGCTAGTTGCTACCACCCCGTTATCCAAGTCGGAAGTTGAGTCGTAGCGTTTGTGAATTTTTAATCAGACGGAAAAGGGAGTCGGATTACCGGCTCTACAGTTTTCTCTACTTTTTTCACTCTCCGTATACGAATTAAATTCAAACCGACTGCGCTCGGTTTCGGTCTCAGAAGCTAACATTCTACATCGTTCCAAAGCTTTCAGGTTAAAATATAATCTCATTCGGTTTACACCGGGATAAACATTGTACAAGGCGACTTATCGCAACTGTTCCACAGTTTACTACATTTTATACTCATGTCGTCGAGAATCGTAAAAAATAACATTTGTCAAGGAGAAAAGGAAGTTATTCATGAAAAGTCTCGAGTAAAATAGTCCATCCAGTTTCTCTTAATATATTCTACACTAATACTCCGACTGTTATACCAGCGAATGTTTCCACAATTTCAAGAGATACACACAAGCTCCCTAAAGAGATTCTCCTATTAAAAGATCGATCGAGCCCACAGATGGCTTTCTTGTGTTTCGAGAGTTTTAGGTACCCCTGAGAATACTAAACCATTTCTAAACTGGAAGCACCACAGCAATTAAACCGGTAAGGGCCGATAAGGGAGCCACACGTCTCTGTTATGAAGCAACCACAATTGAGTAATTGATGATGGTAAACTGTCATTGATTGTTTCAAAATATCGAGTATGTAGTGCACATACAACTCATTCCCTAGAAAAATTGTACGCAACTGGCGATAATTT
The DNA here is from genome assembly GCA_030522845.1 of Psyttalia concolor. Taxonomy (NCBI): domain Eukaryota; kingdom Metazoa; phylum Arthropoda; class Insecta; order Hymenoptera; family Braconidae; genus Psyttalia; species Psyttalia concolor. The sequence goes on along the minus strand of JAPYZM010000007.1, from coordinate 122,914 downwards.
AGTAATATAATAATAATTGTCTAGTAATTAGGAATATAATATATTACAGGGGGACAGAAATATAATTTTGCCAGATCCTTGTTGTGAAAAATCTACAGGACAATTCGCTTTCAATTCGTCTTGAGACCAAACGATCACAACTTTTTTTTTGTAATCGATGGATTGTTATGGAACAATTTCTTAGTCGTCTGCAAAAATTTATGACAGAAAGTATGAATTTCAGTACAATTCCATTATTTTTTTTTTGAGAATAATCAAATTTAATCCCTTCCATTCTATTCGCGTCTATCCATCGCAGCCTAATCGAAGAGCCAGTGATCGCCCCTGAGTTGTTTTGGTGTAAGAATGATCCGAAGAACTTACGATGAAAGTGAAATATAGCACTTGAAATAAAATCTACTGTTTTTAATTTTCAGAAACGGTACTCTTGAAAAATCTTCGCAATTTCATGTAGGACGTTTACAATATCTGTTTTATTGTGACCGGAACATTGGCAGTTTCACCCTACATAGTGCAGTATTTTATTCACCAATTAATGGATTAATCAAATATTGTGTAGACGAGATAATTATATCATCCACGGATATGAAGATTGAGTAGTACTAATTTATCGTTGAATTATTGACCGTCTGAATAAGTTAAAAGACTTTAAGTACGTAATTTGCGAATCAATGAGGCCAGTGAAATTATTGTTCAACTTGAATTTAATTGAGTAACAAAAAAATGAACTGAACTGTCTTGGAGTTGTATACACACCTTGCACTTTGCACGCTCAGGTGTAAACCATAAAAAATATACTAGCAGAGCTCGGAAATCGTTGAAGGTAAAATAGACGAGGCAAAAAGCTGGGCGAGAGAATGAGGGTTGGAGTTAGACGCATACACTGTGATTTTGCAGCCCTTGCCTCCTATGAGTTCGTCCAACGCCGCAGCTTTATGGCACCTGCGTCATAAAATGGATACAAAGAGGCTATATTACTTGGAACGTAATGCTACGAAAGCTGGCGTGGAGACGTGAATCTACATATGGAACGCCCATTAACTTTTCTTTCGCGCTTAATTTAATACTACGCATAATGGAATAGACGTGTAGATGAATGGATTTTGTCGGTGAAATCAGTAACTGTTCACTGTTTAAGGTCCATTTCCCCCATGAATTCTGTATCTCATATGAGCTTTCTCGTCACGGTACTGTAAACACTCGGAGAAAGTTCAATGTTCCAATCAAAAGTTGCTACTAATTTCACTTAAAATTTGTAATCAGCCACAATAGTATTTTCTAGATCTGGTAGTACAAGGAGAGAAAATTTTGATGGAATCATGCACAAAATATGATATCCCCAGTCTAGAGATATAGATAAAAGACTGACGAAAAGGAAAGAGACAAGTTTTCGTGTATATTAACGATAAGGATACGTTTGCCAATAAATTAATTTACAAATGCATCTAAAATCTAGAATCTCACATCTGTCGTTTCTATTCTAATCTTTCACTGACGAGACTCTTCGCACAAACCTTTTTTTTTCTCAGTCTAGTATTGCGATTCGCTACTGAAAATATCTTGAATTTGAAAAATTTTGATGTATTTTTGAGAAGTTTGTGCGCTTGAAATTTTAAATACAAAAGATAGAAGCGTATCAGCACAGAGATAGCATTGTCAAGAGTTTGGTATGTTCCTCACCATTGCCGTGCCAGCAATAACAATTGTGGTGGGTGAACAAGACCGCGGTGGACTCTGTTTGGCTTCCGGACCGTGATCCAATTCACTGTACTCTCTATAGAAACTGTGGGTGAGAGCTCGGCTGCATTTCGTCGTAACTCGTGACGACAGCACCAAGAAAAATTGGTTTTGGTCCCATTGGGGCCAAAAGGCGATGTGCAAAAGACCTTCAAGGGGATTCAATAGAGTAAGACAGAGAAAAGAAAATGTATGAAAGTAATGGTGTTAAAGGAGCGAGAGCGCGGGTTGTCTCCTAGCGTAGTACACCATCTAATATCTGATGATTTAGTGTTCCGGATGCAGGCACTTTTAAACATCGTATAGCAGCTTCCGCGCCGATGTACCTGCGCGAAATTAAACTTCCTCGCAGCTCTCTCCTACTGTAGCCAGTTTTTTTTTTCATATTACTCACCACGACTCCCATCTTTTTTCATGCTCACCGCTTCCTCATTTCTGTTGTTTTGTAATTTTTTCCATTAATTTTCTTTCTTCATTGCAAAGTTAAACACTTCGTTTCGATATTATACCATATAAATTTCTATTGTATAAAATGTCACGAAAATTTTCTTCCTCCGAATGGAATCTTTCTTACTGCAGAATTACTTTCAAAACTAACTTTTCCCTAATGATTGATTTTTGCTCCTGTCACTTTATAGTTTCTCTTTATTCGTAAAGTTCTTCATATAATCAAATTAGATACATTTTACATATATGTGACTGTTCGCATGGAAACCCAATACGATTATTGAGCTGTTAGGTATGTTCTTCATGGTTCCAAGTTGCTCCGTTATTTTAATGACTTGATAACGGCATCGGAAGATAGAGTGAAGACAGGTAGAGTGAACAACAGCCTTCTCATCAACGATTGTCATAAAAATTTGAACGACAGGAATTTTTCAAATATAGTTCCAATGTGGTACTCATTGGACTTACGAGGACTGAGGAAGATTTGAGGAAGACAGGTGATGCTATCATTTAGACAGATGCTGCCACATCGATTGTCCTTGCGTCCGGATTGTCTTCATTTTTGAGGACGCCGTATGTCTGTCCTCGTCTGATTCCTCAGTACCTAATAAGTTCTAGTGACTAGCCGAGGCGGTAGGCATTTTTACTTTTCCTTAAATGAGCAAAATAAAATATAAGTAAAACATAAGTAAAGAGCTGTCGCCGGTAATTGGTAATTGGTATTGGCATTAATCGATAACTTGAATTTAAGGTGATTCATTTTTTAAAAATTCCACAGTAGCATAAACGTGAAAGTTGGTCCAGTAGTGCTCGATATATTACCATTTGAATCATTTTTTTTTCTGCCTACATGAACTGAGAGTGAGCATTGTAGTCTACTTTGGCAGAAAAATTCTATTCAACCCTCAGGAGGCAAATCAGATAAGCACTCCCCACGTGCTTACAACCCTCGCCTTCGGCCGGGGTCATAATTTTGCACGTGGGGACGACTGGTTTACTTTTCCTCTCTAGGTAAGAAATATACTATTTTGCAATATTCTAAAATCTATTGCATTGAATTCATGATTTTCTTCAAAATATTTGCCGCTATGGCTCCTTACTTAGATCAATGAGAGTATTTATTTATGTTCGATGACTTTCAAAATACTTTAAATTTTATGGATCTGTAGAGTTACTTTAACAGTTTTCTATTATATTTTGCTGCCGAAACTATTGAAGTTTCTCCATCACTGGAGCTTAGCATGTCTAGGAAGAATGATCGATGAAGATGAGATGGTTATTGGTGGGAGTACCACCGGTGCGAGAAAAATATGTAGTGAACTAAAAGTCGTCGCGAGTTAAAAAAAAATCAGATAGTGTCGTTTGTCACGACCCAAGCGTCCATTACACTGAAAAATCGAGTGGCAGACCGACCATAAACAAACAGAATTATACGGGGAGTGGTTCGGTTGATCCTCTTCGTATGTCGTGTTCTGTATACAGCGTGCCACGCAATAATACATATATACTAAACGGATTTTCGTTTCTCTCTGGAAAACACGTACGCGTGAATTCTTGCACTGTGACTATTTCATGGGATGAACAACGTGCATTTAGTGTCTCTGTCGAAGTTGATGGACAACTTTGATTTTTTAGCTTAAACATGAAAGCCAGTGAATTGCGTCCGTAACGGCTTAGTTTCGTGTTGTTGATTATAGGCATAGTGTGCGTATTTTAGTACAGTAGAATCGACAAATCACATGAGCGGAATTATCAGAAAATAAATAGTACAAAATGTGTTGAGTAACCAGACGCCACCGTCTCCATCATGCCTTTTTGTTGCCAAACGCGTATTTACTTTTCATTCCACATGTCTGGGCATTTCGGAAAAAACGGAATAATGATAAATAAGGTAGGGATGAGTTGGGAAATATGAAAGAGTTTCGCTGTCAATAATTCGGGTACAATATAACGTTTAAATTAACTTACCAAGTCAAATTAAATCGTAATTGTACGAAGCATCTCCTGTCACTGATCTTCACCTGGTAAGTTCATTTAATCGTCAACTTCTTCACTCATTTCACAAGAAAGTTTCTTGTTTTATGGTTACAGCTATTATTTATAGAATTTTATTCTCATTTCCCAGTCTTTTCAGTGCTACGGGTGAAATATTTCCCAACCGTAGAGATAGAAAAGAAATATGAGAAGGGAAAAATCTAATATCACAATGAAAATGGGGGAAAACTGCTGCCAACGCAGGGGGGAGTTAACGAAGAAGAATCTCTGTAAATCGACGTGATGGGCAAGATAAGAACGAGGAGAACATGGAACTGGCGATGTACCTCGGGATCAAAATTAGATAGTACTGCCTTAGGAATTTTACATGCTGTTAAATGATAAACGTTAGCACCAAATTATATATTTTTTTCACATCCTACTTTGACTTCTTAATAGTTCACTCTTGGCAGATGAAAGGGAGCAGGCATTTGCGAAAGGGGTAGCTTGTGCTTGGACATCAATTTTTGCAGCACCGGAGTAAAAGAAACCTGAGGTATAGCGCAAAGTAGGGTCGAGTTTATTTATGGGTTTTTTTATACTAAAAGTTGCACCCCTGTATCTATCCCCTGTTGTTGTATAAGCACATCACGGACTCATTATTCCATAATAACATGCTGCTCTGATGGAGCATGATTTGATACTATTGCATAATATTTATATGCTGTTAGTAAAACAGACAATAATTGACAAATGACGTTGTTCGTGATTTCACCAGCTTAATAAAAAATCGAGATACTAAAACTATTTTGATGAGACGAAATTGAAGTTGGCTAACTATTTTGTAAGGTCATGAATAAATAAATTATCCCTGCACAGATATACCATCTGCGATTTAAATATAAAATATGGTTCTCCATATCTTCATGGGAAAATATTCAGACAAGTGAGTGTGAATAAATTGCTTAATTGATCAAATTCACCTACTGAACGATAGTCCACCCAAGTATAAACCACTCTTTGTGATCATATCCACACAATGTTGAATTTGATGAGGAGCTGATGCTAGTGGTTGGAAAAACGTTATTTTCTTCACTTTCCAATAGCAATTGCAGAGTTCATGAAAAAAATTGCAACAGTATGCAGCATTGAATTCCCAGTGTCCATAGACGCTCGATACTTTTGAAATGAGCAGTTATTCCCGGCAAGCGCAGAGGTAGCACATCGCTGTAGGAGACGTACGGGGTAAAAGGAGAGAAGTGGTGCAGCGGTGTTAACTGTCACGTGTTGGACGTTTGTCTCGTTATCGCATAGCCATATATAGTAATAATACGTCCTGTCCCTAGCATCGGAATTCTAGTGCGTTCGTGAAATAATAAACAGGCCCACTGCAGACTGAATGTTGGAATGAAGGGGGAAAAAAAGGAGAAATAAAGCAAAAAGAAGGTGAAAAAGTTCCCGTATTAGTCTTCATTTCAGTGAAACCACAGGGCTCATGATGAAAAGCATTAGGACGAATTTTACGCTGGGGCGAAAAATAGAGAAATAAAATAAATGATGGACTACCAAGACAGATTATTTTTCGTGCGTGCATTTGATTTTTTTTTCTCTGTTTCATTACTTTCACATTGTTACAGAAAAAAAGTACTTTTCACCTGCACATGGTACTGAGAACGAGTGAGAACAATTCCTGTCAGAAGTACGAATTTTCTTTTCGAACCCCAACGTTCCTGACTTAGGATAAGTACCAGTTTTGGGTATGTCAAAAATACTTGTATTGTACTTACAGGTAGTACTTGCCAAAAGTATCGAACATAGTCAGAGCCAGTATGTTATTCAAATCAAGTACTCGGGATACCCGACGTATTTATGAGAACAAGCAATTTGTGTTAGTTTTTATTTATTTTACTTTTTTTTTAATTTTTATCAGTTGACATTTTATTGTTATGTCCTCGTTAAGTCATATTTGTTTTATCTATTTCGAGAAAACAAGAGGTTTCGCTTCATCAAATTTAATTATTGGCCCTGAACGGGACAACAATTACTGTTGAAACGTAGGCTATAATTAAAGAAACTTAAATGAAATTTTTTGTTTCTTAATTTATCCTGACCTTTTTGGCATGGCATTAATTATAATTCAAGTACTCGGGAATTTTCTGGTGGAAATTTACGTAGCAATTCGCTTGGTATTTGATATTTCACGGATAAAAAAATTAAAGTGCACAAAATTTTCTCTTGTGCCCTTATCGGATTGAACGGTTAAAGTGAAAATCATCTGTAATTAATCGCCATGAATAATTTGTGAGTATAAAAAAACATGAATAGATATGAAAGTTTCAACTTCTACAAGAATAATATGCTCAAATTAACTGAATATCTTCATTACCCGATCAGAAATTTCGATCAGGGGTTTTAACAATCTAAAGCAGTTCTAATTTGTGCTCAATTTTTCAAATTTTTCATATATTTTATATGAATAACCCCATGGGGTACACGTAAGGGCATGATCAGTTTCCTCTGATCAGGTTGGTCCTACCGGTGCCCCAAACGGACTATTTGCAGCATGACGGGTACCCTACTGAGTACACGTAAGGGCTTGGTCAGTTTCACCCTCGTAGAGCCAACCTTACAAATATCTGATCAGGCCCCCATGTGCCGTTAGGTAGGCCCCATCAGATTTCTAGTCGGGTTGGCCATTTTTATATTCACTTCATCTTCATTTTGCTTTAAAATTTGAAGTTTTATTCATCCGATTTTATCTTAACAATGTACAGAATTTCTCTCCAGATCTATTTCAAGTTCTGTCAATGTAGTCAAAATACTTGGATGAATGCCTCGACCTGTCACAAGTAATGTGCTTTAAGTACCATTTGGCACTGGTGAAAAGTACCTTTTTTTGTAATGATAAATACATCAGGCTCGGAATTTCTTTTATAGCAATTAAATCACGATGATGCGAGAATAGAGGCTTAGTTCCCGGGATTTCATCGGTTTTTATGAGCTCGTCCTAACTTTCCCTCGTATTTAATTAACCACGATCCCTTAAATCACGCAACGACGTTATGAACTCTCCTGGTGCGCCACGAACCCGGTAGGAATTCCATATATCCCCTCTTCCTTCCATTTCTTTCCCCTTCCCCCGTTTATAACTCTCATGAAGGCTACGCAATGGGAGCTATTCACCGAGGAATTATGTTACATCATGATATCTGACTGTAAGTGATCCTTTAATTATATCAATGATTTATGGGATTCCGGAAATTTGACACAGATTGAGCAGGATGTGGTAATTGTATGGGTCATTTTCGCCAGACAGACGTTAATTAATTTCAATAAACGATACATGTGTTGATCTAAACTCACCGGGAACTCATGTATAGTTGAAATATTGAAAAACCATCATAAAACGGTACTACTACATTATGAGAAGAACATCTGTAATAGTATTGAGCCGGATAAGGAAAGTTCAGTTGAGATTCATCAAAATCTGATAACTGTGTAGATTTTTATAGCCATTGATTTTAATGTCGATAATCTTGTCTCCAGGAACACCTCCAAATAATGAGCCCTTACAATGTTAAAAGATCATTTACGTCACGGCTCCCTGATTCATACCGACAAAATGTACATCAATTACTCATTTTTCCTCATTATATATCCGACGGACGATTTTTTTACTACCGAAGGAAAAAATAACTTTTCCCTGTGACTCCTGAGCTTGACCAATCTCAGAATGTCCGATGATAGAACATTTCATCTTTTACTTTTGAGTAATTATTAGTAGCTCCACAAAAAGGCTCTTTTCTCAACTGTCATGAATACAAACAGAATCATTAACTACATAATTCGGAGCGACATGGAACCGTTACTCTTGCCAGGGCTATTTCAAAGAATTATTGGCGGTGATGCTCTACGATGAATGGGTCACTAAGCAACAGGCTGTCGTGACATGAACTCCGGATGGAAAAAAATTGAGGCTTTAGATAGTAAATGGGAAAGTTCACAAGTCACTGAAGAAAAAATCTATATATTCTGAATTATAGCCTTCACGAAAATATCTTATGAAGTTGAGGCTTTCAATTATTCTAAGGAGCCATAACTGCTTATCTATTTCGACAAATATATAAATCACTGTTGAAATCACGTGCCTTTGCCAAAATAATGACCCTTTGACCAAATGAATTATATAAACATGACAATATTCATATTTTGAACAATTGAAGTGGAAAGTGAGCTCCATTAGTATTCGATATCGACGTATTACTTCTTAGTTATTCGATTCAGCAACTTTCCTTTTCTGTATGAAGAGGAGTCCTATTAACTGTTATTGCTGCGACGTCATCAATCTTTTGAGGGACAAAATGTCTTTTTGCGTGGAGTAATTAAGGCCCAGCCTACACGATTCCTAAAATATTTTTGTCCCTAGATACCCCCGAAATTCCCCAGAATCTCTGTAAATAATACGTGTTAACGGGCTTACTAGATACGGCCGAAAACACATAAGAAAGGATGATGTTGAAACCAAACGAAAGGTAATAATATCTAATATGTCGGCAATTAGATCTCAGGTTGGAATAATGATGATTATATAATGAATATAATAATGTACATGTAACAGATGCCTATTTTCCCGAAAACCAGGACGAAATTCTGCAACATGGCGGCCTAATTCCACTCGCGGAACAACCACGAATGATACTTCTTACAGAATCAATACATATGGAAGACCTGACTGCCGACATTAAAAATTTTATGGTCTTTCCTTTGACCCCAAGATCATAATTGTTTATGTCTGCTTTCAGCCATAATGAGTAGGCCGGTGAACAGCTATAATAAGCAGGAATTCTGCGAAATCCTGGGGACAAAAATTAAAAATCGAAGGGGCCGGGCCTTAAAAATAAGGTTAAAAGAACCCATTCAAGCTTAGAGAATTTTTTTACGGAATTACAATAATAAAGGTTTGGCAACGGTGGCACAAACCCCACGAATGAATGAATTTCTCTGGCTTAATCTCACAGACTGGTGAAAATGTCTTTCAAATCACAACAGCATTTTCGCCATTGTGGAGCGGATGATAGCGTTTCCGTTCGTGCTTTGCTTATGGAAACCATTGTGATATGATTTTATCAATAGGATTTAGCGATGATACACGACAGTTATTGAGAAAGTATATTCCTTTCAAATTTTATGAAACATTCGTGACAAGTGGCATAGAAATCCCACCACAAAACGGAGGGTAGAAAGACCAGGGTTTTTATTCGTATGTAATCATACGTAAAATCCTGTACTTATCTCACGTTCAACATGTGTACCACTGTTCATCGGCTTCATAAATTATAATAGGAGTAGTACAACAGTATTATATCCTTTTTTGCCACAAGCTAATACCGTATCGGACCAGTTGATTAATGAAGACCAATATTTCGTTACCAAAACGTGGAATTATTTGCCAGCTCAAATTGACAATCGAATTGGAGTGTACAAGAATGGGGACAGAAAGTACCAGGGTGACTTAAGAAACGGCTCTAAGAAGATCTCTTTCTGGCACTTTTCACACCGACTTTCATCCCCCAAAGGCAAACAAACTAGACTGTCACAATATTACGTTGGTCGACCACACCCATTACAGAAACTGCAATGGAAGAGAAACAGGAAGGGAACGGGCTTTCTGTTTGATTCGACGGGGCTTAACGTCAATTATAAAAGTTGTGACAACTCAATTCAACGAGGAGCATCACCAATTTCATCGTGTCTGCCTCTTTTTCTCTTTCACAATGTTTTAATAATTATTTTGGACTTTGTTAGCTTGAAAATCTTCGAACTATTTCTCCGTTTCTGTTGTACCATCCTGACACCCAATTTCGCGCAAGAGGATTCAATTAGAAGTTGAGTCTTGCTATACTTGAAGAGCATCCGGCAGATGTAAGTAGACGGTTGTATACTTGGCGGGTAGAATGCAGAGTATACGTATATAATGAATAGATAAAAACTCGAAACTTATGTATGCTTGCTGATTATATAAACTTCATGCTTATTTAATCGTGAAGGTATATACACGATAACGATCCTCATTGAGCCTCGCTGATTCGCCTCAGCGAGTTTGTAAACGGAAATCCAAATGAAGGGAGAGCTTAAACTCTGTGGTAGGCAAAGTACGTTGTGAAAACGAGACTCAGGTGAGGAGAATGAAACGGAGGAAGGAAATAGCGAATCCTAGATGTGGAGGTTTGTACTTAATGCCCATGATGCGTCAGCCAGATACAGAGGGTATAATGAAAACAGTTTTGCGTTTCGGTTAGTGAATTCATTATGTATTCAAAAAAAATGTTAACAAACAATTTTTTTAGAAAAACATGCTTTATTTAGTAGAAGACTACCCTTCGTTTCGAGCATCTTTTCCAAATATTTGTGAATTTTCTACCATTCCTCTCGATTTACGTTAAATAATATAATAACATGGGCGGATGAAAAAGCTGCGTTGACTGATATGATATCGAGAAAGAGAAATTAATCGCGAATTCTGCAAAAAAAATGCCTGAAGGTCATGCATTTTCCGGACTCCAAGATAAATGCTCAATTTACCTCGGCATATATAACTGTTTATACAATTATGTATATGTATAGTACGATGGGTTCCGTGCGGCACGTAGCATAAGCTAAATCTCGATTTTTAACTACCTTCGTGATCGCAACCATTAAAACAAGAGTGGAATAAAACTAGGTGGAACAAGTGAAGGAAAGCGGGAGTATTAAGAGCCACGAGTTGATCGTCACTGCTCAAATTGTTCCAACTCGCAGTACAGTTGTCGTGACGGGCAACATGGCTGTATTATTGTCCCTTTCTCTCCCCAATCAATCATAAGGCGTAATTGATTAGGTTTCATATTTTCCGTACACCGGAAAACAAAAACACTCTCAAAATCATCGGTTTCCCTATTGAAATGAGCCACAAGGCGAGTAATTTAATCATACAAGGATTCGTGTGCTTTTCCTTGAAAAGGATTCTATCATTTGCTAATATTAATAATGTAGAAATTTGATAGAAAGACTTTCATCCCTAGTTTTTTTTTAGGTGAGCCGTCTGCTACGTGCACATCGAGACTGAATTCCAAGCGCGTAGCTAGAATGGGAAGTGAAAGGATATAAGAGTAAAAGGAACAAGTACAGGGTGCGAGCACTGTGACCCGTCGGGCTCTGTTGTATTTCCACGAGTAATTTTCCGCCGGGTTGTCGCGGCGAATGTTTATTCATAAGTCGCTGGAATGCACTACGGTGCACGATTGTCCAGCGGCGTGCCCGACGGGTTGACCCTATTTTCGTTTATTTTTCCGCCTTTACTCCTTTTTTTATTTCTTACTCTTCAGCCCCGTTACTCTCACGATAATGAACAAAAAAGAAGAACCATTCTATGCTATCGATAATCAAAGAGCACACGAATTACAAAGAATTTAGTCTTGGAAAATTTCTTAATTTTCCTTTAACAAGTTATTCATTATCAGCAATATCTACTAATGTTCTCAGACCACCAGTTATGAATGAACTATCTTTGAACTAAGCCGTGATGCTACGAGACTCCCTGCGACTTAATTTCCTATCTCATTACCAGAATTTTGAAACTTCTATTAGGATGATTGAGAGATTGATTCATCTCATCTCCGTTTCTAGTTTTTCACATTGCTCATAGTTAAAAGGCTAAGAAGAGCCACACCAAGGCTAACCACAAGATTATCACTTGAAAAACATGACGACTTGAGGCTAAGACGAGGTAAATAATCTCTGAGCCATAATTCGAGAAGACGATGTTGTGTCAAGACTGAGACAAAGAACAAAGTTCGCTCTGAAGTGAACTAAAAATTACTGTTGGTTTTAATAAAATTATATAATCCAGGCATTGCATATGCTGATACACTCCAGATGTTGCAAAATTCAAGTTAATAATCGCTTCACGTCAACTGCACGTGTCTTTCTACTCTGTAAGATCTTAGAGTTAGCTCATGAATGCAGACTCCATGGCTGGTTATGCGTACACTTAGCACTCAGCAAATACTAGAGAAATCATAGGCAGTAAGTGTTACTGAAGTAGGCAATCAAGTAAGTGGCAACAATAGCTAACAGTAATCGTTTCTGTTGAGGTCAATTTGAATCCGTTCTCTCTTTCATCAAAGCTCTCCTTAGAAAAACACCAAGATAATTTACAATTTCATGCAAGCACGCGTGCACTTACCATCAGCATCGGCCGGTGTTGTCACGTTCCGTCAGTATTTTACTACTACTGTCAACATTTAACACCCTTCCCGGCTTTTTGAGTTAATTTATTCTCAGCTATGATAGCAGTGCGCACAGACTTCGAGTATCGCTCGTTCGGGAAGAGACATTCCCTGCGCGTTGTACACGGACAAGCATCAGACTAGAAACTGCGATACGGCGCCCAACGAGAGCTTACCCTGAACTTACTCCGTTATGGTGATAACGCATGCGCCAGTTTTGAGCGCCGAAATAAGTTCTCCATTATTTGTGTACAAGTAATCCTCCTGTTGAGTATCTCTTTTTCGTACATTGTTGAAAGTAGTAATTAATGGATAACGATCAGCGTTTGTAGTCATCTAGACCATGATAAATAATTCATCTCAGTTATTAGGCTATTTGTTATGAGTACCGAGCTGCACGATAATTCTCGATTGCTCGGGGGAATGATGATAAAATAGGCGAATACAGCGTTATTGAAATTATTGAAATTGTGTTATTATTCGGAAATGTGAAAAATGGTACTCGAATAGTGACGTGATAGAGTCCTGCGCTGTCCTGCGCCGGCGTGGGGATTCAACGGTGGTGTGGGAGGGTAGTAAGGGGTGTACGGGGGTAAGTCAGTCAGGCCGTAGCGCGCGCTCAGAAAAGTACCCGTGCGGGAGCTTACCATAACGCCGTTGATTCGTAACTCTGTACTCTTCGTTTTCACCCCCTTTATTAACAAAATTTATACATGATAGAAATACCCTATAAAGTGCTGCGATTTTGGTTACTGAACTGTTACTCGTCGTTGTTGTTCGTTGTTGTTCTTCAGCTTGACTTTGGAAAAGTTAAATTTTATTGTTTAAAATCAGTTACTTCTGCCTTTTGTAGACAGACTATTATCCCAGTTGAGGTGGAGTGAGTACTGTGTTCGGTGAATGCATCCTAATAATGAATACAGAGCAGACCAAGTTGAATCAGAAATTGTATTTTTTCTGGGAATAATAAAAAGTTATACGCTGAAAGTGATATTTTGGTTTCAATGAACAAAGCTCCAAAATTACTGACAGAAATGACGGCAATTTAAACAGAAATAGTTCTGACAATGTCATACGGAGGATCGAGAGAATGGTTGAGAATCCGTCGAAATTATGAAGCCATTTACAAATACATTTGAATCATGTATGGCCATAGCAAGTGACGGAGTTATGCCAGAATCAACAAAATTATTTAGTGTGGTCTCCTTTAAGTTGCGCTCAACATGTGTCATATAATAGAATTTAAAATAATTGAAAGCTGAGAAAGCTAAGTCGATCGTACATGTTTCCCTATTCTCAACAAGGTAGGATATGATAGAGAAAAGAAATAATTACATGAAACACATCGGGAAAAGTGGAATTATCGAAGAGGAAACCTTTTTTCAATCACGTTAAAAGCTCAAGAAGTTTTAAGACGCTGCTTGACACGCCTCTATCAACTTCAAAGAATAGTTCAATACGGTGATTCTTCCTCGACCATTGGACCATCATTGCCAAATTGAAAATTTTGCGTTAAGCTAAGGATTTAACGTACACGTTGTTCTTGGAAGAAATGGTGTTAATAGATTTGTGCTCAAAGAAGGAAAAACGTATATATTTTGTCCATGGATAATCAATTCCATAAGAAATATTAAGGCCTTACCAATATAACAATACAGCTTTCCTTCGGTGGCACATAAAATGGAGTACATTACAGTAAAAAAGCCCACTGCAAGACCTCTTGACTCACAATTTTCCTGACTTTGTGAAGTTTCTATAGGAAGGAAAAGCTTCTCTTCGAGTCCTCGTTTTGCTTTTCTCTTTCAGCATCAGGAGGCGTTGACCATTAGCAGCCTTCAACAGACTTGATGGAAAGAGGAACGAACAGTAGACGCAAAAAATTCCGGCAGAAAAACCGAATTGAGTGAGAAAATTACGCTGCAAGTGGAAAATGAGACTTCTTGTTCTCGAAATTCTCAGAACTGACATAGCAAATTGTTTATAAATTTATGTACGCGTAACATGTAATTTAAGCAGTGGAATTATTGAGTATTGATTGGGTTGGAAAAGGAGAAACGCGGGTGCGGAAGGAAAACATCATATTTGCCGTACAGTCAAGTGTTGGAAAACTTTTACAGACACGAAAAATATGGGATGGTCATGGAATCACAGAAAGAAAGTTGAGTTGTGATAATATTAGGGCGGCACTGTCGACTGGAGAGCACAGGCCAACAACACAAATAAACTAATAACGTCCAGGGGTCATCAAAGAGTGCGCTCACTTTTTTTTTCAAAGTGCACGTACAGAGAAATGCTCCATAAGCGCTGAAATCATTGTGGCGCATTAAGACAATCGAGTATAATAAGCGGAAAATGAAGAAATTTCGTGAATGGACATATACCGATAATGCAATTCATCAATGACAAAAATTCTTTGAATTACTGCAAATTTTATATGAACTAATGTGCTAACATTAAAAATATCATGTTTGAAAATATTTAATGATTATATATGAAACTATTTGCAACGACTTGAAATATCTTCGAAAAGCAATAGATCGTACTGCTTATGCAAGCCTAGATCAACTTTATTATCAGTGTTTCCTTCCATGAAAAATTCCATTACATTAAAACCCGTCAGCCGTGAAACTTTTACAATAAAATTTATTTTTTTACTGCCGCTCGTCGAAACTACTTAGTTTCCACATATCAGTTATATGTATAGTGTTACAACGTAACATCTTTAATCATCATCGACTAATAAGGAGTAGCTGGATAAGCATCTCCTGAATGGGGGATTAGCATGAGTAATGATTGAAGAGTGGTATGGTTATTGACACTGGTGAATTTGTTTTTTCCTCAGGTCCAGTAATACCACGAGGAAATATTTGGTGTTAATTTTTTGGAGTGGCGCGAGCGTCAGGACAGGAAAGAGAGTGGTCAATATGACTCCTATTTTCCTCGTCCTGTTGGTGGCGATCAACCCAATAATCGCGCAGAATCATGGTGAGTAAATAAATATATTGCAAAAAAGTTCGAATTGACTCGGTGAATCCTGAAGGAATACCAGGATTTTCTCTTGATCCTGTGTGGACACAACCGCGGGTGTTTGTGGTGAAACTTAGGAGAATTTCGAACACTACATGTTGTGGCTCGAGTGACAGAACTTGAATAGACTGTACAATGTAGTGGTTAATGAGAGCCGCCGTACACAAGGGAATATCAATGGGTTTACGCTTAATTTGATTTTTTTTTCATTTTTTTATACTTTTAGTTCTCGTTTATTATTCCGGATTTTTTTATTCATTCAGGACATAGACGATGAAGTTGTGAGCTTTATAAGTATAGAGGTCTCGTAGAGTCATGATTATCACCCGGTCACGTCGGCTTACTTCTATAGATTCTTAAGTATCAAACTTTGAGAAGATCAAAAGATTTTGGAGATGTTTGGTGGGATATGAGAAAAAAGTCACGTAGGAGAGTTTGGAAATCTTTGGACAGTATACTTTTGTGTCTTCTCAGATTATAGTTACCAGTCTCTTATTGTTATCTTCGGAACGCTCAAGACGGAATAAAAGTTGGGGCTAAAGTTTCGTTGGTTCTGTCCCAGAGAAAAAAATAGTAAGTGAGAGGTAATTATTTTTCTCTCGTTTTTTTCTTATCTGTGAAGTTGTAAATTCAATTTTCAATTTGTTCCAATTGTTGAGCACACCATGTATTATTATAGTTCATTAACGAACAGTGGTTTCGATTGGAGTATTGAGATTTAATCAATACTATCCAAGACTGGTCAATGTGGCAGGGGGGATTTATCACTTTACTGATTGTTGAAATAGAATGAGAATCTCAAAATAGAAAATTTTATTTGGGCCAAAGATTTCCAACCCAATCTCCTTCAATTTCGTCAATTTTTCTCTAAGCGAAGCCTAAATCAAATTGTTTTTTCAATATCGTCCGACCCATATATTTCCAACGCTCATAACTTGGACAGAACCGACTATGTGAATATCATTCTAATTAATTAATGAGAACTCAGAATGGTGAAAGATTCGAACTTAGTAAACGTGAAAGTTTGAATGTGTCTACTAGTGGACTCTAAGACAAACTAGACAAACTGACCGGTTTGATGTTTTCAAGTCTCAGATAATTGAAAAAGCTATTAGCTAATGATAAAATTAGCCACTTCAAATTGCATGGTACCCATTTACAGGATTTTTCTATTGCTGGTAATTACAGAGAAAATTATGTTGATAGTTGATAATTAAAGAAATTGCAGGCCATTTCTAAAAAAAGGTAAGATCCATCAATGAATGAGAAATTAACCTTAAAAGTGGAAAAAAAATTCGAGGAGAGGGAAAACAGTGGGTCTGACTCTGTGAGGAGAGAGTAAGAGATTTTCGTATTGGCGAAAATCTGTCACGAATATTCGTGAAACCTGTTTCATGATCAACTGGCACTCTTGCGAATTTCAGTTCATTAATTTCGGAACCCCTGGAAAGAAACAATGCTTGATCTATTTTTAATTTCTTGATCTTTTTCAAACGCCCATTCTACGTAACTGCAGATATGATGCGGGTTGTTTATGTTATAATAATGTAATTCACATAGAAACATTACAGCGCACTCCGGGGGAGATAATTGACGGTAATTCTTGAACTGACTGATTCTTGCTCCATAACTGAATTCAACAATTCAAAATTGTACTAATAATTTAAAATTGAATGATCATAGTTCATAAAAAAAGGACTTCTCAGACTATTGCATCATTAATAAATTATCCACTGACTATTCCAAAGCGTCATTAAAATTCATCGCGATGTTTATATCCAAAAGGATCAATACTGATAGTGTTGAATTTAATATATCATTATAACTGATTACAATGATGATAATTTCTAAAAAAATTATCCTTATAGCATAGATCATTGAATGGCAGCTGGATTAATTGATATATGATTAGCTATTACCCGAGGGGTTATTCATTGAGTCACAGCAGCGCCTCTGTTGCCTTGATGATACGCTCCATCCAAATTCCAGTTGGTTGATTATGAGGATGCATAATCCCCATTCTATACCCAGTCAGTGTTGGCTCCCAACGGATTTTGAACAAATGCTGTAATGGACACAGCGGTAATCATTAGTTATTGTGAAATTATGTCAATAGTAAAACACTTCTCGTTACTGTTGATTGAATTTCTCTTTCAAACAACTTGGCTATTATATTACTTAGTATCACCCCTTAGAGATGAAGATACCTTGCGATGCTTTTTACATTTGTGGATAAATTCTCTCGTGAAATATATTCGACGCGACAGAAGGATAACTTCATTATTCATCGGGGAAATTAATTCACAGAGAATCGCTTTAGCACTCATAGTGCTTTTTCCCTCATCCATTTTCCTCATCCCCCATGGTTTCTACGGATTCTCTGTTGATGCTCTACAGTCGGCATCGATATCTCCTGCGGTTGTCGCGCTTTTATAGAGGCAAGGTTGTCTGTATAGTCTAGCCCGTTGGAGGACGGGATTGGTGGTAGGAGAGAATCTGCAAAAGCACGGGGGTTCATAGGCGATGCAAATTCCTTCACGGTTTGCGTCGAGCGCAGTCACGGCCGAGGTCTGTTTGAAGATTTCCTCGGAGGCTTTGAAATTCCATATAAAAAATAAGCAGAGAGAAGGGATAGCGTCGAGAATATATGAAGAGAAGAGCAAATAAAGAAGATAAAACGACAAACAACCGCACCATTTTTGTTAATCCTTTCAAAAAAAATGCAGGATTGAGAGAGAAAAACCTGGTGTTATTCACATCTCGCTAAATTTTCGAAAAATCCCCCTAGAAATTATGGAATTATCTACCATTGGTAGCACCCACGGACTGCCACTCAACGTCCAAGTACTTCGTATCATTTGTGGTATTAATGATTTGGGGTATAGGCAGGTGAATTACGCGCCATAACGTCATTCCAATGAGAAAAGTTAGGTAAGCGATTGACAAAGCAGAGTAGATTTAACTCTCATTTGTTATTTTAAAGAGATCCATACATATCGACAATTTGTTCAATGCCCGAAAATTTTTAGACACTTCAATTAAAGAGGAAATTTTTGTTGAAATTTTTCCGATGCATTTATAAATAATTAATAGAGAAAAATTATTTTTCGCCGCTTTCCCTCCTGTAATGGCATAACTAGGGTTAATCTAGTGACTTCGAAGTCTATGCAGCAGCAGCTACTGAACGTTTCAATACTTTATCAAATACAGTGGAACTCACTGAGGGGAAAACATTGAATCGTCATAACACAAGAGGTTACACTACATAATCAAAGGATGTCAGATATACTATTTTTCGTAATCTTTTTCAAAACTCTTACGATTGAAAAAAAAATATGACATTATTAGCATCTTGATAAGTTTTAAAAAATCTCACCAGAAATTATGGAATTACCTACCACCGGTGGCACTCAGTTTTTAGCTTACTTCGAAGTATCTCGTACCATTTTATGTAGAATTTGGATTATAAGAATTATTTGTCGTCAACGTAATTGCAATGAAAGGGCAGTAGCAGTTGAATTAAGCAGAGTGGAATTAATTTCCAATGACATTGTAGTCCATGTAGCTCTGGCGATCACGAGTTTCAATAATCACTCAAGTAGAGGGACATGCCAAACGAAAAAAACACTCAATAGTTGTAAAACGAAAAAAAAACAACATGCAGTAAAGAATAGAATACAACAAAGCACATTTATTGTGAATACTTGCAAACAACACCCGGGATTAAGAGGAAAAATCTGGCACAATCTATCGCAGTAAACTTTAGAAATTGTTTTCCAAAAATTGCAAAATTAACTATCATTGGTGGCGATTTCACATTATTAATGGCATTAATAATTTTGTTTATATGGTGGGTAAATTGTTTGTCGTGATGTGATTCCAATGGAAATGAAGTTTAAGGGGCATGACGCAGGGCGGAATTGATGCAATGACTTCATAGTTCATGTACCTTTGGCTGCCATCCGGTTCAATAAGTGGTCAAATATGGCAGAGCGTGGTGAGGGACAAAAGCGCAGGGTGGTTATAAAATAAAATGAAAAAGTTACTGACGTTTTATGGCAATTCCCAATAGCAGAACCCTCACCGTCCAGGTCTCTTTAGGGGCTCCAAGTGCACCTCTGCTTTTGCCAACTATTGAAGGAGCTTTACCGTTACCACTTGTCCCTTGGTCGGGACTTCTCTATGTAAATAGCAATCTTTATCGTGAAGCCAGTTGACCAATGCAACAGTATGCATAGACTAATTGATAAATGTTATGCAAATCTGACTATTTCTTTTCGAGTAAGAGTTAAATACGCGTTATTAGTTAATGGGGTCGATAAGTGAAATTGACAAGAGTCTTGTGGACATTGATGTGGACTTAGACAGCAGAATTATAATATTTCCGATGTCATTGAAAAGTCAATGAAATTTTAAATTTTCCAATTACAGAAATGGAAGATGGTCACATACCCGAATTCTTCGGGCTTCTACCAATTTTTATCGCATAATTGAGTTCAAACCTTAGTTTGTGTCAATTGGTCTGCAGGATTGACAATTTGCGAATAGCGAAATTATTAAAATTCCAGCCACACAATAATATACTGAATATTTTGTACCGAGAATTATAATGAAAAATTGGCAGCAGCGTAGTGATACGCTGTCGTTAGTCTCGTGTATTTCAATCGTTATACTTGGATTAATTCTAGATCAGAGCAACATCTATCACTAGTGGATCACGTCAATATCGTAAATCCATCGAATCGTCTAGCTAACGGTAGTAATTTATGAAGGTCCAGAGTGCAATTCCCTGTTGCACTTCAGGTTGAGTTCAATCCTCATCAAACATGCATTCTGCAAACTGTCCTTATATATATTCTAGTATTGACTGAATGTCTGGCATTTGAGAAACAAAATTATAATATAATGCCTAATTATTGTTGAGGTGACACATTTTTGACAACTACCATTTACAAATACGATATATCTGCTTCAACAATTTCCGAAATTCGGTAGGGGGAATGCGTCCCACATTTTTTTTGACAGGACATTGGAATTAATCACTGGGAAGAATTTTGGGTAGGTGGGAAGTTTTTCTCAATATATCGAGTCCACAAATAACTGAAAAAAAAATTCACATATTTTCGGACTGATCGTCGAATCTGAGACCTTACGATTACCGGTTGAGTGCTATTCCCATCAGAGTTATCCAAATATATAGTGATTTCCATTTCAAGTATCTGTTAATATTCAGATCATATTATTACGCGAGTAATGGAAGCTGATTAGTTTGGAAAAAATATCTAATATTTCTCATTCAACTCACGGTACGCTGAACCGAAGGTTTTCAATCATTACTTGCGGGACATTTTTTATATTCTCTACTGCTCTGATTTTATTTAATCGAAACCACGGATCACAATAGTTAATTCTAGGCATATCCATGGTTCAGTTTATCATTCATCCTCGGTTACTACTCGTATTCATTGCCATTATCGTAGAATGGATTCGATTTTTGTCCAACGAGCCCACACGCGCGCTCTCACTCGCTATAATTATGACCATCGAAATGGAAAATTCCCAAGTAGCGACCCTAGATGTCAGTGAACCAATAAGATATATTTGTGGCAGACTTTTAATATTTTAAATTCCATTCGAGATCTGAAGTGTACGTACTTTTTTTAGTCGGAAAAATCATTTCAGTGATACTGTCGTGAGTGTAAAAAATAGAATATTTTGGAATATTTTGGAGTCGAGATTTCCGTGAAATTCTAGTTTAATTGAAATGGAATTTAAATGCTATATACTTCAACTGGTAGTGGAATCATAACAGTAAGCTAGAATCTGAAATGAAGTTCCTAATTCCACCGACTTCCTTCAACTATCGTATAGTGTTGACGTATCCCTTAACAGCGGTTGAATTTTTTTTTTACAATTAATCAATCAATTTAAAATTACCGATAACAGATTGTCCGTAACGAACAGTATATGCTTTGTTAATGTATTCGATGTTTTATTTAATCCACATAATATTTTACTCAAAGTTCACACGCTCACATTCCTCCCATGAACGTAATATTATACGAATGGATTTTAGGAAATTAATTTCTCGGTAGAGTACCCTGATTAAGAGAGGGATTAAGATTATACTAACGTGAGGCCAGGGTATAAGCGTGCAGTGTAAAACAACGCCAAAATTATTGAAAATCGTGCGAGTTTTTGAAGCAAACAAAACAAAACTCTTAAAATCAGTCCTCTCGTCCTGTATCAAAAATCGATGCTACCTCTATTTTCACTTTTCACACAAACCACATAAAGATTCAAAAAATTGAAAAACATACTACGTAAAAAGTCGCATAAAATGAGCATTCACTATACAAATAGTATACTTCTCACGAGCCGAAGGCGAGGGTGGTAAGCACGTGAGTAAGGCTCCTTTATTGTACTTTCCGTGGTGAGAACATGATTTTTCTCCCCGGCGTAGGAGTAAAGTCCCAATTCCCTCCCGCGTAGCGGTAGGGAAGTGAGTACTTTGCTCCCGCCGGGGGGAAAAAGTATTTTTTATTGAAGTACAATTCGCTTCACGATAACTTTGCCTATACTCACAGTTACCACCATTTTTCCGATAACTTTTCTCTCTGTGTAAATTAACATGTCCAATTATTTGGATTACTGGGAAACTTCTTATTTGTAGTGGTAATGAATTCCGAAACTCATCACATTTTACCATGAAAGCAAACAATGAAGCCTAGCTGTCGCCTGAAGATCAATTGTCTGCACTCGACCGAAGTTTGATAAAATGTTTCACATTAACTCCGTGATCGATCGACTCCTGACAAATATTAACAGAAAGTATTCTGATGAAAAATCCACGAGACTTAGAAGTAACAAATCAATCAAGTCGTGAAGTCACGTGTGTATTTTTTGTTGGTATTCGTATAGTGTTATTGTTTACTTAAGAGTTTCGGGAGTTAGTTTGAGTATTCTGCATATGGCGATTTGAGAGCGTAAGGTCTGAATTTAAGTTAGGGCTTTTTTTGAAAATCTAGCCATACTGTTGAAGAACTCACTGCTTTTTCACGAATGGTTCTACCAAAATAATTATTGACTGGTAGTTTGCAGAGTATAGCTGTATATAGAAAAATGTGGAAACCTCAGGATCGCGTAAAATCTCTTTCGCCATATAGTGGCGTCATAATTCCCCTTAATCGCCACAATAGACCTGCCCACCTGGGGAAATTATCTCATGAGAATTTTCTTGATAAAAATTCTACGTTATAACGATTTCTCCCGTGAGCATTCCTAGTCTCTTCTATTCTATGCCATTAATTTTTACTTGTAAGCATTTCGGCTCAAATTTCCGGTATATTTCTTGGAATTTTCTTAACAACTGACGAATGAGGTAGTCTATCTAGCACTGCCATTCGAACCATCATCATTATCCATAAATATCAATTGCTGGTGTGGAACATTTTTACAATCCTCAAACTCTATTAGGCGTTTTACAGAAACACTCCGTATTTTTTCTCAATTTTCTTCTAGCCATATATCCTCTTTATATTTTTAAATATTGGGAACTATTTGCGATTTTGATTAAAACATCAGGTGATGATGTTTCTTATTTGCATTTGTCGAGAAGCATCTACACAATATTGCGAAAATGCAACTATAAGAATAGTCGATTCTGAAAAAAAAACGAGGATTCCTCTCCAATGACGCGGATAAAAAGGATTTCCTTCATTTTTCTCTTTGCAATCCTAAAAAAACCTGGTACAATCAAGTATAGGATTATTTAACAATCATCGTTGTAATGAATAATCTATAAAGGACCACCTGAGTTTAATCGTTATTTTTTTTAACATTTAAACGGTTTCAGCATCCCATTCCTAGGCTTGCACACACTCTCCTCGAAAATTAAGATGGGCGACGGGACGGGTAAAATTTTTGCTCGTATACCGAGTGGAAACTCTCATATTGTGATTGTGGTTCCGGTTTATGCTAAAAGTTTCACAAACGCAAATATGCAGCCCTCCCGGCACTGTTATTTCAATTCACTCGTCAAATGATGAACAACAAACCGAGAATTCAGATTACCTCATACACATTGAAATAAATAGTCTGTCCTATAGATTATAAATGCATTAATGAATGGTCAAATTTTGTACGGAGATGGTATACAAATGTTATATCTATATGACATTAAAATGAGTGTTTTTTTTTCTATTTCTGTGTGTAGAAAATACGGGTTCGTGGTTAGCAACGATTCCAGGCTGGACAATTCGAAATATTTGGCTGGAATTTCTAGATCTAGCTTTTCCGAAATTTTCGTCACATATACATTCTACTCAAATATCAATAAAAGTTAGCATAAAAATTCACAATTTCTATTTGGCACTGGCAAAAGAGAATGGAAAATCCTGAAATTTCGATCGACTTATTCGTGAATTTTCATAGCAATCATTTTTACGATAAAAGTAGAATGCAAAAGGTTTTTATGAACCTCCTAAAGGTAATAATAGCTTTGTTGGTATCATTAATAAAAATATATTATTGCTGACAATTATACAGTTATTTATTGATAATTCCACCCGGCAATACTGGAATTCATCATTGACGGTCATATTTAGTAATTGAAAATATTCCCAATTTTATTAAAATACGAGTGGCAATCGTTTTCACAATTTTACGGGACTGTACATGATTTTTCCACTCAACCTTGCTTCCTGCTTCAGATAATGCCTAAAATCCCGATTTTTTTCAATTCTCAACGGCTACTACAGTCGATAATGATCTCTTTTACTTTACACTCATTCTCGTTTTTGTCTCACTACAAAACTTCTCCCATCAAAAATCACTAGAAGTGAAATACTCGACGAAATAAAAGACTTAACATCGTTGATTGTCAGAGGATGCTAGGTAACTACGGAAAATCGAATACGGCGACCCGAGACCACTGGAACCTCCAAATCGTCTCGCGTTACGAGAATCCAATTCCAGGGAAGATTAGATCCGAGTTCTAATAGAACCAACGACGAGAAACGAGAGTTCACGCGATTCCCTATCCTTGAAAGCTGGTAACTTGCCGCCCACTCCCACCACTTCTACACATATCGTTTTTTCGTGCCGTTTTTTCAGTTACGTCGGCTTCAACCATCAAATTTTTGTGGTTTTTACTCTCATCCATACAATTCCAAAATAATAATCTAATGTGAGTAACTTCAACAACTAAATCGTTGAAAATTGTCCTTACTCAAGTCTGGTAATTTCCTATGGAAATGATAAAATTATCAACAGTTCAAATATACCCACATAGAATAAAGTCACTCATGCGGTTCCACATAAAAATTCCAAATTATTGAGATTTTCATCAAATTGGAAATGTGTGATTACTCGGAATCCCTCGGAATTTCAGTACAACTTAAATATACAATATTTATAAATATGTGGTTAATGAAGCTTCTCAATTATGCACATCGTAATTTACCTATTACTGAATATCGTCAAGAATATTAAGAAGATGTTTAGAAACAAACCAAAACGATCTATTATCGTAGTGCATCACTGTTGCTTTCACTGTATCATTCAAAACGTTATTAAAATTTTTGTAATTTAGCTAAGACTATATGAAATTATTAAAATCTGCCAATTTCACCTGCTATCAAGACAACACTATTTAGTTGCACTTCACAGTTTCTATCTACATATGTTCCTCGTATTCAAATAACAGAGGCATTTCAATGGTGAATGAAATTATCTCTCCAGGCCGTTCATAATATTCAAAATTCACAACAACGAAATTCTGAAAAATGCAGTGAATAAATAGAAAAGTTATGAAATATTTATCATCAAAATTCTGAATTATTCGGATGATTTTTAAGCTTCCTAGGATTTTCATTAACGAATAACGAATGGATTGGCGGAATGAGTTATGTGGCCACGATTATCGAGGCACCGAGTGATTGGATAATCGATATTGAAGTTCACACCCCAACTGCTCTGGTAAATTCTGTTCATTCATGCTTGGATGGAATGAGCTGACGGAGCACGGACGTGGCACTCAGTCTGGGCCGACCTATCAGCATTTATATTGATGCACACGCCTGGCATTGCTGTCCGGGCACTCATATTCTCTCTCTACTTTTTTTTAAACAGTTCAATTGAAAAGCCCTTATCACCTGCATATTGTATTTCTAGCATAATGTTTTGAAGAATACAGAGGAAGCGAGAAGTACCACCACCACCACTGGAAAACCAACCTGCACTGCAGAGGTTTGCTTTCCACTCTGAAAGCTATTGAACAAAAAGTACTGTAAATGTTATAAAAGAGTAAACGTGCATGCCTGACCTTTCAAGAATATTCTGCTTTACCTCTTTTTTTTTATTCTTCACGCACGCACGAGAATTCAAGCTGGATACCTCGGGTTATCCCCAGGGAATCCTGTAACCCTCAATAAAAATTCCCTCCCGTCGCATGTACCTTCTCGTTTCCCTCTTCTCATTTACAAACGTGAGAAAACGATCGTCGATCCACTCACGTTGTCGTGCCTTTTTCTCTTCTTTTTTCTTTTTTTTTCTCATCGCCCCGTATAATGTTTGAGGCCGAAGCATTTTCCTCTCCCAATTACGCCCGATCCTCACCCCATGTCACCCACGGTCATGGACACCTGGATTTTTGCCAGGAGTAAATTCTCTGGAAAATTGAATCACTGGGATCGCTCGTTCATTTGCATTCTTAATAATGATAGCACATTTAACAGGGTCATTTGTTGTACAATCGTACTGTTCAGCTGAACATTCACTGGGAGCAAAAGACGGTGGGCGCACACCTTAACGCCAACTGCCATCTGATAATTGGGAGCTTTACCTCCCAGGCATTTTGCCAGGGTATACGTTAACGGTTGTTTAGATTGGCGACAATAATAACATTAATAATGGGTTAACCCAACACAATACTATACCTGTATTGTGATTCCTCGTTACCCTCCCTGCTACCCTCTCTTGTGTCGTTACACTGTATGTATGGGTTAACACACGATGCACAATAATACGATACTTTGGTACCACATATACAGAAAGACAAGACATTGCAGACCGACCGGGGGGGGGGGGGGGGGGAGGGGAGCTCGCAAGAAGACAGGAATATCCCGTGTGTATATTTGCCCAGTATGAAAGTGTGTGGGAAATGTGGTTGACCCCCGTTGGAAACCCTGTTAGGCGAATTGTTGTAAAGAGACTTAGGAGATATACTCTGATACTAGGAGCAAAGAGGGACAGACGTGAATGCAGGATTATAGATCATAATGGAGAATGTAATGGTGATACTGGTACCTACAATAATAATTCATATTCCCTACCTTTGTTTGGATGTATTCGCAAACTCGTGTAAGTTGGCCCCTACCAGTTTCGAATATGCCATTGTAACTTCAGTTATTAATTCAAAAGTGGTTGCAGAAAGGGGCATTTATTTTCTATTTGTGAATATATAGGGAATGATTCACTGACGCGGACGAATGACATTCACATAACGCTCAATTTCTCGGGGAGGTAACAACAAAAACAGTCAATTGTATACGTGTCATTAACTAATGTTTTTCAACTGTGGAGAGAATGGAAATTGGGCATTTGTAACGTAACAATCGATCTTGAAAATTCTACTCTGGTTTCACCTGCACCAGTCGACGAATAAACAACGTCACTGTTTTTGTTTTTTTTTTTTGTTTTTTCCGTTTTAGTTATGTCTCGTTTTGCGTACATCGGGAAACCTATTACTACGGGTGCCGCGAACAATTCGTTGGGAATCGTTTTGCATTGTAAAATAATATAGTTTTCCAAGTTCAAGAAGGGGGGCTAAAACTGTTCAAATAATTGGAAAAACATGTCATATGGTTAACGACTAGTCGTATATGAGCCTGTTACAGCGATGATAAAAGTCCCCCGTCGCTGTTGTCCATTCGTTCGTGAGTGCAACGAAGAAAAATAGAAAGAAAAAGAAATGTTCTTGCATCGTGTGAAGCAGGATCCATGGTTTTCTATTAGATTGAGCGCGGAGAATACACCGAGCAAAATCAATAATTCGCATAACATTTTTTTACTATGCAAGACTTCATATCTTCCAACACCGTGATATAATACGGAGCAAGTCATGCAGAAGGCTTTGCAGTGAATGAATAAAAGAATGTGAACAATAAAAGTTGAGTATCTCCGCTGCCTCGCAGAAAAGACGTATGTCTCGGAGTATGATAAAAATTCACAGATTCCATTCGTCGAAGTTACCGGGGATAAGCAGTCATGCCCATCACAATGCTGCTTTTCATCTGCCAATAGTCCGAACCAGTGACAATAAGGTGAGGAGATTTCGCATATGGCTCTCCTTTTCAAATGGCTGGATTAAATACTGTGTTCTTGTATGACAAACTGCCATTTCGTAGTTTCTCGCACCTCCTCTTCTAACTTTTATGTCCCTCACTCGAGTATTTCCCACGGGGGCACTGTGAATCACTCCTAACGTAGAACATGTGATGCGTAGATTAAAATAGAGATTTTATTGTTCTACTTTTCTACCGATACCGTGGATCGATGTTGCATTGAAAGCAATGGGAGGCAGAGAAGATGGATATCTCATCTCTCGCTCCCACTGTCCTATACACATCCTATAATTCATCTCCGATTTGATTTTTATATATATATATTGTATCATGAACCAATGACGGTGGGCGAGTGAGTATATTTTCACCAGATAAATCCGACTCCCAACTTCAATTCTGCCCAATATATAACTTGAAATGGAAATAAATGATCCTGCAAAAGTGTGGTTTATGGATTAACGGCGGTGTAACTCAAAGCGCAATGATAGAAAAATAGTCTTTACTGTCAAGTTGAAACGGTACAACTGTTAATGTAATAAATAGTTTCATAGCTGGATATTCTTCGGGGATTTGGAAATTCCAGTATCTTCTCTGGTTGCCCGTGGATAATTCACCGAACGAGTTTCGTATAGAGTGGAACATGAGGAAACTTTGTGAGCCTGTGGATGATCTTGGGATACGAGTTAGGAGCGTTTACCGCGACACTGTTTGCCACCAGTTATCCGACTTGCCATACCCCACACCACCTTCGATTCTTACCTGCTATGTCTCTCCGGAGGATCACGTGGGGTGTGGTGGTAGGGGATCGTAGTCGAAGTAAGAGAAAGTACCAAGCTGCCTTATCTTTTTGTCTTGCGCGTATCCACCCGCATTTCTTCATGCTCCCAGGGGTTACGGATCGAAAGACTGTAGAATCGCATTCAAGTCGACGTCATCCTCCCTTCTCTGTCCTCACTCTGCTCGTTCTATCGTCTCTCCCCTTCCCCACAACTTTCCGTATTCTATCGTTTTGACTTCTTTTGAGGCTTTTCCGTGCTACTTTCTTTCTATGATTCTATCCTATTTCTCGTCTTTTATACCAACCCAGTTGTTTTTCTTTGCCTCACCCCTCTTGTTTCATCAAGAACAATATTACGACGATATCCTTTTCCTCTAGAAATACGATTTTCGGTAGATCCTCAGGCAAGAATAAGTACACGGGAGTCGTCTAAAGGCTTGCGCGACAAGAGCTGAACATTCTGCTTTCGTCATTCTCTGGATAGTCCCGTCCTTCGTCGGTTACCAGCATGAATTTTCCGTCGGAAATCAAGATCCTTTATCTGAAATTGAAATAAGAGATAAAAAGTTTGGTGTAATCGAATGGTAGAATTTTATTATGGATAATAACGCCAGTGTATGATCAGATGTAATGATACACTTCAGGCAAGACTAAACTGTGAACACAATTTCCAATCACTGATGGATTAATTTGAGACTCGTTGCCAGACAAATCATAAGATTTCTTCCCTAAAAAAATTTAATTGGACTCTACTTCCCGTCATTATGACCATGTAAATCGTCACATTCGTCAAATTTTCTTCTGTAGCAAAAGAGAATTTATGGCGAATCAAATGATAATTATTATGTTTTTCATTTTTGTATTGAAGTAGAGGAATCAGAGATGCAATTGTATATCAAACATAGGGACACGTTTTATCTCACCGACAGGCAAGCAATGGTTACTGAAAATCAATCGTAAAGAGTAGAACGCAGATGAAAATAAAGAATTCTTCCATGGCTCGAGGATTGGCATTTTACGATTGTGAAGAACACAATAAAAGAAGCGGTTTTACAGCCACCTTACCCACCCCTACACTCTCACCGCTATTAATGACCAAGCTCTCTGGGTCACTTTTACAGTTTGCGACTGCTGCTACGTTCAGATAGGAGTGGGGGTGGAAAGAACATTGGCACGTTACAGGCTCTACTCGGCTGATGGCTTCTCGGATTGCGTGTCGAAGGTTACATCGATTGCTTGACGCCCATAAAGAGCTCTTTCTTCCACCGTTGAATTTGTTAGTTATTTCTTATTTTTTGGGTAGTTAAAATTATTCGCAGTACAAATCTCATGGTTTCTCATTAATCTTGGCCCCGTGGAGTAAGGAAAAAATATAATTTCATTTTCTTTCATAGGATTTAACTTCAAGTATGGGAATTCCCTTGGTATCCAATGTATTTTATCATTAAATGTAAAATAAGCAAACAAAAATAAAATTTGGCCGTAAATTAATGGAGATGTCCCTCAGAATTTGTGATAATTTTAATACAAATAAATCATTAAATACCAAAAAATAGAGAATCGATGCTTTAAAATTAGGCGTACATCCCTGGAAATCAAAGACTTTTTTTTTCTCCACGCCTAGTCGGTTAATAGATGTGTTCGCTGCATTATAAAAAAAAATAGGAGAGTTATTGTCGTAGGTGGAACCAAATGTATTTTTACTATCATATTGTATAAATTGTGCCAGTTGCGAATTTGGTCGGTCTTGAAAAATTTCTTCCTCAATCCCCGTGACTCCAGCCTTTCTCTTCCTTGTCTCCTTGTCCTCCGCGGCACTCAAGTGCCTTGCAAGAGTAGTTTGAGAAATTACATCAATTTATGCGCCATGGTAAGCAGCCGAGCTCTCTCCCCGTCCTCTCACTCTCCCGATCTTCTTTCTGGGGACAAAAAGAAGTACAGCAACCTTCCGGTATGAAGCCAGCGGTCGTTACGACCTTCACCAATTTTCTAAAAGCCTCTTTACTTAGCCTCCTCGTTCGTGTTTCTTTTTTGCCATTTTATATTTCTTTTTATGTAACATTTTATTAATCTTCCCCTTTATTATGTCACAAGAAAAGAAATCCGCTTGACAATTTCTGAACAGGAATAAATTTTCTACTCGAACCTTTAATTACTCAGCAGATATGAAATATAATCTTTATTATTTGTGAATACAGCCTACGCTTGTACTTTAGTTATTATATTCTCCCCGATATGGTGAGTTTCTACGTTATAAGTAAAGGGAGATATATCGTTTGCTAATGAAGCTTTTCAAAAATTTCTGAGAAACCTCCAATAGTGACTTTAAATTTTTAAAAAATGGTAAAATTTCAGTATTTATAAAAATATTTTGTAAAATTTCATTTTTTGTATGACGATTACCAACGAGAATTTTACAACTTATTCAAAGTTTTTATGGGAAGTGGAATATTCAGTGTCCAATAATATTAAGCTTTAAAGGTTTTAAAAAAATATATTTACCATAATCTTTTCAATTTCTATTAGAATTTGATAACTATCAGTATTCCCAAGTAACGACATTAGTTAAAATTTCTGGATCAATCAATGCGGTAGAAAAAAATTCTTTACCGACCAGTAAATAATACCGCGAATCAAATTTCGTAATAGGATATCATTAGCGAAACATTTGACTCCTTTCACTACTTACAATTATAAAACTACAGATAATAGAAGTCGCACTTGGAGTTCTTTGCAGTGCGAATTTAACAAAGTAATAATTGAAATTATATTCATCTGAATTGTGCTGCTGTCGTGCGTCATTTGAAGCCAATTGGAACATGAAACTCCCCTCTCTTCAATAACGATCAACAAGTTTGTTGACGTCGAACGGAGCCACTAATAAAGCTCATAGCAGTATTACCGGAAAGCTGATTGCACCACTCACTGAGTTCTCTTTTTTGTTGTTCCTTACTAATGCAGTTTCTAACGAGAATTAGGCGCCTAAATTAAAACAATAACAAGTCCAATCATTAAAGAAATCAGAAAATTAGTTGTCTACATTCAAGTTGAAATACAAACCTTTAAATTGTTATAAAGTGTAGCACACTAAAAAAAAGATTTTTTTGAAAAATATATATTTCCTTATACAAAAATCTCATCGTCTAAAAATTCACAGAAAACAGTACACTAAAAAAATATTGCATTCAGACATTGCGCACATTTTATAAAAATAAAAGGAAATTGGTTCACAACGAAGGGATGCATTCTCGAGTCAGATATGAATTTTTTGTATTGATGCAACTAGACTTAATTTAAAAAACCATATTCTCATTATCAATGAATTACCTTTATCTATCAAATTTGGACAAGAGAATATTTTATTGCTAATCTACGAGTTATGAGCTTTTTACGATAAGTGAAGATGAATTTAAAAAAAAATCAGAAAGAACATCTCAGTGCAGTTGTTCACCAGATAATTTACTGAATGAAGTTTCCAACGATATTCACAAGCTTATAACGCAATCTCATCCGTCGAGGAGGATTAAATGGCAAAGACAGACTACGATCGACCTGAAACTAGACCGCAAACCGGACGGTTATTAATTGTTGAAGCTCGGCAGAAGATAGTTAGGGATGGCTACTTTGATAAATTTACCAACAAACCGTTACATCCACAAGCTTCACGTCAGTTGCGATGCCAACGTGTACCTTTTATTCTCATTTTCATTATCCCCCTCTCAGTTATGTTCCAGAATAAAGTGAATTTCTCTCTGCAAAACGGCTATATGGATGTGTATGTATACGACGCAACCTCGGATCAATCATTCGGTGAGGCGTGTAGCCGAGTGTGAAGCAACCGCGAGAGTGTGTTTTACAGTAATTACAGTATATCTTTTCGACATTGCCTTAGCCGCAAGTAACTAGATCGATTGTTGTGGCTTATTCTTCTCCTTTTTTCATTGTGCATCAGACCCAGAGAGATTAATTAGCATTATCCGAGTGAATCTTCCGGTGGGTTGAGTACAATGAACTATCTCCCACATTTCTCCTCCTTCTCCCTCTACCGACTTCTTACCTATAGTAACACAATTTATCTACAAATTCTGAAAATATTAACTGTCTTCATATCCGGCTCTTGGTGTTGTATAAAACGTTCGTACCCTGAAAAACTAATTACTCACTTTATTCATTCTATTTAATCTCAGTTTAGGTTAAATTACACCTCGAAAGTCCAGACAACCGAAAGCATTGCCGCAGACATTGCTATTTGCTGACATTTAACGAAACATCCAGTTTGGACGGCCAACAACGAGTTGAGTGTAAACCTCGGAGGTTCCACTGGATGAGGTGACGTCGGAGAATTGCGAGAAGTGGGGGGGGGAGGGGAGGGGGATAGAAATAAGGGGGGAGGGTGAGCTTGTTGCCACTAACATTTGTAAACTAGCTTTTGATAGCATCAGTATGGTGTGGTAGAGACATGAGAAGTTTGCTTCACGCTGCGCTTTCCGTCTTCCACTCTACTCGGAAATTTTACTCTCATGTTGCGATTTGCTACCAGGCACTAAGAATTCCAATAACGTGAAAATAACGAACCCACCGTGTGTGTACATTTTCCCCCTACTGGAGTATTGGTTATAACGTGGAAGTAGTTGTAAGATTTTTCTGCCAAACAACTTTCGTGAGGTTGGTGAAAGACAGGCTTATTTCTTGGTTTACCAGAAATGTGTAAATCTTGAGTGAAACGGAAAAGAGTAATACCGAAAATAAATGAAAATGCTGTTTGAGTTTGGTGATTTCCAGCTTGCCATTTACTAACGTGTTTACCAAAGTTGTGGTGATTTGAGGCAAGCAGAATCAGGGTGGAGGAATTGGTATTGTCAAATGTGGCTTCCTCTGAATAAGCCACAATTATAAGTTATCCTGAATATATTATAGAACACTCAAAAAAGGATTTGTCACAGTACCAAGTGTTACTCGGGGCAAGTTATTTGTTTGAGTGTACTGTGAAAAAAAGTTTTTCGATTCAAGTAAATCGCGATTTGAATATAATACACTTTCTCCATTCGAGTCAGAAGTTTGTGATCAAATTAGTCCTAGTTCCAGACTGTTTTTGATTAGAAAACACATTTTAATTCATTTCGTGAACATGGAGCCATATAGAGCTCATCATCCAAAGTATCAACTATCCAAAAAATTCTAATTCGATTGATAAGCTATTGATGGTAATTTCTCTACAAAATTTCCTCTGGGAAG
Organism: Psyttalia concolor; assembly: GCA_030522845.1. Lineage (NCBI taxonomy): Eukaryota > Metazoa > Arthropoda > Insecta > Hymenoptera > Braconidae > Psyttalia > Psyttalia concolor. The sequence continues at coordinate 89,105 of JAPYZM010000007.1, read as the reverse complement.
TGATCCTTAAACTTTGAACGATATCTGCAGTTTTCGTAGGTAAAATTTAACTTCGACTGAATTTGCCAAAAACTCAATATTCAAGAAATGCTCGCGCAAATTTGATTATTTTCATTCCATGCACTACTTCAAAACTCAGCATATCTCCAGTACCAGAGTGCATCGAAATTTTATAGAAGTGAGTGGTTCTAAAAAAATCGAAAACAGCCTTCATTCAAATTTCCGAAGTGACCTGATTTTCTGAAAACATTTTTATCTCTCAGTGTAACAACGGAATTATTAATCAGGAAATGACGATATTCCAAAGTGACAAATGATGATTTTTAAATCATTTGCCTCACGAATTTAGATATCTTTCCCGATTGTGGCCAATAAATCATGCTCAACATTCACCCTATCTGATAGTTTATCTTTGCGGATAATAAGGCATTACACAGATTACCGTAAATCGAGCCACTGATGGTAAATGATAAAGAAAATGTTACAGCCAGTGAGTTGTTATTATCAGATCAGCACTCACCTCAAATTTGCCTCCCTTCCAGGCTTTCTGTTCTTACCGTGAGTTTAACAGACTGCTAGCATTTTGTTTCTTGAAAGTAGTATGACTATTCGAGGGTTTACATCTAATTGAGCCTGTAAACTCCTCATCAGCTTGACTCGAACTTCATTACCTATGGTTGAACTACCCCTTCAAAGATCCGTCAATAACGGTATTGCGCTTCGCGGGAGCTAATCGATTATCTGCATGAGCCAGAAGCCATAATCATCCCCCACTTTGAGATGATATACAATTGCATCAACTCCCAAATGCAAACAACTAAGAAGAAAATTAAAATGCATCTCATTTTATCATTAGCCTGTTTAATTGTCTTTTTTTCAGTTTTTCTCTCATACTTTTCATCCTTTTTATTTAGCTCGTATTGAACCGCCAGTTTTCTCACAAAGTGTGATTTATCGCTGGACGGTGTGACACTGTGAATAAATAGATAGGTGATCGAAAACAAAATCCCACGGAAATTGGTATAAATGGTGAGTGAACGGTTGCCAGCAGAATGTTATAGATAGCACTGAGGTTGCAGCATGAAAGTAGGAACGAGATGCAGCGAATGGGACAGATGAGAAAATAACGAAGATCAAAATATACAGCTATAGAAATACTCAAATAGTCGTACATTAGCGGCAGGACGGAATGCAAAAAGTGTTTAAACATTAAAACGAGTTTCGATCCACGGTTTTCAAAGGCTTGGATCGGCGCAATACGCTTATTGATCGCATTTTAACGATGCTTTTCAGTTAGTCGTGGGTCATTAAAAGATTCATCTCTCTCTCTCCCTTCCTCTCTCATTTTACCCTGGTACCAGTATAACTGCCTCATTCATGGAGGATGGTTTGAAGATTCGATTTTATTTTCTGGCAATGGCGTGAACGCGAATTCCTATGCGTGTTTCGTAATTAAAGAGGGGACTGGTGGTGGAACGACAGTAGTATCGATGGGTTGTATGCATACTCAGGGTTGTTGAATACGAGTGTGTGAGAGAGCAAGCGCAGGTTGAGCGAGCGACACAAGCAGTGTTGAAAGAGAAAGGACATCAGGATATGCCAGGTATAAATTCCACAGAGTTGAATACGCCATCTTTACTGCGTCCTATCATTTCGAATGTTGGCTGACCCTTTGCATTGTCACATTAGATCAGATACATCTCTAAAAATAGTCTGCTGCGATAGATTACTCTTACATCGTTTAGTACGTACTCGTGAGGAAAGGTGAAATTGACTTTTAGTATTCCGCCATTGATTCATCCAAAGAACCAATTCGAGACTTCTATTCAGTATCATTATTCCAATGCCCTTGATAGAGAGCTCAAATTTCAATGAACACGGATAACTATATATAGAATGATTAATTGGAACATTCTGGATAAATCCATTCAAGCCAAATAGCCACAAAACCTGAACGTATCCATCATCAACGCGTAATAATCACTCGAATCCACCTAGTGATCAAAAGTAAATAGTAAAAGTAAAAAGAAAGGGTTGCCCCATTGGTCTGCCCCACTATACGTAAATCATCTACCCTACAGTTATTATTAAGACTACTCCATTAAAAAAACCACAAAAGCGAGGTGTCAACTGTAATTACACGACACCAATATTAGTTTTTGAAAAGCCATCGCCGTTACTTTGTAAGGAAATAACACACTTGAATTGTTCTTATATCCAGTGAGCTCAATTTATCAGATTGCTCATGATAGCAAGAACAAAAAATAAAACAACTCAAATGAAAACGTAACAAAAACCCCACAATACACAACGTGGAGATTTGGGGGTCCCTTCAAAATGTGGTTTGGACTCGACTAATCGAGCACGCTAATGTATGCGCCACGTTTTGCCGAGGCGAAACAATTTTTCTTTTCACTTTCGTGCTATACAGCTTACCTCCATGTGCATTTATGTGCCGGTAAGCCTTTTCTTGCCGTTCAGTGCCGCCGTTCTTGTATTTATTCTTCGTGTACGTGCGTTTTAGAAGGTCGTTTAAGCGGCAGAGAAGCAGGTACGAAAATAAAAACATTACAAGAGGAAAAAGAGACCGGTCACAGCAGGGGGTAAGACCCAATAGACAGGTAACTAAGGTGGCGTAGTTCGCATATTGCATAATACACGTTCGGGGAGATTGCATCTTGAGGTGTGTTTACTGGAACAAGCGAAAATGGCCGTGTGGTACTATTGAAATGGCTGGGTCGTTCCGGTGTACCAAGGAGAGGGAGGTTGTGGGGGTCAAAAGCCGCACTGTTACACAATACCGTTTGCCCCACCATCATAACAATTATATGCCTTGTGATTCTGCTTCTATCGTCGCTTGTACACATGTGAAACTGAAAAGCTTGGTATTTTCCAGTGATGAGTTTCGGTATCACACGGAATATTGGAGTCGCCAAAAAGGGGAGGAAAAAGTTGCCAATTCTGTGAGTTCTGTTTCAAGCTCTTTTTGAGTTTCTAACGTCAATTGTCCAACTGGAAATTCAAGATAAGTTCTTTCACTGCGACTTCTGTACTACGGAGATGGTCGAAAATGAAAACAAAACCGCTGGAAGACATTAAATGAAAGAGACTGTCAGTTATAGTCTCTCTCAGGAGGATGCCGTAAGTCATGTGGTAAACTTTGTTCTCCCTCTGACGCGCAGGCACCAAAATCAGAAACACTGCGATTACGGGACATATCTAACATCGATTCACTCTCATTGGTATTGGAAATCCCGGCAATGTAGAATATAAAGAAAAGGAGCATTGATTCATAGGAACAAGCTCTATCTTGACATTTCGTAGATCTTGAAATTTTTGAAAATCTTTCACATCATTTTGAAGATTGAATTTAAAACGTTCAAATGTTTGAACTTTTGTTAGTTCGAGGTTAAGATTTTAATGAATTTTTAAGTGAATTCTGAAAATTTCGAATCTTCGAATCATATTTTCCAGGCATCAGATCTAGGGTTTCGAGAGGGTTATATGTAGGCGGTAACGCTCGAATTAATTTTGTAACACATAATCACTTATTTATTAAGGCCTTTTGAAGCCTCATACTGTGGGAAAAAATTAAAGTTTAATGGAAAGTGGACCAGAACTTCTCAGATCAGTAACGTTTATTTAGGATTTAATGATAGGAATGATCTCATCTGTTTTTTATTCAGGGTTACGGTTTTGCATGCAAAGTGCGGCTTGGACTTTGAAATGAGTCAATCGTGAATTATCACTATTCATTAAGAGTTGATAAATTTCCCTTATTATCTCCCGGGATTAGTCGGAGAAATTTTAACTACAGTTTCACTCGAGACAATCGCCGCTACACCAGTAAATAATGGATTAATCTCACCACGTTCTACTATATTCGAAAAAAATATATGGGTACAATGTTCATCTGAGGCTACGACATTTGCAAGGATTTAACCATTAATACGTCAACGTCCTGTGTCTGCCTGATGAACGGTATTAATTTCCCCGTTTCTCGTCGTGTCTCTAGTGTTTCCTCTTCAGTCATCCCCTTCCCTCACAGCTTCCTTTCAATCTCCCTTAGTCCCTCCTGCCCCTTCTCACTACCATTACCCTCACAGAAAGCTCACCGACGATAGCTAGCTCATACCTTTCTCCAACATTCCCACCACCTAGCTTGGCTTCTTGGCGTTGTCCGCATTCCAACCATCGGGTTAAAGTGTGATTATACGCTCAGGGCAATAGCGCCATGCCCTTTGGTTTATATTTTCAGTCAAATGGCTGTTATCATGATATACCAAGCGTCATTTTCGGAGAGAGCACATTTATATTCCTAGATAATGTCTTATCGCACTCTTTCTGCTGCGTTGATACTGGGAGTAATACTCTGTCACCATAATCTGTCTCCATTTTAATTAAATCACTTCCCTCCTCATACTTGATGTATTCTATGCATTTTATAGAGAAGTTATCTTGTTACCTAATTTACATATTGGTAGACTTGGAGAAATAATGATAGGTGGCAAATAATATTTGATGGTGATGGTGCACAGATTTACTATTCACGTTTATTCGCAAATTCCTCTCTCGTTATAGAATAAATAAGTTACTGAATCAATGCATTGCAATTTCCATCAAATAACATTCTTTGTATTTATTGGTGTCTGAGCATTCAACAGATTGTTTAGAGGTATCTGCGATGAGGCCAACCGTTTAATTAAACCGAATCCGATGCTTATTGCGATTGACATCAATGAAGCTGGATTGAAGATAAATCGAAAATTATAGAAAGCCAGACTTGTATAGACAAGGAAACTGAATTCAACATTAATTGCTACCATTTAGCCCAATGAAATTCTAGTATCTACTGATGGTTTTATATTATTCAAATTAGTTACCTAGTATTATTCTCAGTTGGCAAGAAATCTGAGATTATATATAGAGACACAATAGCTGTTGTACAGCTAGTACTTTGAAGTTGGCCATAACAGAAGGATGATCGAAATTGAATTAGGCCATAGGAATACTGCTTCCGGATCACTTGGCTGTACAAGGACTGAGAATCCATTCAAACTCATTGCTAAAAGCGAATAACTATCCCCAGGGTGAGTTTGATCTCTCGCTTCATGTGCATGCTTTCTCCAAGCCCCTCCTATATTACTCCTGCTACCAACTACCAATGAAGGTATCTAAGACCTCCTTGGGTTTAGCTTCGAGGCGTTAGTCATACTGTGACCCTTCTGAAACCAGTAACAAGGTGAATAAACTTCGACCACACACTACAACGGCTGAGGGGGGCTGGTTGGTGATTACGATGAGAATTCTTTGCAAGATTTTGTGCTCTAGTTTTGATGCTCACGAATCATGCTCATGCGTCAGAATTTAAATTTTGTTGTTGATTTTAAAGGGACGTTAGAATGATCAAATCGTCAAAAGTCTTCTTATGGCTTTATTCTCAAATTCTTATTGCCAATTTCTGTAGAGTAGTGGTCAAACGAGATAAGTGTATTTTTCCTATCTATATAAAATACAGGTTACGTCCGCAAGGAGTTGTTTTGGAAGATAAGGTCACAAGAATATTCTTGTAACTGATTAATTTTGCAATAAAAAAAAGTCTTGTGTTAATTTCTCCTTACATTATGCGTTCCTGAGATAATACAGAGTTTGAAAAAATATGTAAAATGCACTTACCCCATTTTACCACTTCGCTACGGATTTTAAACAATTCTTTTGAGCGCAATCAGTCCCTTGATCTGTCGCGTAAATTTGAATGTGTGCAATTGAAATAATTAATTTTCTGTTTCTAACTCAGTTGATCGTATATAATTCTATAGATTTTATGGGGTTCTATTAGCCAACACATGCGAGTATACCTTGATGCCAGCGCCGGGGTGATGTTCGAGACGGGATATATGTTTATGACGACGGTAACCGAGGAGAATGAGAGAGGAACTATAATGGAACTCGCACCCTCATAAATATTCACAGTGAAATCTACCTCTCGATAATAACGACCGCGAAAATGTACGAGAACCACGTGGTATCAGACATTGGATTCTGGGGCTTTTGGTAAGTGGTACATCACCAAATGGAATGCTCAGTGGTACTTCATGGTGGTGAAACAGGCAGGAGGGCACTGCGTTTCACATCTTGATTCCTCCACTTTTCCTCTCTCGGTTATATCGCGATCATCGAGGACTTCATGTGAAATTCTCAGGTATAACGTTCGCCCTGCACTCGTCGTTCGTAATTAAGTCGTAGATCATAAGCACTATCTCGATCAAACTGGGTAGCGTAACTTCCGATCCCTCCTTGGCCAACCACCGCCCCTGCTTACTTCAGCCACCCGCGAACCAATTACCGTCTCCATTAGCTGAAGATATTGTAGACGTTGTGATAATTAACAGGAGTAAACTGAGCATCGTGCACTTGCGACATTTGCATTGGTAACATTTTCGTTCAAACGATGTGGATGAATTCGGAGAGAATATCAACAGCGATTCTATTTTACGAGAGGATATATTTTGAGAAAGTCGTTCATGGCTGATAGCATCCAAGAGCTATTGAAGTAATTTGGTGAAAATGGGGGAGAGTGGGGTGACATGGAACGTCTTCAATTAACAATAACTCGAGATCAACGGATTGAAATTTAGCAATATTCAATTGCTCAAGCTCCTTAGAAATCGAGGTTTCAACTTTAAAATCGTTAACGAAAGGTTGCAATATATATTGATTAAATTTCTTTATTTTTTATGATATTTGACATCATTCCATTCTACTCCACTCTGTTCTATCTCAACTGATGTTTTTTGAATTTATTTTACTGATTTTGATAGTCATATTTTCTATGAGTACTTCACTACTGACGTTAATTTGAAAGTTCAGTGATATTTGGAAAATCATTCGAAAATAATCATGCGTCTGACGCATATTTGCGGTTAAACGATCTATTTGAATCCTGAGAAATAATTGATCTGGCGATTGAATTTTAGCAGCAAAGACATTTTCGGAAAATAGTACATTACCAGCAGTATTCAAGAGCACCAAAGTAAAGCACAGCAAACACTCGCAAACTATCGGATCAGTCTGTCGTTTCTACCCCCTATCTCAATTCTTTTTGGTCACATTCTTTGCTTCTTCTTCATGCTCTCTTTTCTTTCCACTCTACTTTCTCTGATTCATTCGATGGGAGAACCCTCCACAACCCTTTATTCGAAATCTACCATCAGTTTTTCTCGCACCCTACGGTGCGATTGTATGTCCAGTATTCGTTTCTTTATTTTTCCCTTGATGTTACCGCTATTTTTTTCAATTATTTCCGTTCATTTTCGATTCCTTTGTTCCTCCCTCTTCCTTTACATCCTTCTTGGATTAGATTTGTGAACACCACTATTTGCCTAGATCAGATCGAGGGAGTCGTGTATTCATGCTGCAAATTGACTATTTCATTGAAGTTAAGTAACCGAGATTGGAGAATAAGGCATTAGCATTAGGAAACTGAAGGAATGGAAGGTGAGTGGATTGTTTCTACCTCCTCATTGTTTTATTTCAATCTTTCATGCCAGTCCACACTAATCACTTTTCAAATCAAATATTCCAGGGATTTTGAGATCTTGTGGGTCCGGTTTGTTTACTCTCATCATGCTGGAGTGTGTGGAGCTTACAGACTTTGTCTGTAGGAATTTATCTCCTGATGCGCGGCGAAAATAGGAAAGAAAGCGGATTCCAACTGTTTGCATTCCATACACGGGTTTTTAAATTCTGGTCTCTTAACGGAAGGCACATGCTGTTTTTCCTCATAATCCTACGGTACCCTGATAGAAAAAAAAAGTTTTATCAAGGTAAAGAATGGAATTTTTCCATTCTGGTGATGGATACGTATTGCTTGACGACTTGAATGTTTTAATGCAAGTAAAGGCATTTCAATATTAAATAATTGATTCTCACCATACGGTCCCACTCATTTGAAATTGATGTATGTAGACTACATTCATCAGAATAAAATTCCATTTTTGTTATTCCGAACTTTTCCTACAGTTATCATAAGGAGTATATGCGGTCAATTTTGAGTTGATGGGTTGCAATAAAAATGTAATATAATTTTCAAATAAAGACACTAATTTTTTTTCTAGCAATTTATTTATATTTGGCAAAAAAAAATACAAATCGTCTCAACTTTTCGATATACAGTTTGTTTGGTACAATTGTTTTTTTTCCAGTTCAGAACTTCATGTCATTCCACCCCTCAATCGAAAGACTTCATGATAAAACAGAGATTATGTCATTCAACCTTCTGACACAATCTACTATCCTATTAATTTTTCCATGTTGTCACTGTTAAAGTTCTGAAAACAGCCATCGACATTATACATTCAATTACCGTTAGTGGTTCCGGAGTAACTTGCGATAGCGTTCATTTCGCGATGAAATACTGGAAGTCTCCTTTAAATAAATGGGCTTGTGAAAGAGTCTAGTGAAACGAACAGGGTTTGTGATAGCAGTAAAGACAGTGGTTGTAAAGAATCAACACATAGAACTGTGAAACCATCTCAGGAACTAGGTTGTTATCGACATTCGTACTTTACTCCTGCCAACTGGATACCAAGACTGAACGGGATTTGTCATTTCTTCTCTTTCACTTTAGATTCTTCACAGCAACGTATTACCAGTGTCACTCTCGAAATCCCATCGAGGATTGTGCGAAAGTCACCATGACATATGGAAAAATTCTATTCCCGCATTTTCAAAGAAAAATGAATAACAATATTTATATGTTTTATCAAATTAGTCGACTTGGTTGAAACGACTGACAGCTCTCAAAATGCCAACCATTTGTAGTGCACTTTACGTGGAGACCGGAGACTTCTGTCTGTCTGTCTGTCTCTTTCTCTCTCTCTCTCTCTCTCTCTCTCTCTCTCTCTCTCGCTCGCTCTCTTTCGCTATCGCTGAACTTCTCTCTCTTCCTCTCTCTGTGCAACTACCCAGACAAAGTGCAAATAAAGTGGTTAGATCTGCAGATACGTGAGAACACAATGTAATTTCTCGTGTACTTGGTCAACACATTGTTCCAACTCTCCTAGGGCCATCTTGTCTTTCATTCGTGGGATGAAGTTTCATTCTTTGCAACATCGGGATTCTGTACTGAGTCACACACTTTACACGGCCCGCTGTACATCGCTTTAGGACATCGTTATACGTCGTGATGAGAAGCGGCAAAGGGAAAGTGGACAAGGTTTTTTGTTTTTCATTTTGGATATCTCTATTTCTATTTTTTTTTTTTCATTGCTACATCTGCTGGGAGGGCTTGCAATGAATGAGTGAATGCCTGTTTATAGAATTTCTCTTTGTGCAACAAGTCAAAAAAATCCGATCCACGACTGCATATATTTCCTCCCAAATATATATTTCTTTCTTCTTGTTCATTCGCATATATGCCGTCGTATAATACTCCTCTGATGTTCACATTTAATGCTCCTGTCAGCAGTTCGAGTGTACGTCCCTATCTCTTTGCCCTCTCATGCCTTGACGTTCCCACGCTTGAGAGAACCCACCGCCTCCGGCGAACTTCCATCCACTCGCCGTGCTCACTCCCGTAATTTTTGCTTTGCCGCACAAGACCCTTTGGTAGGGGATATGTAAAGCCCCCGGTGGTGGTCGGAACGATGGAGTGGTGGACGATGTGTATATCACAGAGAAAACCTCCACACGAGAACAGGTCGTGTTCAACGAACGACTCGGCTATGCTCGTAATCCCTGGGCTTTCAACATTCTGTCTCGCTTTTTCCCTTCGGGGCCAACGGGGTGTCATACAGTTGGTGATGGTAAAAATCTTTTGGCAACGGATTCGCCACTGGTGAATGGCCGCCTGACGATCGGAGGATGTACAGAGAGGCTCCAAGCAATACAATTGAACGGAAAATTTTGTCATAGATTTTTGAAAAATCTATCACTAAATTTTCAAAATAGAGATCCAGGTCATCGGTGGCAGTGCCCACCATTTCCAATCATTACTGATAATGCAATCCAAAAATTAACGAAATACCTCTTTAAAAAAATGTCTCTATGTTGAAATTCGTGAGCAATTTCTTCCACAGAACAGGCCATGCACTACAGCGGGTACCTCGAGTGTAATCCTACTCTAAAAAGGACAACATCCATATATATTGATATTTCAAAGGTCTGTCACGCTGATTCCTTATTGATTCACAGCCATAGAGGCGGCTAAGTTTAAGTTTCCCATTTTGATTGTCACAATTACAGCGCGCCGTAGCGCGCGCTCATTCTCGTCATATACAAAAAGCCAAGTAAAAGCCGACACAACTACACAGGAGAATCCATCCACCCACTTGCAATTCCAATTCGGCCATCTGGGTAATTTCAATGCAGTAAGTAAGGTCATGTTTTGTTAGACAATTCTAGCTTCTACTTGCCAAACACGGAAAGACATACAAGCCGGACGATACCGGGGGCCTGCTTTTTGCCGGGGAAATATTGCAGGGAAGCGGATTCACTCAAGCCACAAAACTAGTTCAGAGTCTGGCCCAGTAAATCACCCTCCCAGCTTCCGCCATATGCAATGCTTTTCGTATTATGAAATCTCGAGTTTTCTTTACTGTCCCTACTATGCACAGTGCATACGAGCTTTTACCTCCTGATTTTGGTCTGCAATTGCCCCGCCCGAGGACAATATTCCAATGACCACATGCTAATTAACTGCTCGATTACAGTATTGCATGAGCGAACAAGCGCTAGCACAACCACTTCCGTGGGCACGTTGAATTCGAATTCGCCAAGCCCATGAGAATTGGAGAATCGGGCAACTGCTAACGAGTGAGTTGAATCAGGCCGCTCACCTTCCCAACTTTTTTATACGCTACTACAATAGTTGCAAATCGCAGCAATTGGACACATCTCGTAGTTTCACGTCGATTACAGTTGGCACTGTTCGTCTATTAGAATTTTAAGTTTTAAACTTGCCTAACATGTCTAAATCTCCTTCGATTTCCGTGGGAAATACATGTGAATGAGTAGGGCCTCAATCGCAGCCACAGATGTTTCTCCAATTCTCTGGCAACATTCACCCGGATCTCCGGTTCTCGATTTTCAGAATGAGTCGACACTCTTCTTCTTCTCTATCTACTTTTCCCGTCTTCCGGTGTTGCGTCGCGATGTCTGCCGCATCCCACCATTTTCGTCGACAACCGTTCACTGCACCTCTGGCAATATATCCGGTAAATTATGCGGGCGCTTGGCGAGACGGCAGGCATCCACCTATCCGCATTTCTAGCGTTATAACGCCAGAGGTGAATGTCTACCAATATCGCACTTCATACTCCTCTCTACTCTTCCACTTTGCTATGTACGATTATTTCTGGAATCGGCCAGCCTGTGAGGGCCACAAAGGATGGCTAACGCAATTTCAGAATATCGAACAAATTAGGACTGAGCATAATTCATATCCAAAATTACCAGAATCTATTTCTAAAATCTCCGCGAATCGAATATTCGGAATTTTGTGGATGAATCCTTACGGAGTGTACCAACCGTCAGAGAGAAAATCATGAGATTTGAGCTTTCACTGAAAATTAATTATAATTCAGAATTGGATTAAGACATTTTATTGAAAATCGTTCGAGACTTCATTTCAGGCAATCATACACTGACAGAAAAACTGTTGGTTGAAAAATTAAATCTTGTTTCAAGAATATTTTTTACTATTAGATAATTCTTGAGCCGATCTTTTTCTCTTGTCCTTTCAGTATGCACGTTGTCCAGGGAAAGAAAAACCTTATAACTTTCTTGCTCTGAATAATGAAAAAGACTTGAGAAACAAGAGAAAAAGATGGGCTCAAGAATTATGATGGTAAAAAATATTCCTGAACCAAGAATTAATTTGTCAGTCAAAACTACGTTTTTCTCTCAGTGTAGTGTAGTATACGAGGAATTGTGGTCCATTTATTCTTGACACATTAAATATTCCCTCGAATTTTGCCATCCGCCTAATCGAAATCTAGTAGCTACAATTTTTCTTTCAAATATCCGTTGACAATGAAAATTAATCAAACTATTTGCCTCAAAGTCTCCTGCAATGAAACGAGTGTGTCAGATTTTACAGACGAATTTCTCCTGCTGCTCACTCTAAATTTTTTACCCGTAGAACTTCACACTTTCCTTTGTTGACGACAAAGTTTTCGAAAAGTATTTCTACTCCCACCGAAATGTATTGCAGTTCTCACAATTATATCATTCCTGTCCAACAATTTGCCACACCAATTCAACCTTTAATTTTTTTGACATTCCATTCGTCTGTTTAGTTATATTATACTTTTATTGTTTTTCACATCTGGCGTGTAGATTTTTGCAAAATAAAGCCTCAGCCCTGATAATCAAATATCGGAGAGAAGTTCATATATATCTGTAATCATCACAAAGCAAGAGGTCGATTAGCAATATCCTGTTATAAATTTTGTTCTCCGTAAAACAACGAAAGTACATGATTGCAAGTGGCGGATGTTTTGTGTTTATTCACTCCTCTATGTATTCAACTTCTCAAAGGGAGGGAGACGAAAGCAATATAAATTAATTTACGGTTGCCGAGCAAACTCCCTGATTAAAACAATTCATTTGCATGAACTCCAAATAAAACTTCATTTCAAGATGAACCCTGGAATGTTTTAAAAATTTAATATCACTTCTCTGGAATATACTGTAGGTAGTGTAATGGGTATTTCTAGGGTTAATAAGTAGAATTATCTCAGCGTGTTAAGTATATTCATGACCCAAAATGTAATATTTTTCTATTTGGTTTGACTATTTAAGAGGTATGGTCACGAAATGACCAGCCACTAGATGGATAGAAAAGAGTTGTTCATTTCATGGACCGCCAGTTCGTGTCAATCCAATAGGTCCGTGTGATTTTTTCCCAGGCCTGCTTGATAGAGATTCCAGTTGGAATCTCTGCTGTGGGAAACTAACTCACTCCCCAAACGTAGCATGCTTTCCCCTCTTTTTTTTCCTGTACAGCTTTTTCGTTATTTTTTCTATGGCTCTCCTTTTGGTGACCCATTACTGATATCCTCTGTCAGTGGATATCCCCCATATGTAGTCTAACTTGATCTCTTCCGCATGCCCTTTGGTCTTTGTTCTGTCACCAATTCCATTATCAATCAAAAAAAGCGATCAAAGTGAAATTGATTTTCGACAGCTCACTTGATATTGTATACTGCCTGTCATTTGTTGGTCACGATTCCATTTTGCTGACACAAATGTTTATCGAGGACTTAACGCAGTCTTCGGATTGGTTGTTTCATTCACAAAGTTATTTCTGTCATTGAATTCCACAGATACATGATCCATTTGGTTTGTCTATTTGACCTGTAGGAGAGTAGTAAAAAATTTACTGCAATTGGGTATTGGGTTTGAGGAGAGATAGGGAATAAACCAGTATAGTGAAAAAGATGTGGTGTATTGGAATACGACGTCAGAGTGAAAAAGAAAATCGAAGGCACTTTAAACCTGGTTGGTACTTCGTACGGAACTCAACTGGAGATGTAGACATTGGTAGAAGAATGGTTTCGTGTAGAGGCACTTTGCTTCCAACTCGAAACCTTTTTCAGTCCACTCCTTCGTTTCGTTCAATTCTCTTTTTATTCTCCCTCTTATATCTATTAAGACAACCACTCGTTCCCAACGCACTCATTCTTACGCTGCTCGCTTTAACGGTCTTCGTTTAATTGCTTATTTCAATTATTTTTTAATCATGAACATAAATGTACTCACAGCACAATACAAAGAGAAATTTTTCAGCGATATTTCTGCATATGACCTACCGCTACACAATTACCTTCAAATTATTGTTTTTCAACGCCAAAGATGGAAGCTTGCGCACCGACGAATAGAGAATGGAGAGAAAGCGAGGGAGAATGGGAAGGCGAGAGAGGCGACAAGAGATACATTCGTTGCAACAGTCGCGTGACGACTGGCAACTGGCACAGGGCTATTGTTTTCTCAACCCTCGTGCGTTTAGCCGAGTAATTAACGTCCGCTTGAGTAATCGGGTGCTTCGCAACGAGAACGTAATCTCAACCGGACCGTCAATCTATTCCGTCTCCGTGATGATCAACTGAGGGAGAGGGGGGTAAAACGGACCATCCTTAGTTACCCATAATCCGACCATTAAATGATGGAATCTATCCAAATCTTGTGCATGGTAAAGCTAAATTCTCCAGGTTGCAGATGATCACTGTTCATTTTGCTCACCTCTCCCTCATAATTTCAGAAGAAACAATGATATTAATAGGCTCTAATTATTAATCATCAATTACCTAAATGATGTTTGCCGAGGCAATCAATTTACTAACTGCATTCAGATAATACTGCCTGTGTTCATAAAAATTGATGGTATTAACAGTATGTTTTTCAATAACAATAAAATGTTTTTGAAAATGAAAACAATTGTTCACAGTAGTCACTCATTTCAGTGGAATGGGTTTAATTTGGTAGAAGATTTGAAGAAAATTGATGGACCTTTTTTCAATGGTTTTCGTTGATATGCCGAATTTACATATATAATGCACTAAGACATCACTATGAATTATTGGATCATAGGCTAAAGTGTGTATATAACACGTAACAGAGTGCACGCTTTATAATGCATCTGGGTCCGTTAATCCCACGTAAAGTTTACGCCATGAAGCTCACCTTATTGGATGGTTGAGAGCTGCCAAACTTAGGGATGTGAGTGTACTGCAAAATCCATGGGGTTTCTCATGTGGCAGAGGCAGGTTTCAGTGCAGACATTGAGAGGGGTTATAATAGCAGCGGCAAAGGCAGAAGGGATGGATGGGAGTGGGGGGCGAAGAAAAGACCAGGCGCGCTCCATCAAGTATTAAAAGTTCTCAAATCGACGCTGCAGCAAAGGAAAGAAGAATAGATAACACCTGCAGTGAGATTTTATACCATTAGACATTCTACAATATTCTCTATCGTGTTTTTATCTCTCTCCTAGTGTTCATCACTTTGGTCCTTTCTTCAGGAGCAAATTTTGATGAGTTGTACAGTAACGTTCAAGTCACTCTATTCTGCACCTTTGCTCTCAAATTTGAATGAGGAATTGAATAATAATTCATAATTGACTTAATGAGTCTTACGATGCAGAATCAATTCTTATTTTTGTTTTACGCGAACAAAGGGAAATATGATCGGTATAGAGATTCACTGGTCGTTCGGGCGAGAAAAAAAATGGACAAGGTTAGACGATGGCCTGCTGGTCAGCGGGGAGCTGTGTGCTCCAGCTTTATTGCCTTCTGAACTCGTTCACTTGCCACACTCATCCCCCTTGTCTACACTGGCAACTCTCTACTATCCCAATTTCACTGCCGCCATACAATCCTGTAAAGTTTCACATTTTATCACTGTTGCAAAGATATTTAATTTTTGTCCGGGGAGCGCCTTTACGACGATCGCCATTTTATCTCGCCATGGGTTTCACGAGGATGGGATGGATTGCGATGGAGCTGGGATGGATAAACAGCATTAAAATTATACTCTCTCGACTCACTGTTACCGTTCAATATTATAGTTTATCGATAACCAATTAATTATGTTGGGAGATGAATTAAATGACAGAGCTGTCTGAGTTTTCATCTCATCCCCTGGGAGTGGACTCCGGTGGGTGGTTTTAATATGAGAAAACAGTATTGATTATGAGTCAGCGCCCAGGACTAACAGCTACCACAGTCAAGAAAATCAATAGCAACTTTACTATTGCATTGCGTGCAGTTAAATGAGCAAGGAATTAATATTCTCCTATGGTCACTGAGTACAGGTAGAGTGAAGTAGAAGGTATATATTTTTGGGTTAAATAAAGACGACTGAGATGGAAAGATTAAATAATATACCTACATATACATTAGAAGGTTATACTCCTCCTTAACCTTTCGATTAAACTCACTAGTGTAGGGCTGCAAGGACAAGTGTAGAGTTGTGCACCTGGACAAATATGAGAATGACGGAAATTTACATTATTCATGGGAAACGAAATATTATCACAACGTGCTTTTATTATTCAGCTGTCTTTTGTGAAACCCAAGGAATGTTGGTGTTATGAGAGTGCCCTTTTTTTATCGCTAGCAATTTTCTCACCATCCTTGTAAAGGAGGACAGACGTCTACTGCAACTTTGAACGAAGAACTTGCTGAAGTTTCCCGTAAAGCGTGAAATCTCTCATTCCATAGAATCCGGAACGCCTAAAGATTCCTAACAATCCTTTCATCATCGATCCATCTCCCTTTAATGATCATAATTGGAATTACAGTGGTTGGGTAACAATCCAGTGGCACAAGACAAAGACTAGAGAAATGATTTCAAAGAAAAATAAGAAAGAAAATATACGGCTGGATGGAGGAATCTACGGAGGATGCGGCGGAAATAGAAGACCATAGAACAGAGAAAATGCGTTGGAGAATTTGGAACGACAGGATCGAAATTGTCTTGGGCTGCAAGGTGTCCGCAAGATAGAGATGCTGAGATTCTCAACTCATATCCGAC
The DNA here is from genome assembly GCA_030522845.1 of Psyttalia concolor. Taxonomy (NCBI): domain Eukaryota; kingdom Metazoa; phylum Arthropoda; class Insecta; order Hymenoptera; family Braconidae; genus Psyttalia; species Psyttalia concolor. Next base: position 72,572 of record JAPYZM010000007.1, on the reverse strand, counting down.
CTCCCGCCAGCTCAAGCAAGCTGCCCCTGGGGTTTGAAGAAAGCGACACGACCAAGCTAGCAATTTAATGGCAATCAGAGCCATGAAGGTTTTGTGGCTGCCATGGGAGCTTCTAGATGTAACATGTATTCACTACCATACAGGAGATTTATAAGTTGCAACGTTCGTTCCGTACTTCTGTGTGTTTTTTTTTTGTTTGGTGCCCCATTCTCCAAGTGGTTTTTCTATATCAAATCTAATTAAGGTGATGACGGCGCTAAAGGGAGAAGAAGTTTTAAATTCCCCTGTATAATTTAGTTATATGCAAATTATAGGAACGTTTTCTGACAAAAAGCTATCGTCAACGGCTTTCAACATTGTTGAGGATCATGGGAAAGATATTTTTCATACACTGAAAATATCAAATTTTGTATTCTCTTTCTGAATCAGAGTGATTGACGTATTATCAAGAAACTCGTAATATGTGGGGCCTGACTGTCGGGGCGCCCGCTGAGATTGACTCCCTCATATTCCAGACCTTCTTACTCAATACCCACCTTCCAGCCTCCGTGATCTTTCACACCTCCCTTCCTCCCCCCTCCCCCCTTGCGACATTCAAGTGACATACCTCTCCATTTTCAATAGTGTCTGGTATCATAAAATAATGTCTCTAAGCACATTGTTCCGTATGAAACAATCCGGTGCCTTCACGTCTCAGTGTGTAGTATTGATCATTATTATTTCTCAGGTTTTTTAAGAGACAGCTTCCGCTCTTCTGAGAATCAATTACTGCCTCATAAGTCTATGAATATAGATTAATCAAATATCAACATAATCTGACATAGAACCTAATAAATAGTTTAATAAAAATTAGTTTTGAAACGATAGCTTCCTATAGGGAAGATAAAAATGCTGTTACTTTAAACCAGTTGAAATAATCACTCAGTAAATGTCATAAATACCTGCGGTGAATTAGTAAACTAGAATAGATGAATATTTTTAGAAAATTTTATTTTTAGCTCAATCGTTTTACAATCACTGTTAAGAAGTGATTTAGTAAGGAACAAAAATTTATCTCACTTTTTCAATTTCGGAGAGATATGGAAGTGGTTTTCGTTACATAGAAACAAAAATTAAATATTTCTTTACACAAAAAGCAATTGCACTTTTTTCAAAATATTTGTTGAAAACATGATTCTATTTAACGTCGGAATTTAGTACTAAAGAAAAAAATTTCAATTTTCCTGAGTAGAAATTCCATATTATTGATTAAATTCGGTAATTTTTGTTTCAGTCGGCACATTTCTATTTATTATTTTTATATTATAGAAATATTCGGGGATTTGTCGCTGAAAATTATCAAGAGTAATAATAGAATACCATTTGAGGAAAAGTCTTTTTATTCAGGATTAGATTTGTTAACACAAAATAATTCATTCTATTAGCAGGAGAAAGATGTGTATTGAAGTAGGCATTCATCATAAAAAGTGTTAACTAATGAATATACCTTTATAATCTGGGGTAAAAAATGGAAAACTATAAGAAATATTTCCTTTAGTTTTCCCTATGAAATCGCACATCCAATATTCCTGTTTAGTATCAGGTCAAGTAGCAAGATTTAAGCCCTGTCCTTTCTCTCTCGCCTCCCTTCGATATAAATGGCGGCATTATGACCCAGACGACGCCATAACTCCGACGATGTCGTCGAGGAGGTTGTGCTTCAGCTTTCAATATTTCAAACACTTATCGTTTACAGTTTTCCATCTCTCCTTTCTTCTCATTTTCAGTTCAGCTGAAGGAGAGAAAGGACAGGGGTAGACGGCCTAGAAGGCCTGGGAAACGACTGGGAAGCTCTGGCAGGTGACCCCGCGTTCCTCCCCACCCTGCCGCCTTCACCCCCTCTCTCGCTCCCTCGTTCACTATTTTTTTTTCTCCTTCAATGCGCTTTTCACGTTGTGCCCTCTCCATGCAGTATCGTATAATAGTCGCATTTATATCATCTCCGACCCGATGGTTTTGACTTTATAATTTAATGTGGAGTATCTGAAAGGGTTGCAATAGAGTGTGCAGATAGAATAGGGACCAGAGAAGTTAAATTATGTGAGTGCGTATCTGATTTTGGCCTCGAGACGAGAGCCTCTTCACAGATGAATTGAGTCTGATCGCGTTTATATATTACCGGAGTTGGTATTCGTGTGGGTATGCATGCATGGAAAATACGCAAAATGGAAGTGTTCCGGGCGATGGGTAACTGCGGCAAGGCTGCTGATATGTGTATTTCTCATTCTGTGGATATGACATATTGATTCGTGGCTCCAAATTCCAAAATGGCGTAGTGCCATTTGCTCTGGAGTTTATTTATATTTGATTTGACTTGCTTTTTTTTTAAATTTTTTAGCGGCATACTCCTTCCTTTAAAAACACCGGGCGGTCCGGGAAATCTAAAGATGGCTACGGCACCATCCATGTTGTGAATATATATGTATATATATATATATTATAGACGACTTGTTATAGTTGAGCAGCGTGTGGAATACTGTACGGAATACTGCCACAGTGGCACCCTATGCCGAGTTATAGATATGCCAAGAATGGTGGCTCCCTTGAGGATGGGTAGTATCATTCTAGGGTGGGGGGTTCTAGTGTTAGTATGCGACTATGTGATACTTTGGAAATGTATGCAACTACCACCATTCCAGAAAGACTCCGGCTGCCTCTGGTAAGAGCACCTCAGTGGCTGGGTTTTCATGTATTTTACACGTATAACCTAAATATACGGATATTTTATATTGCCTTCTTTTTTTTTTTTCAAATTCTACCTCCTATTTCGGTGCCGGTATAAATACAGGAGGTAGAGATAGGACTTCCAGTGGCAGGTTTGAGGGTGGAGAATACATAAAAATTCATATTGATAGCCTTTAAATGTTGCAGTCTTAACCGCAGACGGAGAAGTGATTCGGAGATTATCGCATAGTTATATATTTTGGATAGCGAAATACAATTAGAATCCTTTTCGTCTCTGAACGGCAAACTTCGTAGACATGAAGGTGATTGGGTAATGAATAACTTAGGTTGTAGGAGAGAATTTTTTTTACTGAAATAGAAATGAACACTCGAAAAAGAAAATGATTATGTAAGAAACCCTGCTAGGATTGCTTCTCAGAAAGTAGATTAGCCCTTTAACGGGCAAATCGAATAGAAGGACGACCCGTTCTTGCGTCGGCCAGGCACTCCATATACCTCACAGAGAAAATAGTTTCTGGTTTCTAGAACTCCGGTATTGAAATCGAATATCTTGGGGTTCCAATATAAACAACACTGAGATCTTCGTTTAGAATACATTATTACATTCAACGCTTAAAAAGTGGAGGGAATTCGACTATTTATAATAGTTAGCAATGAAGGAATAGAATATTTAGCAAAGGATACTGCAAAAATATAGAGACATCAATGGAAAAACTCTAAGGTTTCCGGCACTAATGAATCTTGTTGTTGATTCTTGTTGACTCAGAGCTGTTAATTTGACTAGAAAACAGTTTGTCTTTCGATAGTGTGAGTGCTAGATTGAGAAAAAAATATGATATTCCGTACCATATACTTATAGTAAAAGTTGTCTTAACATTGTCTTGTTGCATATAGTATTTGCCGCGAAAGAAGTTGTCACAAATACTGTTGGCTACCAGGGAGTTGAGTCAATAGACGTTACTCTTGGTGCTCAGAAATTACGCTTTTTATTTTGTCTGTATCATTTACATTTCATGGCTCAATATAGAACCCAGTGATAGTAAGAAATGAAAAACGGGTTTGAAAACTAGAGCCTTTCTTTGATGCTGAGAGAAAATGTTGTGATTCCTTAGAAATTTAATTGAAATATAGACTTTTTTAGTAGCCATCCTCAAAATTGATTGCTTAAATTGAAAGCCCGATGAAAACTCTGCGATATCTTTCGGTATTTTAATTACGTTCAATCGAAGACACTGCTTACTATGTTATATATCAGAAAGATAATTGAATTATGTGAATCCCTGCAATATTGTAAATGGCAACAAAGTTTTGCGCCATTCGGGAAGTCATGGGACATTGATAGCGATTCATTTAATAAATGTTCAATAAAGGGCATCAGAAGTAATGAGACAGCCAACAGGCAACAACTTCATCACATTACTATCTAATGTTATTAAAGGTCGTATTCGGCGCCAGTAAGATGTTCAGAAAAATCTACTCATGGTTTATTAGTCATTATTTTCATAGAAAGAACATAAAAATACGGTCATCGAACGTTTAGATAGATTCCCATATGTTACACCTGCCTTTAGAATCTTTATTTTTATTCTGTGGTAACATTACTTATTTTTGTATTTTTTTATTGGCACTTTTACTTATATTTTGTAGACTTGAAACGTCTTTCTCTATTTTTATACAGCCATTCGATAGCCAATTTTTGAAATTTCCAATTTGCTGCTATCTTGAAAATGCTTCTAACATTGTAATAAATTACTATTATCCAGGCATCAATTTGCTTTTTGTAGCATCTCATTATAATTATTTTAGAGGAACCTTTCAGCTCCTTAAGATCATGTTGCCTTCATCAGCACCTCGGAAACAATATCCGTGTGATATTTCAAACAACATCATCCAAGTGTTTCATACTATAATAAATATGCGTCAGTATAAATGCCATCTAGCATAAATCTATTAATAAAGAAGGTGCAATCAGCACCTGATATTATATTTATGCATATGATAATGCTTATCCTGATATTATATTTATGCATATGATAATGCTTATACAATCATATTTTTAGATACATTCATATTCAAGAATTCATAACTTCAATTGAATTATGTTCTTTATCTACTACGTATTGAAATGCCGCCAAATTTTGGGATTTCGAACGACGCAGCTAAATAAAAATTCTTGTTAGTAATTCCACATCGAATTTGTTAATGGCTTCCAACAATGTTGATATTTGCTGATAGCTCTTCACTACACAGTAGGAAAAGTGGACAGCAATAATGAAAGTGACACCATGAATGGTTTACATGCTTACATACTCCATTGATCTCTACTTTTTGTTTTGTTTTGAAAATGCATTCTCATCTAGTTATCATAGAATTTTTCATGGCCATCGTAAAAAAATTCTGAGAATTCTTATTATCTGTAGTCAATGGTCATGGCGAAACAAATATTGTCTTCAGCTGTTATAACAACAGTGTAGATCATCTAGCAATAATTTATGATGTCCTTATGGTAAAAAACCAATAGATTGCAGTTCCGATGTAACTTTAGAAGCTACACCTGCTTTTGAAATGACTGCCCATTGTAAGGAAAGAGCTTTCTCTAAATCTGATGAGTAGGATCACTTTCAATCTTCCCCAGTTAGTGTTACGTACATAAGTTTCCACTGCTGCTTCATCGAAATGGCCATCTATACCCTCACGGCGGGTTAAAATGAAAGACAGCAAACCAGTTGAAGGTCCAGAGCTGACCATAGAAGATTTATTTCGACTCATAAAACTCACCGGCAAGTGGAACTTATTCAGTTTCATTGAAATCTTTTTATCATGAATTTCACCTCGCTTGTATTCTTCTTTTTCTTCGAACTACTCACCAATTTAATATACAGCATGCACGTCTAATAATATCTCCTTGTCGCTGTGTACGAAATTGAATGCAAATTGAATTGGAAAGTCATCTCCATATGATTAGAATCTACATGGTGAGAATTTCCAGGATAAAAACAAATCGCTGGATCATACTTGAATTAGTTCCTCGTCTGAAATTTTAGGAGAACTTGGTGAAATATTGAGCCTAAGTTTATTTAGCTTTCTGATAACAGAACTTATTGTAATTAACTCGATAATCAGTTTTTTCTCAATCAAATTTAGATTTGCAGCACAAATTGAATATTTCTGAATAGTTCACTAATTGTTTCCGTAGAAGTGATATTAATTTTGCTTTAGATTGAATAAAAATCATTCCATTCCTTCAAATTATGGAAATGGTAAAACTTTTGAAAGTATTTGCTGACAAAAACTACTTTTGAAGGAACAGTTTTATTTAAAAAAATACTGTATTCTCGTTTATGTGTTTCATGTTCTTTTCAGAACGATAAGATGCTTCTGTACCGAGAAAATTTTTAAATACTCAAGTTAGTCTTGTTTTTTTTAATATTGTGCTTTTTATGCAAGATACTATATTATCAAATCTTTTATCAAAGCTACCTGAATTATTAGGATACATACAATTCATAATCTTCAAACAACTTAGAAATTCTCTTTGGCCAAGCAAAACTTATCCTCTAAAGTCTTTATTTTTATAAAATGGAAACACAATAATTTATTAGAAAATTTCACGATTCTGGAAGTGAACATATGAATATCTCTTACAACCGATAAAGCTTGGATGTTCAAAGTATTATGTTCTCTCAGTACATACTTACAAGCGATTAATTATCCACTCCACTAGTCTAACTTTCCAAGGATGCTTCTCGTATCACGATTGTCGAACTTATATAAACGCATTCAACTCTCAAACGGTGCACACGTTTCCCCTTTAACGCCGAAAAATCACTTTTGCATGAGCAATTTTACGACACACATTCATTTCTACTTTATAACGAAATGTCAGCCATTTCAATTTCGTGGAATTATAGCGGAAAAAGGGTAGGAGAGGTGTGTGAGAAAACGAATATTCCAGTGGAAATGTGCTTTTTTTTTAACCCCTATTCAATGACTCACTAAAATTCTCTCCACGATTTTGCAATATCTTTCCAATAACCACCGCAGCCACGAAAGTCACACGGCAAAATTATATTTTTACGTTCAATTAGGCCAGTTAATACATGTGGGACGAAGCAAAACCGATGGAGAACATTAATTTTGTAGTTTTAGTCGAGACGATCGACCCGGCACAACGGGGTTGGTGACCGCACACTGGAGTAAGGGTTTGAAACAATCATGGCATTGTAAGCGTAGCAATTTCAAATCACACCGACAGACAATGGGAGTTTGCTCACCATGTACACCCTTTACTGAGGTCTATAACGCATATCAGGACCTCCAATTCCTACCCTCATTTACCCACACCACCTCCTGAATATCCCATTCTCTCGGAATCTCTCATATATACCCATACATCTCACTATTGCACTGGTTTTGAATAATGAGAAGTGGTTTGAAGGACTGACAACTATATTATATTCAACGGGAAAGGAGACGTAAGATTCAACTTTAACTCAGTTTTGATCCTGCCAAAGTTGAAAGTAAGGAAAAGTGACTCGGCTTCCGGCAAACGAATAAATTTATTCATATCCCAGAATCTGCATTCATCTCTTTCATCCGTCCACGACTTTTCCTACTGATTCACTTCTTATCCGTCGGGAATTTTATTACTACAAGCTATACCTTATTCACGTCAAATCACTTCGCAGTGAATTTTATTTTACGACATCATCTCATGAGATTTTCAAATATAAACATTTCATTGGAAATTGGTCATAGTCGATTTGGCATAATCCACGACGTGTTTTGAATTTTACTATGTAGATGTTGAGTGCAGTCGGTAACATTTGGTGGTGAAGAAATGTAAAGTTCAGTGCTCAGACTCAGGCACGTACACCGGGGGTTACGAACAATCTTTAGCAATCACGCAGGCTGTGCACTCGATTGGAGCAACAGTCGCAGAAAGCCCATCGCAAGTCGAAATAAATATGAAAGTGGGAGACGACTACTGGATTGTCCTCTGTATGTCCAATAATGGAGGGAAACTGTAGTGATCTTTCACAAACTTTTACCCGAACAAACTGAGTTTGGTGGTAAGTTTCCAATGAAAAAGAAAATCCAGATAAAAGCGAATCGCGACACAGAAGCGAGGGGGAGAGGAGTGAAGAACAAATACAAAGGTCGGTGTACTTGTCTCGGATAGAAAACTCAACGATGTGGGTCGTGGAAGAGGAAAAGAGTATACGAGTCACAACAATAAGGCGATCATAAATCTTTAGGCGGGGATTCGATTAAACGAACGTAATTTAACGACGGCTGCCACGAGCACACACACACACACACGGATGCATTTTTGCTTGCCTGCTGTACCTCCCTAGGTTCGATTTTATCCCTGAGTACGGGGCTGGAAAAACCCCACCCCTTTTCAGGAATTCGACGAGTCCGGTGAAAACAATCGCCGGCGGGATATAAATTGCAAAGCCGTACATCCTAAATTCCCAAAGGGATTCAGTACGCCCGTTGTACGGCCAACGCCAGGGGAGCATATAGCTCTTATTGGATTGTTGTTAGATACAATGTATCACGTTTCAAAATTTTTTTCAGTATCCTCCCGGTTTTAATTACACCTCAGTGAAATATTAATTGTACTAGGATATCACAGGAGTGAGTGGAAGGTAAATGTAAAAATTATAGTGTAAAGTTTAAATGTAAAATTATTGTATACATTGGTTGAAGAAGGAGACAAATCGGGTGCAGGGATAAAGGGAAACAAGGGAAGAAAATGGAGAAGAGAAACTTTTCAGTGGTGAAGGTGTGCCACTCGTGCACAATAGCTTGTTACGGGACAATGGACGGAGTGGGAGGGAAATTTGGCCGAATTTAATTATGAGATGCCTTCAGGGAACTGCTTGGTGATGGCGTCGAGGACCAGATATATACGTGGCTTGAGTCTACTAAAGAAATAAGCACGACCGACGGGCTAAGGGTGCCGAGTTACATAGAGAGAGAGAGAGAGGGAGGGGGGGGGGGGGGTGGCAGAGAGGGAAAGAGGATGTAACGATGGTGCTGGATGAAGCGGCGGTTTTGTACCCATGGGAGAAATTGAATACGGACTAATTTTACTCGTGGTCCCACTCAGCGATACAATCACGAGAAATTCTTTCTGCCTTCATCCGTTTCCTCTTCTTTTATATTCTCATTTCTTCTATCATCAGTTTATCCCGGTTGTTTCAAGATAATGCATCTTTTCAGCTTCATTTCATCGTCTTCCAATTTACCTTTTTCCCTTCAATTTCTTCTCTTCATATTGAGCTTGTTGAAGGTCTCAAAATTAATGAGAAAATTTTCTTTTATATCATGCTATGAGAATAAATGAAAATATCATAGCTTTATGTATACCTATATAAATGCATTTACCAGACCGAAAAAATTAAATGAGTTGCTTAACTTAGTAGAGCATGAATTTTATAATTTTCTGGGAGTAAATCGGAAAAACTCAATTTGGGATAATTGACAAAACTTGTGGGTTCTAGGTATACGGTTAGGGAAGGGAGTACTTTGGTCGACCACAGAATGGAATGGACAGAAATGATTAAGGGTAAGGTTTTGAAGACAGGGGGAAAGAGGATTGGCGAGGTGTGTTGAGTGGGTTTAGAGAACGGAAGGGAGGAGCAGACGGGTGAAACGATGAAGATCAGAGATGTGGCGGCTCACCAGCCGGCAACTCGGTGAGCCAGCCACCCAAACTCGACTTCGAGACGCTCTATTATAGTTGCCAAGTCTGCAGTAATCATGTTAGATATTTTAATAAGCGAGAACATCATGAGGGAGTCGTATCTCGACTCTTGCTATTCCTCACAGTCTTCAGACTCACTCTTCGTTCACTCCTATATATGTATACCCGTCGGACTTTTATTTCGTCTACCAGCAGAACTCACCAATTTGCTTGAATCATTTACATTTACATCACAACTAAGGTAATTTCTTTACCTCCAATCTGAATGTCATCGCTGTGGGATGGATTAATGTGGTGCATAATTCTCCAATAAAATCTTAGAATTACATCCATTTCTATTCCTCAATTATTGAAGTTCTTGGTTGCGCAAAAGATTAATTGATTGATCAGCTTTAAAATTTTATGAACCCGATAACAGATATAGAACCGAGTAATTCGAACCGGGACTTCTACATTTGTTTTTTATGACCATCATTTTCCATAACGCTTTATCCTAAAAATGAAAAAGAAACTTACAACGGATTACGGGGATCTATTCTGTACTTGAAATATGAATTACTATCAATGGCATTCAACTCAACCCGATCAATTTTCTTCTCCACTTGCTGAAAATAGCATGAACAGAGCTGCATTCAACTCTGACCGTTCCACATCCTGATGCGATAAGTCTTGATGGATTTTCCAAAATTATTGATGACATAAGACCAGAAATAAGACTGGCCTGTTCACAAGCACAACGTTTTATCGTGTATCAAACACTCTTCCAAATCCAAATAGAGTTAGATATTCTGCGGGATACCAAATGATTCATCCTAGGATTACTTTGGCTAAGAACAACGGAAAGACTCCATGATTAAATTGGCCCTGCTACACGGAACGATTGAGGGGGACCTTCACCTGTGGTAAAATTTTTAGGTCATCGACTGTAGAACGCAATGCTTATTCCAACGTTAAAATGAAAAAAGAAACGATTCTGTGTCATCAATTTTTGAAGTGAGGTTATATGTTTTATCAAAATTTTTAACCGATGTGTTGTGCAATAATCATCAATAGTTGCTTGTCCACTCTTTTTCATTAATGCGCCCACTTAAAAAATGCCAGCTGAATCAATGATATCCATCCAATGGTGAACTAATATTTGAAAAGTCCCAATAGGAAGATATTTTCAGCTCCGCAAAGTCGTGGGGTAAGATGTACTGACACAGTTGTTTAAATATAGTTCACTTAAGAATTTGAAAAATAGAAATCAATATAAAACAAAAAAATTTGTAGTTGTATCCATTATATTCGATAGATCGTATTTTTCAAATGAACTATGATTCTTAAGAAGAGTATCCAAATAGAAAATCTCTCTGAGTGACAGTCCGGAAGAATTAAAAAATTAGGAATTGTGAAATTTCATATTTCTGTGTATAATAGATTGAGGAATGCTCCAAAACTATAAACCCGTACATAACCTTGTGTGTATGGATTTTTTCAATATCATGACGCCCAATTCAATATGGTTAATCCATCGGATCTCATAAATTTTTGAAGCTAACAGTCGGTGTTTCCATTCTGAAATATTTCCCCCATATAAAGTGGATGACGTCGGATGGGTTGGCATTTTTTGAGTAAGTACGGCACCAGAAAAATTCGGTAGAATGGACTTTTTCAAATTGGAGAACTTTCAAAATTCAGTAGACTTTGGTTTTATCGAAAAATGAAGACATGATTCCCATTTCGAGTGGTGTGACTTCAACGAGCAAATGACAATATTTGCTCCATATGCCATGCATAATTTAGTAAGCGAATATCCGAGTTTCTGCCGTCTTTGATGTCGACTCGTTACACTTTGTGGGACAAAACTGTGAGACACTTGAAAGACACTTCAACTCAGTAATGCAACGACTATTCACTCCGTATTCCACTCAAATCCGTATTTGTATTCTGTTGGTTTCATCAATTATATTAACATTAGTATTAAAAAGATATTCATATAATAGTTGATTTAATTTCATCATTACTGTCAATTATTGCATCTCCAAACTTCATGTTTTCAAGTGAGTGAAAAATAATTAGCAATGAGGGCTTCCAATTAATTGAGAACGCGCAATTTGTTTTCCAACTTTTTGCTTTTCAATCACATCAAGTGAAATGTCAGAATATTGCCTCTTTAAGAGCTGCACAGGAGTTCAGAAACTGAACCGTGAAACAAGGTATATCCTGTATATTTAATGGATTCAAATGAAAAAATGTGAGTGGAAAACTGAGCACTGAAGAAATAGAGGATGGTACAAAGTTTGTTACAATGCAGGAAAGTGCTACCTAATTTTTCATCGTCAACAGGGTTAAATGAAACATCCCTTACGTAAAACTTTGGAAATTAAACTATAGAACAGGGCCAGAAAGATACTTTTCTATCTCATTATCTTTTTTTTCGTGGAAATAACCGAGGAGCAATCCTTCCCGCTTGAAAAAAATGAAATATCCTCGGGATAATTCTTTGATAACTAGGAGATAGCTTAAAGTGTCAGAACAAAAACAATACATTAAGCATTCCTGATCCCCGAATACAATCAATCTCAGCTTTTTTTTCGGTATGGTTTCGATTCCATCCATTAGCAATCAACGTCTGACTAACGACGTGGTATTGGTGGGAAGCGGGCGCTAGAGAAGACCGAGCTTCCGAGGAGATCTTGCGCTGGCACAATTTTTTTCATCAGATAAATAAGAGGAGTGGCACCAGTGATAAATGAAAGCTAATGATCGAAAAGTTGAACGAATCGGTATCTAACCGGCACCGATTTTTTGCCATTGCAGTGCCAGTTGCATTTAATTTGCTCATCAATATGCAATATGTTGGTTATTCGGAAAAGCAGAGAAAAACATTTACAGTTTCCAGTGACAATATTTAAATTTTAAAACTGTGGTAGTAAAATAGAATGAACAAAACTTCCGAAGGATAACGTGAATTTATACGTGCTTAAAGAAAATATTTATTAAATATTATAGAAAAAAATTATTTACTCAGTATTGTTGGCTTACATCTGATCTAATCAAGTCTAAACTAACAATAAAACATCAGTTGCATATAATTTTGAATTTTCATTTAATTGAAATTTCACTGTCTTTTAGCTTTGGATTTTCTAGATTTGATTGAACATATAAGTACGTTAAAAGCTTTCATCAGATGTTTAGTGAGGCTTGATTTTTTTTTCGAATATAACTGTGACTCTTTCGAAGATTATTAGTCGACTGCCTTTTTTGATCGCTTCCAAATGTTTTCGATTTAAAATGGCAATAGATCTTCAGTTGAGACATTTTTTGCTCGAGATGAAGATTTTTTTTTTAAATTAAACTTTCGCCATTTTTCCTCTAACATCAAGTGATCAGTTTTCTATTTTATTCCTAATAGTGCCTGCAACAATGAATTTCTTCAAGTCAGTAAGGTTGTTCTGGAAAATAGGAGTTTGTCTTCTCGATGAACTTCTAAGCTTCTTTGTAACATGACTTATTTAATGAATAATTCGTCCCTATGAGAAAAGTCTGCGGTATATGAGATGCATAGATTCAGCAGTAGGAAGCAAATAAAAAAATCCTCGTTCTAACAACTTCAGTATGCTTCCCTCAAACTATCCAAATCTTCGTGCATGACGAAGAAAAATGGGCTTACGATTAAGAAATTAGACCATTCAACACATTCTACGAGAAACTGGAAAATTTCATATCTTTGGTGTGTGAAGTTTTAGTATGTTCGCACAGAGAAGAGTATACGGTAAAACGAACAGAAACTGGTGCACAGGTGCTCTTTATTATCCACGTTGATGAGCCTGAGGCAGGCACTAAAACGGTTCCCACCCTTTACGAGCATACACAGCCCTAGCTTCCGGGTGAATCTTGCCACCCCGAAGAATTAGATCATATTGCGACGTTTAACCACCGATGGTGAGCATTGACAATTTAAAAGATTTCCGGAGCTCTAAGTTTATGAAGACTTGAGCTAAAACCAGAAGTAATAATAATAATAATCATAATGATAATATTACTTCTCAAATTATTCAACAATCTTACATTTTCGATGAAATTTGAATGAATCAGTATGGATATGAGTTGAAGTATGAGTTTGTTAAAACGGCATAATTATAATTTTTTTGTTATTTCCAATATGGTCTATCTCAAATGAATTGATCTGAACAATTGGCTCAAAAATATGACCTTGAAAACCACAATTGCACCCTTTATTGGAGTCCTCATTTGTTCCTCTACTCACCTGTTTTCAAATGGTAATAATTGGCAGATGATGAAATAACGGCAATTTTAGGGAGTGATACTGAACAAAGAATGTCTGTGAACAAGTAAGTTAGCCATATGATTTTTATACAGATTAAAATATTTAACTCTATGTATAACGTATTCCCTTGATAAAATAAAATTTTCATCCGAAGGTTCATTCTCAAAGCGTGTCCTTTTTGCAGAACTCGAATTGGGTTTGAAATGTATTTTACGTAACGAGTTTGTAAATTACATTTTTGGTGGGAATGAGGTTAGTGAACAGCGCGCGACCGGAGCGAGGTTGTAGTGGAATCCGTCAATAATAATTTACCACGAGTTATGTAAAATTGTTTATCGCCTGTGAATCAAGAATTTGTACATCGAGCATGTGGAAAGCGGGGTTAAAGACAGACGGTAAATAATATCAATATTGCGCACTGCAGAATATGTATACATTTATGTATGTATGATACATGAATACCAAAATCGTACCGGCGATATTGAGTACTTGAGCCGTTTGATCTTACGAAAACAACATAAAATTAAATATTTTAATATCTGAACGCGTGAATAATTGTGTTATCTTAGAAGAGTTCGTTCTACGTATCATTACATTTTTCTATTAGTACACAACTTATTGGACGCAATAATTTGTTTGCAACAGATCAACATTTACATAGACCTACTAATTTTGGCGCTTGGTTGGTATCATAAAGGATAGTACTTAACAGTTAAACCGGGACCCATTTCGGAAGTTGTTAGTGAACAGAAAAAATTACTTGAATAATTGACGCCCTTTGAAGTCGCTAATGAAATAGTTAGTCTTTCAAAGTAATATGTTGGGGCGAGGGAGATGAACAAATTTACCAGCTGGTAAGCTGAAAATCTAGAAGTTCCTAACTTTACGACGTATGAAGCTGTCTTAAGATTCGACCCTTAATCAAACTTCGTTAGATGAAACCATGTTTTTAACGAGTCAGTTCTACCAGGATATTGCTCCATTCCGCACGTATTTAGTAAAATTCGCCAGTATCTTCATACAACCATGAAAGCAAGACAATATCAGTGTTTTCATAAACTTACTTGTTCATGGGAAATCCTTACAAATACTTGACTTCCCTTGTACTATAAATAATGAAATAGTCTATAATTTCAGAAGTCACAAGAAATCGTTATACTAACGATATTGAAATTATGTTAATTTCTTACTCTAAAAATTAATAATCGTAAATGAAATCAATATTAGCTAGCATAGTAACCACCAATCACTAAAAAAGAGGAAAAACAGTTCCATAAAAACACAATTACTGAGTAATTACATAGTATGATTTTTTCATCACTTATTTGGTTTCCAATCCGACAAGACGAATGACGGACTACGGACTCATTCTTGAAGCCAAAAAAAAGGAAAATTGATTATAAAGTCAATAGTACTTTTAAATGACAAATAACTAGCGATGATCACAAAGGTTTTCGAGATCCACATGGTTGTCTGATAAAATTGATTGCTCACAAAGTGAATAGAAATCAATAGCCTGCACTGCGAAAACAGTTCATCAAGAACTTTCATAAACAACGAGAAAAAAAATTCTCTAACCATGTCAAGTATTTTTTCTATCGAACGATCTTAAATTTGAGACTAGATAATTTCAGAATAGATAGATTAAACTATAATTGATTGAGAAGTCACATTTCTGTTAGAAATAAAGTATGTCTGTCGGTAGAAAAAGCACAACACTTTTTGGCGTAATTATAATTGTTTCAATAGACTAATTTTCCGTTGTCAATGTTTGAGCCATGAATTTCTTCACACCACTGGGGACGTATTTCTCAAAAGAGCTTTGACTTTATCATTCTAGCATTATATAATGTAATGATTGCCCCAGATAATCAATCATTGACCTTTCTCTGATCAATTATTGTAGCATTCAATCATTGTGTTGATTGTCAGCGCAGTACGCGGAAAGTAATTGTAGGTACCCAACAAACAGCTAATACGACATGACCGAGTAATCATCCGTCAACTTGTGATGAATCATGGTTTCATTCTAACGATCGTACGCGAGTAGGGGGATAGAAGGTGGTTACTGTTGCCACAGCCCACAGCAGACCGATCTGTGGCTTTGCGACACCGTTTCAACGTCGAAATTACATCCAACGGACAAACGCCAAACACAAAGTCATCGGTACGTCCACCTCATGTGTCCATTTCAATGAGAAACCACCTGCACTATATATGCAGGGTTACTCATTGACCATAAAGAGGGCTGATAATGATAAACTTTCCATTATTGATTTATTTTCAATTGCGAGAAATTATATTTAACATTTAGTTATAGCTTGGGATAGGCCAATATGATTTTCGGCGCAGCTTCTGAAGGCAATGATCCGTAAGCATTGGATTAAAAGTAGTAAAGAAACGGGAATGCAATACTTGGCTACTTAATAATACTTTCAAGGAATGCTCAATGCTCAATGCTCAATGCTTACCTGTTAACAACTCCCGATGCTAATAGTTATCACAACGGCTTTGACGAATTTGTAAAAACGAACGCCAAATTCTTTCAGTGTCGCAGTTTCAAACTCTGTTAAAGTTTTTAGAATAATCTGTTGATTGAATTATATTGAATTTATTTTGAAAAACAAATTACCTATCAAAATACTATATTTGTCACTGAGGGAGTAAAAGTAGACAAGTCGTCTTCACGGGCAAAAATTACGACCCAAGCCGAAGGCGAGGGTTGTAAGCACGTGTGGAATGCTTGTCTGATTTTCCTTCCGAGGATTCAACACGATTTTTCCGCCGAAATGGACAAAAATGACGATTCTAACCTCGCTTCGCTTGACTCGAAATGCTCACTTTCGTCCATTTTTGCAGAAAAATCGTATCCAACCCTCAGGAGGAGAATCAGAAAAACATTTCCCACGTGCTTGGAACCCTCGCCTTCGGCTCGGGTCGTAATGTTGCACGTGAGAACGACTTAGGTACTTTTCCTCCCTAGGTGAGAAATATAGTATTCCTAAAAATCCGGCGTTGTTCAGGGTGTACACAATTTCACAAAATATCAACGTAGTCACAATTGACGGGTGACTAATGCCAATATTGTTGTTGATTTGAATATTATTAACAATAATATATTTTTCGGGGTAATATCTATTTGATCAAATTGCAATATTCCTATATAACTGGGGATACTTTGTTTTTATCGTTAGATGATAAATTCTTTTTTGTAGTCGTCAATTACCGACCGTAAAAGGTTTTACTGATACTCTCATGCGGTGCGCTCGTGTCTCTCGAAAGAGAGCTATAAAATCTCTATAATTCATACGCATAATTTTTCATGACTCTGCATATGTATTGCCATACCCATAAGTCGTGAAATTTGAAAACTCATATTGAGGAATATTCTCGAGGGAAGTAATCGCTTAGTGTGTCGGGGAATATATATTTCTGTACACATCGTACAGTGTACTCCTTGGAGATACCCGTTTCGTGGCAACTCCCGTGGTTAATCCATTACCGAGGGTAAACATCGTGAAGAGGGCAGACGAGACCTGCGATTAAATTTCATCTCTCACCGAGAAGTAACTCTGCAATGACTGCGCAAAACACGCGACGCAACCACGTACCTTCTACTTTTGAACGTAATGATGGAGAAGTGCTATTAGCCAATTGGACTGAGAGAGTACTTTTTTCTGACTACCTTATGTAGATTACCGTAATAAGAGAGCAATCCACCCAAGTTCTACGTTTTTAGTGTTATTGCACTAATATATTGAATACATTATTGAACAATGGGAAATAATAAATAGTATATTTCTCACCTAGGGAGGTAAAATAAAGAAGGCTTGCTCACGTGCAGAATTACCGCCCGAGGCGAAGGCGTGGTGAAAACATGATTTTACTCCCCGGCGTAGTAGTAAAGTCACAATTCCCTCCCGCGTAGCTAGAGGGAAGTGTGCACTTTGCTCCAGCCGGGGAGAAAAAAGAATTTTCTTTAAGTAACTTCATTTGAATGATTTTTTGTCTTTGGTTTAGGGTTCAATATTATTTTTGTCCTTTTGAAAGTCCATCGATTATTTGATTTTCTTTCTTAGTTATGATTTTCTTCCTCGACATTTCTAGCAACTGAATCAGAGTTCAAGTGATAATAAAGCTCGAACAATAAAATTACCGGCAGAGGGTCACATTCCAGTTCATATGGATGAATAATAAACGTTAAAGACTCGACTATTTATTAACTTTAAGTTAAAATAAATGTAAGTCGAAACTGGAGAGAATGGAGAGCCCACATTTCTAACAGGTAGAACAAAAGAATTATAATGAAATGTTTATTTAACCAGGCCAATTGGACAACGTGGGCTATCGTCCGTTGTATTGTAGAGATATCAGTATGCTAATGGAGTTAATATATTTTAATCATGTCAGAGTTACCATTCATCGAGTTATTTTCCGAGGAGTGACAAAAAAGTCAACTTTTCAAATATTCCAGCAAAAAAAGGGAGATATAGCAGTTATAATTATTGTCATATCATAAACTCAATACTACCAAATTTTTAAATGCCCTAAGTTATCATTCCATTAACTTAACGAAATGAATATAATAATTCGTAAATTGAAGCATTACTAATTGCATAAAAACTGAATTGAAGAACTGAAAGAATAGACGAGAATTGAATTACGTAGCTGGTAAAATTTAATATTATTCAAAATTTATAATTTCCAATTAGATGAATTTCTAGTTTGGATCTCGGCAGCATCCCTAGACATCCAAATTTTGCAATTTACAGTTACCAGAGTGAAACCTGCAACCTCAAATATAGCACGCAATTCAAGTTTCAAAAAACAAAACAAACTACGCGTGTTAGAAGAGTCAGATAAACAGGTTGGGAATGAAGTAAATATGTTCCACCAGAGTCAACGTTGAGGAGAGAACTTACCTTATCCAGGGTGGGTTTTGGTTGATCGTGGCGCCCAGGGACTAACATTTTCACAGTTTAATCAACTACCGACGACAGGGGCTGCCCTCCCTCCCACTCTGGTAAACCCGTATCTGAAGACCAATATTACCAGTTCTCGATCTCGTTTCGTGATTTCCATGGTTAATCCATTACCCTCTCCGGTGTAAACATGTTGGCTGGCTTAGCAGAAAGTGTAAAGGAAAGGGAGGGATGGATAGGAGCATCATGATTGAATCTCTAACGTCCGCCTTCGAACTACCGAGAGGCGCTGGTGTGCTTCCTCCCGTTAACGAGCATCATGGTTATCTCAGCTAATGATCCGGAAGCCACAGTTTCTCATGCAAGGTCAACTTGGTAACCTTTTTTTAAATATGTATAATGTATTGCAGATAAAGATAGCTACATGCAAATTAATTTCGTTCACAATTTGAGCATAAAGATACGAACCGTGAATCCAATTTCTCTCTTGTAGTTCTCCATTTTTTTTTCTTCATTCCCAGTTCCAGTTGGTTGGGCCCGTTGAACATTTTATTTTCTCTTTACCCGGTTATCACATCTGAATTATATTCGTTTTTTTCCCACCCTCCAACTATCATCTCTAACTTATTTGCCACTCCGATTCGTGCATTTTTCTTCGTTTTTAATGTTTTCATCTTCACCTGGTTTGTTTTTTTTATCTCACTTTATTTTTGCCTGCCGTAACCGAGGAGAAACTTTGTCCCGGGGATTCTGGCATCGTGTACGTACCTACCTCCGATCCCTTAATTCGCAGCACAAAATTGAATTCACGCGGATTACACCGGGATCCCATCCACGTTCGTGAGCGGCGCGCGTGCGAGCAATTCGAAGCATTTATTTTCCATCCTTTTTCACTGTTTTTCGCTTTTTGCCATATACTTTGAATTTATTTCGCAATAGCTGAAAAATATTACACCAAAACATTAAATGCGAGAACTCCTTTGCAAATTTTTATTTTTGTATTCCCATTTCTCTTACTGAAAATCAACGATAGTTACCAGCAAACCTAAAAATAATATGGCCTAATTACAAGCTAATTATGGCTGCAATGAGCTCTTGTTATAAGGCTGCATACACGTCGAACATATGGAACATGAAGATCCTAATTAGACAATGAATAGCCCGCCAAAACAACGGTTAAGGGGATTAAAAAGGATTAAAAACACAAATCTGGTCCGAAGCTGATGAAATTAATTTCAATGATCGTTCACATTGAAAGAGCTAGTGGTACCAAAAGTAAAGCTTGTACGATATTTCAAGCTTGATAAACGTGAGAACTGACGATAGATCGGCGGAAGATGTTTCAAAATGTGTTAAACTAGGCCAGCAAAACTTGAGAGGCAGTGAGCCTTGACTGGTTTACCCATTACATTCTGCCCACCGGTAAGCCACGCGACCTCCCTCGATTAATTACGTCAAACAAGGACGTCATGAGTGCACCCATTCCTCTCTCATATCCGTTATTTCCTCCAAATCAGCTAGCACGCTGATGGAATCAGGAAATTACGGTGCTCACGGAAATATGACGATGCAACAACGCTGAAGATTTGTAGATTGAGTAATCAGGGTACATCTCTTTGATCCCCATTATTTTAAATATTTATCCAACATGTGGGGGTGGGGCGGTTAGAGAGCCAATATACATATATGTATCAAAGCTTGACTCTGGTTTTCTATATTTTAAGCAGTCTCAATAGTTGGCACAAAATACGAGAACCAGAGGGTAGACGTATAGCTGAGGCTGGATTAACGTACGAGGGTGGCTTTCGTGGGTGGAATTCAGCGAGGTGAGTAGACGGGGTGTGTGGTTCCAGAGGAAAGGACGGGAGGATGAGGCAGATTGCAAGGGAGGCATGTTGAACTAGCCGCATCTAAATGCGGATATGGCTTGTCGGAGATGCACATTGGAGGACCAGAGGTAAAGGAAGTTCGGTGCTGAGTATTACAGGCCGGGTCATTCCAGGGGACTAACGGAGAAAGGAGGAGAGGAGGGATACTGGAAAACTGGTCCTTTCACGTGTATGCTGGGTACAGAGAGGATCGGAGCTGGAGAGAGAAGCGGTGTTGGAGAACGGTATGAGCATATGGTTGAACCAGTAGAAGTGATATATTTAAACCAGGGGAAAGTTTGGTGCTTGTGTGGTGTACTGCAGGCTAGGGAGAGGTTAGGGACGTCCAGGTACACTGGCTTGGTGTATAGAGGCAGAGGGGCTAGGGAACCGAGGGATATGGAGAAATAGGGGAGGTCGTGGAGAACAGTATGGCGAGCGTGCCACGCATAAGTTTACATTATCTTACGATCTGATAGTGCACTACCCGGCTAAGGGAGTCGAGGATCTCTCCTACTTTGGAATTTCGCTGGCGGTGAGTTTCTTCGCCTTTTCCTTTATCCATTCTTGACGATCTCCTTCCAGCGCCAAAAGCTCGTTTGGAATTTATCGAAGAATTCAGGAGGTGGCTAGGGAGTGGGTGTGAAACGATGACTTTCAACTCTACTTTTAGAAAATCCCTCGTGGCATATTTGCCGCTTCGGACTTGGTATAACATTTTTTTCTGATGTTATTTATCGCGAGGGCTGATTGCCTTCGCTTGGTTATCGGTTTCATGGTAAAGGAAAATTAAATTTTAACGCAGTTATGATGCAGCGCAATCTGTAGAACCCCGCTATTTGTAACGTTATTTCAACAGGCTGATTCAAACCAACTATTGTGAGACTGTTGTCTGCTTGATCGGATGACAAGGACGCCTACTGTCCTCTCAATATCATTGGATTTTCAAAATCCATCCGATATTTTTCTCAAGCTTCTCTGCAAACAAGGGCATGCACCTCAGCTATGTAGGAAAACGTTCGTGTATCAAATTTGACGATAACGCTTTGAGAAAATATCCGATTATATTTTAAAGTTTGGTGTATCACTGATGAAAATGACAGATAGGTTCTAAGGAAACTATGACATTTCCCTGAACATCGGAATTGTCTCGTCCATGAATCAATGAAAATAAAAGGCAAAACGAAAATCAGCGTGGAGGAAGAAATGTGGAGAAAACATTCCCGGAGAGCACTTTTAATGTTCTCAGTTGAGGTTACCCTAAGCCATCAAATTTTATAATTATCAGAAATTCTCACGAATTTGAATAGAGCTATCCAGACTAATACAAGTGATACGTCTCAATGGATAAGGAGACATGAAGGATTGGTAGTATCACGACGACATGTAGTTTATATGTACAAAGTTGGTTCAATGGATAAGTTTAGATGAGATTAGTACTACTAGGAAATCGAAGTTTGAGGGATATCGGTGTGAAGTTAGCTGACTAACCTCAGCCATTACGAAGTTGGTGTTGAAATGTTCATGCGGGTTTGACTAAAATAACCTTCTTTCAAATGTCGTAGTCTGTCCGACTGAAGTCTCTTTGCAGGGAATTCTCGCGGGCAAACCAATTAATACAAACTGAAATAAGCGGATCAGAGAATAATTAATGCATTGAAAATATATGGAGTAATAACAATCGCGAACTTTCCGAAAAATATGCTAAGAGGCTTTGAGTTAATATCTTGACTTCCACTGCTTATTATACCATCCATTCTGCCTGGGGTTATTCAGCCCCCACTCGGCTTTGATTTGGTCAATAAGATATATACAATATATATATACCAGTTTGTTGAGTGAAACGCACAATTAAAATGTCGATAAAAAAAGAACTGGTGGTTTACCTACTTGGTAGTATGTAATACTTCTGAATTCTACAAGTATAGCTTTCGATTCTAAAATGGCAGGCTCGAGAAGCAAAATTTCTCGAGCACGCCATTGAGTAATTAGTTTGCTCGTTAGGAATATTACGTTTGCCACAGAAACTGCCCTTAATCAATGCGGCTAAATCCACCGTTGTATTTACTACAAGTCCGGCCTCCGTAAATTTTCTCTAGCTCTCATGATCGATAAGATGCCCTTGTGCCGGTCAACTTTATCAAGATGCTGATTTATTCCCAAACTTGAACATTAAACTCAGCAACCCGATGATTAGCATTTTTTATTTTTATGATATTGCCATCGAATGTTGACAGTATTTTCGTTTAAATTCATAGGTGGAACAAATTCAGAGTACTGGGGTATTTTGGCTTGTATTTTTTTTCTATGCTTTTAAGAATTTTTTGCTTTTTACCGACAGCCTAATATCATATGCGGTTAATTCTATTTTATCGATCAGATCGGGAATGTATATAGCATTCCCCATCTCGTGACATTATAGAATAATGGCTGAGAGGATTTTGCAGTTGGTAGGGTGAAAACTGAGATGATCCTCGATATTAGTTTGCAAGAAAAATTCACCGAGAAAACAGGTAATCCAAACTGTCTCAATTTCTCTTTACAATCGATGAAAATTGACCAATTATGGATGACGCTATAAAATGCATACAATGTGCGGATATTTACACAAAAATCGAGTGTTTTAAATATGAATAATAACCCACATTTGTTTGATTCATTCAACATCCGGTTACAATCAAATTGTGATTTTAGTAAAATATGAAATGTGCGTAATTTTTCCTTTTTATATGGCATTCGGTGCCACTTGGCTACACTGAGAAAAAAAATATAATCCCGCCCATCGAATATTGTTTAGATTTTAAAAAACGAATGACAGATGTGTACCCACAATATTGAGTTTCACGTTCTTATCCAAAGCATATGAGATTGCAAAATTATACTTTATCCCAGTATGATAATTAGTATCCATACAATTGGATTGTAATATCATGGGTTACGTTTTCCGTCTACCATTTTGTTTTACCAGAATAATAAGTTCAACCAGTGCATATCTCATAGTCTATCATATTGGACTATATATATATTTTATCGTTCATTACCATGCAAAGTTTTCAAATTGGAAGTGCTGTCTCTTCGTGGAAAAAGGTGGCTTTTAATTGGATTTTAAAAAGTCTATTGGGAAATCGAAAAACACCCGACATTTTCAGCAATTTTGCCCAACTTTTATCACCGACAGTGGCGCGATAATCCACCAACGAAATCTCATTGAAACGCGATTCTTTCTTTCGCTTTTTGGAAGTTATTATCATCTTTTTTTTAACCCGTATACATTCACAATTCTCCATTACCTTTTCATATATTGCCCCGCTTTTCATTTATTGAACACTCGTTCTCCCCCATTTCCCGAGTGTATATGCTCATATGACCCGATTCGCCAGGCCGAAAGTTGCGAGTGCTCGTGGAGTTTCAGCCCGGGAGTCCCCGCTGGCCAATGAATAGCGGTCTAACTAACTATCCGGCTGTTAACGGCACGCGTGTTGCCCACGTTATGAATCGCTTAATTTCATTCGATTCTCAGGCCGCACTCGCTTGAAAGCTCCAGTAGAATCATAGCCAGAAGAATACACCTATTCAGCGTGGAGAGAAAAAAAATTGAGTGTAAAAACATAATGCTGAATTTAAAATAAAATTGAAATTTGTGAAAATTCAATTGAATGGAATGGAGAAATGTAATTAAATATTACGTGTTTGATTCGTCTGGTCGATAGTGGTCAAATTGGCTCTTTGAATCCAATGAATCGTTCGACACTCTTATTTAGTATTGCTGATTTTTTATTGATTCTCACATATGCATATAGGTATAACAAATTGTAATTGTAAAACCCTTTGGTCTCCAAATAAAACATTATTTCTAGTGTTTCACAAGTTATATAGCATTTTTGAGTGAATTTAATTGACATCCTTCTCGAGAAATTTAGAAGTTTAGTCAAATAACAGCAAACGGATAAATCTTAATTTGAGAGTTGAATCTGCAAAATCAATTTTCATATCAGTCATCGACTTCTGTTCTCGGAAATGCCTTGATTTTTTTCTTGCCATTGACTACTCCAGTGATTTTCTAAGTTAGCCGGCGATCCCGGCGTGTTTCAACATGTAACAATCTAAATAAACTCGTTCCGAAATACAAGATTTTTCTTTCTGTTGTCGTGCTACGACAAAGGAAAATAGCAGCGTGTCGCATAATTTCTTCAGTGACAACATTCTCTCACGGCTTTTCAGCTGGTATAATATCCAACTGAGCCTTCGTCGTCGACCCCATGACGTATATTTCGGAATATATTTCCATATACTTTGCCTATATACATACATTGGACGAGCAGCTTTTTCCTCAGCCCCCGTCTTCTTTTCATCCCATCTATCCACTTTTTTGTCAGCTGGAACAACTCTTATCGTTATTTTTGTTTTGTTTTACTGTGTGGATCTCAAGGAGGGAAGCGGGGGAGGAGGAGGAAACCTTGGTTACCATCCACAGAATGTTTAGCTGAGGATAAGGAAGAATGAGATAAAGTGGAATGTTTGCAATTCACTTTGTTTTTTTAATATCTTAATTTATAATTAGATTCCCTTATTATATCCTTATAGCAATGTTAATTTATTTATTTGCTTCCATTTCATGACTGATTATTGGTGATAAATAAAAAATAACAATGGAGTTAACAAGAAATGTATATGATCAATAGATGGGCATCGAGGAAAGTTATAAATAGTTGCTTTTTCCCGATTGGCATCCGAATAAATAATCGACAAATTTGAAAAATCGTGATATATCTTATGAGCGATTGCATCCATTTACATGAAAAAAAATACGATGCGTGTGAAAACTTGAACAGCTGAAATTGAAACTTCATTGTCAAAGACTGAGGAGCCTGGAAGGAAGACTTTTGAAAACTCCATGGTAAAATCTGAAAGTCTGAAGTGGCAAGTTTTAAGTGCGACTTCGAGGCTAACAGAGCTCCAATATTCCTCGGTCTACCTTTTTACCGATATAATTAATTTATCGCAACCATCATCTGCAACATATTCTAATATACTTGAATCGAAACTAGTAATTCCCGTCTTATAAAATCAATGACCCCCCAGTGGATAGTTTTCCTCTTCTTTGTCTGTACATTTCCTCATTTCTTTTTCTTATTCTACTTCTATATTCAACCATGGAAATTTAGCCATGAAGAAACTGAGGTTTCCTTTCTTCTGGATATCCAAATGGGTCGAGGAGAAGGCGGTACCAGCGCTGAAGTTCCTACTGGGCAGGCTGGAACTAACGAGCCACGGAAAGTAAAAGAGAAAAAAAGAATAAAAAAAAATAATACTAGGAGTACGAGTCGGAGAAAAGGCGAGTCCAAAGTATTCCGTGGCAAATTTCAACATACCGTATTTACCAAGTAAGGGTATAATGAGTCGGCAAAATGAAGGTAAAAATCAACGGTGAGATCAAAACTGACCAAACAGCAAAGTGAGGCCGGCAAATTTTTGTTTCGACCTCTTGATGCAGAAAAGTCTTCCTGTTTGCACTGATAGAATGGGCGATTTATTTTTTACATTATTTATATTATACACTTGAACGTTCAGATGAATGCTTGGTTACTGTTTGCAAATAATCGAATCGGCCCAAAGATTCAATAATTAACTTATCAAATTCATTGATTTGTTGATCATAAACTGTTGCAATGAAACTTTCAGTTAATTGTCAAAGATAGTTCTTAGAGATTAATGATTAATAAATATTTACAAAACATGCATAGAAATCGCATGGTTAATTGTAAACAGAGCATTCCATCAGCAAAAAGCATTTCCTTTAAGGTTTGAAGCATTCAATAAAACTTATTAGAATGATAAATTTTGTGTAACAGCAAGCAATTTTTGCACTATAAACTGTTTCCACAGCAAAAGATATCACTCTCTGAGTCAATAAATTAACAACCAATTAATTACCATAAAATAACTACACTACAGTGTGACTTGGCACTAAATAGTTATACGCCATTGGAAATGTTACTGCAGTGACCAATTTTCGTTTGCATATTGCTAGAAGTTCTTAAATTTCCTTGAATTACTGGAGAAACTTTAAATTTAATGATTTTTTATCTTCATGTCGAATGCAGTGTCACTGTTGTAAAAGTTAGTGGTGAACTCCATGAAATTTTATTTTTTTTCCCAGCCATATTTCTTCCAAATCCCGTTTTTTATCATTTTCTTAGCTCATGAAAAATTCATGGATTGTAGGCTTAAGAAGATCTGAACTCTATTGAAGTTCTCGATTGTCAGCAATCATGCTTATCCTCTGCCTATTAATATAGTTGTAGAGAGCAGGATCTGCATACAAGGCTAATCTCGTGACTTATCCAGTGAAACTTCAAGAGTTGAATAAAGCCAACAATCAAAACTTCCATAGATGGACATTGAACCACGGTCACTGAGTTTCAGTTAACAAGACTCGCATTACCAACGGCATTCTTACTGCATTGAGAATGCCTCCAGGAGGGTTGAAAAACTAACTTTATCACGAATCTGAGAATACCGGCGGGACTGGTGATCTTATCATTGCCCTCTACGGCCTCGTTTCGTCTTCACTTCATCGCTTGAGTCACCCTCTCTGTTAACTTTTCTTCTACTTGATCCTCAAATGGATGACCTCTTCATCAATAACATTATTTCAAAATTGTTATATCGGCCCTTTTCGTCTCATTTTGATATTCTGATGCTCATCTCTATTCTCTCACCCTTCCAGCGTTGATAATATCGAGACAATGTGTTGGTTGAAACCTCACACTATATTCCTTGATAATTATTATCATGATGAACATAAAACTGTACGTACATCTTTCTATATCTACACGAAGAGAAATTTGCTAGTAAAAATTATCGTTCCACTTGGTAATCGTGTAGCATTATTAAAATTCTGGTAACATTACAATTACATAATAAAATTCACTATCTTTCATTACAGTCATCCATATGTCTAGACAATTTTTAATGAGTGTTAAACAAATTTTATGGAGACTCTGGAAAATTTTGCACGCAAAACTCAATAACTTTTATCAAGCAAGCAAAAATGATATATATATCTAGAAAACTTTTATTAAGGAGCCAACAATTTTGACTGAAGCTGTCGGCCAATTTTCCCACAGCGGGAAAAATTTTACACGATTATATAACAGAACGGTATTTTGTACTGATTTTTTCTCTCCGTTTATATCACTCTCCTTTCCTGCCGAACCTTTTTTTTCTTCATTCATGCAAATAGAAAAACTTCACCGAATGGGGTTCGGATTTATCAGGCTAGAGGTAGCATTCTAAAAGGTGAAATAAAATTAATCTCAATTCAAGTTATTTAATACAGTTTGACAATTTTCGTCAAGTTCGCTGCAGAGCCTTTCCATTCAACCGATCGTGACTAACTAGTAAATACTAACTACTTCTCAAGTAGTGGTACTATCGATGATGGTGATTCAAAAACTAGCTGCCTTTCTTTCCGTCTAGGATAAGACCTGTCTATTTATGTAAAATGTGCACTGACGTGTTGATATACATGGCCCGGGGATGGGAACAGGTGCATGCTCACCGGTGTACGAGAATATTGTAGCCCCTGGTCCCGCAGGTACTCTTCGTCATCATAAAGCCTATGCTGGCCACGTTGTACTGTATTAAACCTCACACTCTCTCCGACCCCCTCAGCCTCGTACCTATTCCCCCGGTGGATCCCTTTGCATTCACCGTATATCCAACAGTTCCATACTGGTCACTCGGAAGCTACACATTCTCATGCGACCACTACTTCCACGGTCATGGTATACCCAACTTAATGATTAGTATTTATTACAAAAAGTTGAAACCCGGATATTACATCTCTCCAGTGTTTCCATTTTTATTCTTTATCTCCTTGAATTGTAGCATATGTGGAATTAGAATAGAAGTTTCGAATAATGAATTCACTAACGTTTCAGACGAATTACAGGGATCAATAGAGTCAAAATTTCTAGGAATGATTAACTATCTGAATTGGTCTTCAATGTCTTTCAATAGGTATTGAAAGTCCTTTTCTCGAGCTTGCCAGTGTAAATTAATTGACAAACATAGTCTGTCATCAGTCGGTCATTTTATTTCGCACAACTTCACTGTAACTATTGAGGCAACGCTTCATGTAAAATTGTGGAACTATGCGCCGAATGATGCCTCACCGAGAAATACTCATTCTGTCCCAGCGAGAAAAATAGGATAGGTGAGTAAACAATCATTCAGAGTGACATCTCGTAATCCGAGTTACGGGGTTAGTTGTAATCTGGATTAGAATCCCACCCTTCAGAAATCCGGTTGTCATTTTGAGTAACTTGAGGGATCATCGTAGCAGAAGATACTGCACGATTAATATTGCTACCATTGATTAATAGCTCAAGTATTTTGGATAAACTTTTGGAGGAGATTTACGTGTCAATCTGACAGCCCTCATTCCGCTAATCCCAGGTAATACCTCATTTTCTCTTTATTGATAGCGCAATGGAATCAGTGGAGAATCAAATAATCATCAACGGGATTACAGAAAGCCTTGTACATGAGAAAATACCAAATGCAGGTGGCAATTCATTCATCAGGTAAAAAAAGCAATTTTCTAAAGTAGCATTCCGTTCACCATCTCCACTTGTTCTCTGCATTCCCCAATCCACGGATCGCATCTATTCGCTCCAACGGATTTACCATGCGCATAAAAGAGAAAGACGAAAAAAAAGGATATTACCGATAACGCGCAAAGTCTCGTCCAGGGAAATAAGAAGCTTGTCTGCCTGTGAGAAGGGAATGAAGGCTTTTCAATTGCTTGAGACATTTTGAATTCCAGGTAGGGGCGAGACGGAATAGAATGAAAGCTTGTAGTTGTCGGTTTGTTGGAAAAACCCAACCACCACTCGAGCCCCGATTACCAGAGGCTTTCCCTATGACTGGTTATTACGAAGAATTTTTCCCTCTCTTCGTGGCTCCCTTTGAATGCTCAAATCCGGAAATAATATATTAGGGAAGAGGTGAAAGGAATAAGAAAAAACGAAAATTTATATGCCCCTCGCGTGGATATTCCAATATCGTGTGCCTCGAGTTCTCCTGGCTATTAAAGAACGATTAGCCAACACCAAAGCAGATGGGTCGAGCCACCAATCACGGAACTATTTGGAGGGTGAGGGGAAAAAAAACTATCGGCAGATTTCACAACAGTATCCGATTGTATTAACGCTACGAAGAGCCACTTGAAAAATGCGATGATCGCGTGAAGGTTCATTTTGGCTTCGTCTTCTTGAGAGGAGGCGACAGCTACGAGTTCTCAATCTTTTTTACACTCAAGGAAAACCATCCCAGAGGTGATTCCTGTGACCGCACTGAAAATTTCCGGAGAAATTCATTTCCGTGTGGGAGGCAGACGAGAAAGATGAACTGATTAAGTCCCGTGTGCCGAGACAGAAGCAATTTCCAATTTGTCAGTAAAATCATTCTCTGGGAATCGTATTAAACTTTGGTATATAGTCAAGATGTTATAATAAGACACTGATTCCGTCCCTTGTAGTAAGCTGTAGCAAGGAGAAGTTCTCTGACAATTTCATCTTGAGACAACTTCTTTGCTAACCCGAGGCTTTCTATATTCCATCCCATGGGAAAGAGGTGGAGAGTCTTTATGCAAAGGCGAGATGTATGTTATCTCATTTAAATCAGTTGTTGACAGGGTCTTTAACTTTACATACCTTACACACGGTATGTCAGGTCATGGGAATTTTAAGGGAAAACCTCAATGAAATTTTATAATCGTTTCTAGAGTTTTATATAAGAAAATATTATCAAATTGATACTACATTATGTTGTGAATTTTTGATTGGATTTACCGATAGCCTTCAGCCTCCAATTTACATATGATGTACACTATCATAATTATAAAATACAAAAAATAGAAGGGCAAATCAATCAATATTTAGATATCCATAATATTATATAGTTGCCGAGGAAACATATCTGGCTCTTTATTATTATGGATGAGATGAGATACATGCGGGACTTCAGGATAGATATGGTAATAGATATGGATATCGTAATCATAGTTATATTGTATTTCCAATGTTAGAATTAGGTAAATAGGGGAGGTAGCAACTTAATTTCCTTTTCTTCGAAAACTGAAACAACGTTGGTTTATTTTGCTTGTATCGTGTGGGCATGACATTTGTAGGGTCCGAAATTAGTTGCTTTGAATGAAGTGGCCGTATCAAGATATGAAGATTTGGAATTCAGTATGCTTGGATAAATGTACGGAACCTTCCCCTCACTTTCCCTACTGAAGGTATATAAATTATATAACTTCGAATAAATGCGATTAATTTCAAATCAACGTGCGGTAGGGTATTAACAAATCTGACCAGCACTTAGTTTTACACAGCATTCGCGACGGGGATGCGGCTAGTATGAATCCCACAAGGTGGACAATGGTCATGTCTTCTCATCAATTGATTTACGTACCAAGTGGTGAATTACTTCAATTTCAACGGAAAATCTAAGTGAGTTGCTAGAAATGATGATTACCAAAAATTAAATTGCCACAGTGGACAAATATTATCGATTTTTTAATGCTATCGATAACGAAACATATAATATAATGACCAAATTAAAAATTCCAGCGACTACTTACTTGATAATTTTCTAACCCAAAGAAAAGAAGTCTATTGTTTCAAAGCAGTCATCAATATGATCACTAATTACGCTGATTAATTCTTGAAAATCGGTGGTATATTTCTGAAAATCAAAACCTTATCTTCACTGTATAGGTTTTGTTTTTAATAATTCATATATTCTTCATTCCTCCTCGAACACATAATCAGGGGTTATTGAGCCTAGAATAATTCTTGTCTTTGAGTCGGTAAACTGGTACATCAAAGGAGGGTGGAGAAAAGTACTTGACAGTATGCTCGCTAGCAATTGCAGTGAAGCACATCAACGAAGTCGTTGTGGAAATCATTCCGCACTTTCGTCATTTTCCATTTCGCCCATACATCCTGAAGACCTGTACATTCATTTTATTCTATCTCTACCAGGATTCTTTGATCTTTTTCACTTCCTAACCTCTCGAATATTTCATCTCCCTTTTTTCCATAGCCATCTCCATTTTTTTTCTGCGTTTAGAAAGGAATACCTCCGTGGAATGCCCGCTGACATCAGAGAAAGGGATTAATGGTTTCGTAGTTGAACACTGTTAGCGGTTTAAACTCAATATAAGAATTATCAATGACTTTTTTTTGCAATATCACCATCGACCGAGAAAACGTATTTCATTCGCAGTGGTTTCGAAATCAATATCAACACTCTTCAGTCAATCAACCCCCTTCTCCTCCTCTTTTCCCTGTTCATTTCATGAACAAACAACGCCGAGACCACCGATCGTAATCGAAAACGGATTGCATTTACACATCACTGTTGTTTTTCCTTTTTTTGCAACTTGTTTTTTTTTTTTATTTTGGTTCGCCGATTGATTCATTGTCTTCTTGTGCTTTTTTCTTTCATTTTTTGTTTCTACCACCAGGAAAATTCTTTGGACTGTTCCAATTATAGAATTAATTTGCTTTCCAATATTGTTATAAAGTATAAAAAATGTGGCATTGTTCTAGAATTCTAGAATTTGCTTGTCAATCGAAACGCGAATGCTCGAAACGCAGTGGGTAGAAACTAATGAGACATAGCTTGGTGACAAGAAGAATGAAATTCGAGGTAACTTAACAGTGCCAATTATTATCCCCCTATGTCATCATATTGGTCGATTCAATGCCTAAGTTGAGAATCATCAATTTATGCTTTGCTCTCGTTATCGAGGCTGAATGACCACACGCAGGCATCAATAGTTACTAGGGAGCTTTATCGTCTGTAGTCCATGTGATACATCACTCCGAGACCAATGAATCTACTGAGTTATTCACGTCAATGACATTGCTATTAACCTAGCGTTCCCACCAGTTAACTCCCGATTTTGAGGATAAATGAAAACTGTATTTGTCTAAAAGTGTACATTTTTTTATTGAGACAATGAATACGAACTAAAAACCTAAAATATATGATTTTCAGGTAGTGTAGGTAGGCAAATTCATCAACTCTCTATATGTTTAAAAAGACCACATACACAGGTATGTAGGCATATGTACCACATACATAAATTAGAATGATTACAAAATGCTCATTTGAAAGTAAATATCACTGAATTTTTTATTGTCCACACAGTTGACATAGTTAATTCATTCAATTTTCTGAAAAAGGAATAAGGATCACATAAATTGTAGTTGAGCTATAGTATATTTATTGTTGCTTTTTTTAAATCCTCTCTTTCATGGTTGATGAACAAATAATAAGCAACGCCATTTCATTCACCCATCACTAACAAGCTAACTTTATCGTCTATACTCAATATGATACATCACCTTCAGACCGATGAATCTCCCAAGTTATTGACACCAATGGCATTATTATTAACTTAATGTATACGCCCCAGTAGAAGAACCAAATCCAGTGAAACCATTCGCGATTGGTATTCCATCCTTCTCCATCAATTTATCCCGCAGAGTTCTTCTGACCTTTTTTTATTGTTCATCCACCCTTACGTATCGTATCCTAAGGCGGAAGTGAGACGGCTGCACGTAGAACTATAAAAATAAAGCATAAAGTCAACTGCTGACTCGATTGCACCCCAGAGGGGGAATATGCGGAGTGTGCGATTTAAATCATAAAACTCGAATAAAAATCTACGCCAATTTTTTTGTTCCTCCACTCACGCCATTCCTTTAGTTCCTTCGTAAAGAACTTCACTCACTTGCTTCGGTCATATGCGACCTTCTCTGATTCTCTTCCTTTCTCAATTTCTCCTTCTTGCCTATGCCTTTTTTTTCCTCCTACTCATGCGGTATATCCAAAACCTAATGCGCTGCTCCACTTCCTTTCAGTTTCTCTCCATACATCTTGATCATTGAGCCTTGTGCCACTAAAAGGGACTCATGCTGCTTCAATCCGTAGTTTAAAGGATTTGTTTCGCGAACCGTAAAGAAGTTGAGCCCAAAACCGCCCCGCACCTGATGATCGATTGCCGCTAGAATGCACCGCATTATTTTTTCCATATCGAGCCAACCCGATTCCTTCCTTTTTTTCTCATATCTCCGGCAAATACGAGGCGATAATATTTCATTCGTTGCAGCATTTGGAGTATCATTTTTCAGTTCTCTCAGTTCGTTTGGGACAGTCATATCGGATCTCTATATCTATCCGTACGGATGACGTTAAAGCTCACTCTCATTCAAAAGCTCTCCATCTCTCTTCTTGCTTTTTTTATTATTTCCCTAGCCTCCTCTCCCCCACACACACACTCTTCACTTTGTACCTCACGCTGCCATCCCAGTGGTTCGCTATGGCATCTGAATTTGCGCGCCAGGAAAATGTGACCAGGACTGTAAATTCACGATGCAAATGAGATCGCTGATACGAGGGCAAAATATAAATCTGAAAAAGCCACGGAATATTTATGTCTATTATCTGACGACCTGACTCTTGCTGGCATGGCGATCTGCTGTCCCTCCCTGTTCCTCTTTCTCTCTCATCCACTAGTTTTTCTCCCTATTTTTTTCCCCCGTTTTTATATACGCATGACATATCATCTGATGCAACAGATCAACTGCCTATCATTATCGCAATTTTTTTACATTTTTCAGTACTCATGAATTTATGATTCACAGAATAGAATAACAAGAGTAAAAATAATGATGGTTTCTCTCGGAGGGGTTGAAGGATTGTAAATTGATGTAACTTCGCACGAGAAATAGAGGGAGAGAGAGGGAGAGAGTGAGAGAGGCAGTGGAAGTAATACTCAGCTCAGCAAACCACATTTTCTACTCCCAATCAAAGCTATTATTAAGCCGTCTGCTTTTCCCCGTCTTCTCCTTTTCAACCCCTTCACTACTACTTTGTCCTTAAGATTGGTAGAGCAAAGAGAGGGACAGAGAGAGAGCGAGGGAGAGAAACAGAGAGAGACAGAGCGCATTTGTGATATGTAGAGAAAAGGTGGTTCGTTCTCCGTTTCGCTCTACTCCACAGTAGTTGGCTCAAAGCCAGCGTATTCATTCCACAACTAGCCCCCAATCTAAGGGGCCAATTATTTAATCAATTCCACCCCCTTAGCGGTGTTGACGATGGTAGCTTGGCCGTGGAAGAGACTGTGCCTCGGAGAACTGCACGACTATGGTGAATGAAGGGAACAGGAGAGAAGAATAGAGAGAGGAGGGGACAGGGGGGAGGTGGAGTTAGTGGTAGGAGGAAGCCAAGTAGCAGCGAAGGAACTGACGACAATTGAAATCGCTTTTCCTTGTCTGTTCCGAGTTGGAATCGCTGTCTCCGGTGAATTCTACTCGGTGTGCGATTCTCTCTTCCGGCTCTGTGGATCGATTCGATTGTCGTCTACTCACACTACCCTCCTCTTCTGGTCTCTCTATCTTCCGACCTCCCAGTTCTTTATTTCTCTTGATCCATAGGAGTCATTACTCGCTTGTAGAATACCGAGAAACTTCACATCTTCAGTCACCGTTTCTCATCGGATTGCGGGGAATTATCTAGGAAATCGTTGCCAATTTTACTGTACGCTGGTGGGAGAAAATTGAAAGGACTTTCCCCGTGAGATGAGAAGATTCTGGAAAGTGTTCGATATTTGCTGGAAAATCATAAAATTTTAGATTTCTCGGAAAATTTAAGAAAATGTGTTTTTTTTAGTAACGTCAAGCGCTTACATGTGGAAAGTTTTTCACACCTTGTAATGGTGGAGAATATTAGTTGATAGGATTTTCAATCAGGAATAAATCAATCGGGGAGATAAAAAGTTCCAGAATTGTTGGACTAATAGAAAAATATATTAATATCAACAACCGAATTGCCGAAGAAGTAATGCTTTTTCACTTTGTTCACCGAGTAAAATGAAACGCGAGCTAAATGGGCAAATTTTCCATATCCAATGACTCACTCTGTCAAAATCCAATGATTGGTCCCGAGTATTCAAGCCGATGGAACAAGATATGTTACTTCCGAGCGGAAACATCGTTTGCCAGATCAATTTCCCATTCGAAGTGCTAACCCCAGGAATAGCCTACATCCAGAGGAAGTGAATTTTCCGGTTTCTACGATCGCTGTCCCTCCGGACTTATTTTCACAGCGTATTTCCAACCAACGGACTATCCGATTTATAAAATGCTCCCATAGAGTCTGACCATTCGTCCGCACTTTTCACTTTGTTCAATCTTCGTATCCTTCAACGTTAGTTCCCACGTGTTCCTCCATTTCGGAGAGAAAAAAAATTCCATTTCATTTCGAGGACTGATGAACACAGCTGGAAAATATCACAAACAATTAAATATCACACGTCGAAAGGGTCGCCACACCCCCTGAGTTTGCCTCTAACTACGGAGGAGGGGTGGGTTAGAGATCTAGTGTGCACACATAGGTGTGGGTATAAATGCCAAGCGACGTTGGTGGAGAACTCAAGTATATAGTCCACGGGCGAGTACTAAATCAGTTGGTTACCCCCACGAGGAATCATCCCCTACCGTGTTATGGACGCTTAACCCCACCCGACCCAACATTAGTTGAGAGATTTTAAACGTAGATTGGAACCGTACAATATATATTCCACTGATTTCGTTGGGCTCCACCAGTCTGCCTCACCCGTAGAATTAAGGGTTATCTATCTAAAATCCCTACCCAACCCCGCATCATCGCGTTTGTACGCTCTCTCACAGTGTGTTGGCCCACCTTCGTCGTTAACTGTAACAATTCGATCGTATTTTGAATCATTAGGTAGAGCCAATAGTTTCCGGCTGATCAGAAAACTAGAGAGTAGTATTGAGGATAAACTGCTGGCAAACGAACATTTTGTTACTACACTTGGTTGAGATGCTGCTTTCCAGGTGATAACATCGCACAACGTGTTTCATATGTCCTGCGCAATATATTTGGTTAATGTATAAACCTGTAATGTTATCTCCGCCGCTACAGAAAAAAAACATTTGTGATTAAATATTTCAAAACTCCGATGGCCACATTTGAAATACCAATTGATAAAAACTGAATACTTTCATTGCATTAATCGAAGAGTAGAGGATTCAGAGAGTGTTTAAATAAACGTTTTCGCCGATATTATCCAGGCGTAGGAAGTTGATCGATACTCCCTCACAGAAGTACCCTCTTCTCGCGATCACAATCAACTCGGTTTATGAGGTAATCACAGTGTGGAGGGATAGGTTTCAGCACTCATCCGTACAACCGCCCCACTTCCCCGAAGCTACCAGTGCCACTTCTCTTTTACTCCATGCTCCACCCGCCGTACATTTTTCTCTCCCATCTTTTTGTATACCACTGCCTTCTCACTCATTGCGAGGTAGATATTACGCGTCTACTACTCTGACGATAAGTAGGGTAATTTTCTCAGCAATTCGTGTGGGCAAACTACGAGGTATACAACTTTCGAGTGAATATAAGACTTGGAGAATAGGAAATAATAAAATAAATGAGACAAGCGAAAATACGCCGTGGCAATTGTTAAGCGAACAGTAAAATGCAATGATAATGCACTGAATAAGTGGGAGTGTGTTTAATAAAATAAATATCTCTGAAGTTCCTACAATCGTTTGTCATTGACATTTCAATATTTTACCTAGCAATTAGTGGTACATCACTTTAATTATTCCAATTAGATCTGAATTTTATTGAATATTCAGTGATATCTGCAATTTTATCATTTTTCATCATATTGAATTTCATTCTCGTGAATGTTACTTTTCAATTGTCCAGGAATTTTCAATTCTTTATGCTGCGAACCATACCGTCATTCTCAATATCACTTCAGTCTGCCCCCTTTGAATCGAGTGAATTTTGCAGCGAGTGATAAGTGAGGAGGGGAAGAGCGAGAAGTCCCCAATGAAAAATAATCGAACGTGTATACGTTGAATGGCCCTTCCTCTCTCGTCTGTCGCGCAACCTTCTCTTTTCATCACTGTTCTGGTATGAGAATACTAACGACCTCTTCTGTTTGAACTTATTCCCCAGACGATCCGCAGAAGTCCTCAGTCAGTGTGTGTTGTGCCTCACCATCACACCGATAACTTTCAACCACCATTTGACCTCCGCCGCACTCTCCCCTTTACCAATGTTACTTCGACAAATGTTACATACCCACAAGACACCAAGCCTAACCTGACCTCGACGTGGTAACCAAGCAAACGACGTCTATACGTACCTCACGTCATGGACAATCCAGCGTCTCACGCGTAAAGCCTCCAACCTACGTATCCAGTGCCAGTGACGTCGCCCCACTGATAACCAGAGAGACACGAGGGGGACATACGATGTTGTATCACAGATACCCACGGCAATCGAGATGCGTCACTGCACGAACCCTTGACGATCCACGACAGCCTTTGTACACCTATTTCCCCCCGACAGTTCTACGCTTGACTTGGCACGTGTAAATATATACATTAGCACTCAGATATTCTAGCCATGCTCAGTCTGTAAACGGCCAGCATCTCCCACTGAGTAATTTCATAATTACATGGTCATGCACTCACTCAAATAGCCATGTAACAACTGGTTCCATATTTCATTTGGCATATTTTCCCTCCCCGTTTCATGATAACCGAAACAAAAGTTCTCTCTTTCTGTCATTGGTTGGACTTTTTTTTTCATTAGTCTCTCTGCTTTCGTACTCTTTCGGCTTGTGTTTTTGGT
Organism: Psyttalia concolor; assembly: GCA_030522845.1. Lineage (NCBI taxonomy): Eukaryota > Metazoa > Arthropoda > Insecta > Hymenoptera > Braconidae > Psyttalia > Psyttalia concolor. The sequence goes on along the minus strand of JAPYZM010000007.1, from coordinate 34,307 downwards.
TTCAGTCAGGGGGAATGAAAATTGGTGGTCAGTTGAAGTGAGTAACTGGAGCTATAGTGTTTCATGCGCGTCGGGTTGGAATTTGTGAGGGTCACGGAGAGTATATAAGAGCGAAGGGAGAGACAAAGAGAGGGACGTGATAGGTAGGGCCACCGAGGACTGGTCAAGTTCTGTCCAAAAGGGAGTGAGGGAGATCTCTAGTGCGGTGCGGTAATGAGACGTATGGGTTGAGTAATAGATTCACATTATGCCACACCAGGGACTGGCCCTGGGCTCTCGTGATGTATTGTCCCGAGCACCGTGACCCGGCGTTAATTTAATGTCAACATTCTGCGAACAGGAGAATACTGAAACGCACTAATTACTAAGATTCTCAAATACTTTAATTTTCATTTGTGAGAAATGAATCTAATGTTTGATAATTCAATCGTTAAAATTATTGGTAATGAGTATTAAAATCGACTGAACGAGGAGATGATGTAATGCGATTCATGGATGGTGCAAAGCGCAGACAGAGAGTATCTCACGTCTTTGCTATTACACAGCAAGTTAACAGCAAGATTGTTTCACAAAGTTCATTTGCATTTACGTGCGTGAAAGGCCCCGGATGCCGTCTCACCGCAGTATAAACCATACCTCCCTTCTTCTCATCTCCGTTTCGCACCGCTGTTCAGGCTTAACCCGTGTATTTTCAGATTGTCTTGAAGGCGAAACCCAGGGAAATGGATAGACCGACGGTATTTCCATTTTGATATGGCGTACTTTATAAGTGATGCGCATATCGAATAAATGCCATTAATAAGCATTTCAAATTTTAATAAAATATATCCACTCTAATATGATGTCAAGAGGGCATAAAACCTAAACTGTCATGTGAATAAGCTTATCAAACTGATTATGAAGAAAGAAGCCGTGTTGCTCTCTTATTTCACTTGATTTAATTGACAATTACAAATTGAGTGCTGTTAAAAGTTCTCGCGATTCGAGAGATGAATTGCAAGTATTCGCATGCAGGTTTCCGATGCTAACAGTCCTGGGGATGAGCCGGAAACTGATGTTCCCTCGGCTGTTAAGGATCATCCCTTGTTGGTAGACTGACGGGTATACAGAGAAACGGAGGGTAAGGGGCTTTCTGAAAGTTGCCAAGACCTCCTTAGGCTTGGTTGCACGAGAATATGACTCAGTGGCACGATGGTAATGGCTCTGAAAAGTGTTTGGATTTCCCACTCGAATTTCACTCACAACTTCTCCATTTCAGTGTGATTCTTTGGGGTTGGAATGTCAAACGCAAGGAATCCCTTTTAGTGAAAAACCACTCAAGCACACTTTGGTATAATCATCTGTCTTGGTTTTTGCTTTTCCTTAATGATTTATATATTTCTAACATTTAAAATTTAATGGGTACCTTGCAAGTAATGGCTAATTATGTGTTAGATGTAAGGATAATAATAATCCTGTATTACGATATGTAATCAAGCAGCTGTTGACGATTGTGAAGAGTACGAAGGCAGCCGAAGCTGAGGATTGTGCACTGAAAAAATACTACCGATCAGTAATAAAAATTAATGACAATTGTCAAAAAATTCATGACAAAAGAAAGTAATTCCAGAAATACGATCTCAGCTTGAGACTGATGGAAGCCTTAAGTTGAGATCGGGACTCGTATAGAAATCTTTTGCCACTCATGTGATCATAATCCTCGTCTTGGGCTTAGAAATATATTTGCCATCAAATAATAATGAATTGTTATCCTATCGGCCAGAAAATGAATCGGCCTCTCTTATGGAGCATGCATAAATGTGAAGACAATTAAAATTGCAATTTTGCAAGATGTTGATCGATTATCTGAGACTGATTACGTCAAACGTCACGACAGTACGACGAGACTTAGTCACTTTCTTTCAGGAAATATCAGCGACTCAATGTTCATCACGTACATGTCAAGTAAGTGGGAATAATCAATTATTATTATGTTTACTGAATTTTAAATTAGTTGACCTCCTCATTTCAACTGATCCTTTTTGATCCCATTTGGACATCAGTGAGTTGCACGAGCAAAAGCGGAATAGTCACTTCGCTATTGCACTACACGCATTGATCATAAAAATCGATCGTAGCCTGAAACGATGTGGATAGAGTTCAATCTCGGTTTGTAACAACACTTGTCCTAGAAAGTGCTTCTCACCCTATTTGAATTTCAAATGTCCTAATGTGTATTTTTGGCCCGCTGTTGCTCTCGCTCTTATCGGTGGAGAGAAAAAGAGTTTTAGTTTGAAATTTAAATCTGAACAGCCTTGAACGCCAACTTTTAAATGTCTTCCAGCTGTTTTATCCATGTCGCACTCTATTTGCTGTTTGAGTGTGTATTTTTTTATTTCTCAATAGGATTTAAAATATTCTCTTTACTCGGGTAATCCTCATTAATCTTTTTTTTTCATCTATGGGCCCTGCAAACTGCGATTCTAATTTCGCATTAGATCACTCTTTGCGGGGCCAAAAAAAGAACAGGTCAAACAGCAATTCAATTATTTTTCAACATAAAATACTCTTATTGCCTGGTGACATAAGAGACTGTCTTTTATCTCCGATGATCTTTTCAATTGCAGTTTCCCCGCCTCCTGTCAATGAACATGGAGATCATGACAAGGAATAGAGGAGAATCGAGTGGTAAAAAAAAAATGAAAAAATGTTGAAAGAATAATTTTCATGAACACCCCACAGACTCGTCACTGGTTTACGGTGAAAATTATAGACACGTATGTTATAACCATAAAAGTCACAATGTCAATTAGTACGGAAAGTATTTCAGTGTACAAAGGTAACATTCATACAAAGAGAAAATGCCAGCCCCCTTCTAATTCACCGCTGAACAGGGCGACCAAGTTTAACCATTTAATTCGCATTCCACCAGACTCTCTTATCAAAACATACTCCCTCAGTCCTCTGTAATTCCTCTTTGTCCCCATTTTTCTCTCTTCTCCCTCTTTCGTGTATTTAAAAAAAAATAAATAAAATAAAAAATTATAATTTATACACACGGAAAAACAAAGGCAGTACCCAACCGAAAAAGAAAAAAAATACAAGAGCAACATAATTACCATTCTCTGTAGTTGAAAAACTCTACCTCAATCTTTGTATTACATAGGAATGTAACTAGAGAGAAATTCGAAAAGCGAACACTTGTCCATTGTACTCCCTGGTATTTCACCCTACAATTTCATTATCCAATGCCGTATATAAAGCGTAAATCACAGAAATGTATGCGGCTCTGTCCCTTCCGCATGCCCCTTGCTCTTTTTTCTTACTCTCCTCCCAGTATTCTCTGTTTTCTTATAATGAATTCTTCGCTATGGTGTTTCGTTGCTCAAAGAGAAATACCAAGCTCTCTCTCTCTCTCTCTCTCTCTCCTCTCTCTCTCTCTCTCTCTCTCTCTCTCTCTCTCTCTCTCTCTCTCTCTCTCTCTCTCTCTCTCTCTCTCTCTCTCTCTCTCTCTCTCTCTCTTTGGGCACAACAAAAAGCAACTATAATTGGGACATAGCTTTATTGCACAGCTGAAAACAAGGTCGGATTGTCTCGTTTCTGGTGAGCCTTGCTTCTTCTATTCCTATCTCTCGGGCTCTGTCTCTCTCTCTCTCTCTCTTCCAGTCCTTTCCCTCACCTTCTTCTCCGCCTAGCATTTACCAATGTTAAATTCCTTGAAGTGTGAGCCGCGAAAAAAAAGAAAAAGAGTCTCCCAGGCAATGACATCAACCGTGCAACTACATATACGAGGGAGACATCCCTTCTTCTTCGTCTTCTCCTTCCTCTTCGTCGTCTTCTTCATCTTCTTCTGCTTCTCCTTCGTTTCCTTCCTCTTCCTCCCTCTTCGTTCCTGTTGTTTTACTCTCTCCATTCACCTCTCTCAAGGGGGTAAATTGCTGGGCGGCGAATCGTAGCGTCGGCTGGTGTGCAAGACTGCCTACTTATTTAGAATATTGCCAGCATACATCTGCATAAATTCAGTACAGGGGCCGGTAGCATTCTTAGCCCGTGTCGCGGCGCCCATTATACTGTATTTCTCTTGGTCTTGGCTCTCACAACCATCCCCGAACACCCGCCGGGGTGAAGGAAAGGTTTTGGAATTGTGTACAGCGAAAAGGGAAGAGAGGGACCTATGATGACACAGATCGTACATTTCCACAGCCATTTACCATCGCCATCTTCACCAGTCGCGAAGTAATGCGCTTTTTACTGCGTAAAATGCTATTTTGCAACGGCACGTTTATTACATCGATACGCAGACGATGTTTCATAAACCTATGCAGAATAATGACCTGGCGACGAGTTTTAATACCTGTGGAAGAGCAATATATTCCCGATCAATTGCTACTCTAGGGTTTTACTGGCGTAATAATAATGATTAAACTGGTGGAGCATTCATCTCGCCAGTGCCATCGTGGTGAGCACTCTCGAGGAGAGCTTCTTGAAATTTTATAAAATTGTAACCATCTGGATGTGACAATTTGAAACTTGCGAAAATTTTGAATTGATGTCAGACATTGTCGAATTATTCTAATCAAGATTTTTAAGTACCTCAATTTTTGAATAACTCAAATTGAAATAGCTGTATTCTGCAAATAATTATTATTTGCTTTAGATGAATCGGCCAAAAATTAAAAATACATTCAGCCCGTAGATCACCGTAAAAAAATCTACGAAACTCATAATACTCATCGAATTTATCAGCAACAGCTTCATTTTCTATTCATCTCAACCAAGAAAATGGGGGAAAAAAACGCATTGACATGGAAAGGATGTGCTGCAAGTCGAGGACAGAGAGTGCGAATTCAAAAAGTGAATCTGTAGATTTAGCATGAGAGAGTTTTCGAGGCGAATACATATTCAAATTGAATTATCCGCACTACCAGACATGTTGATTTGGAATCATTCGGCGACCACGGGCATAACTGCTTTCTACCTGTACCCAAGCCACAGTTCTCATGCTTCTATCCAATCTCAGTCTCTCCCGTTCCATCTGAACCATATGCATCTCGCCTACCTTTCCTATTCTCTCGATTCTCGTTGTCTGCGGCTTGACTTCACTGACTAATGGAAATTCTTGGATGAAAAGTTGGTCAAACACAATCGCTTGTGCATACGTATTGCGGTTCTGGAAAATCTACCGATTTCCCGTGAACTTCCCTTGCCTGTGCAATGTGAGTAAACACCGAAATACTAGGCCGTTTATGCATAAAGTATTATTTTCATTACATGAACATGTCACAGAATATTAAGAAAGCAATAACTTTTATTCTATTTTTATTGTAAAAATTACAAACAAATGCATTTCTATTTTTCAAATTATTGGTGTAGAGTTTTGCCAGTCAAAGTACTTTTAAATAAACTGCGTATCAAAATTCTTACTGAATCCACTTGAATTTTGGTTTCTACCCATGGAAAATAATGATAAATAAATAGATTCGTTTTCTTGGAAACGGCAAGTTTCCATGTTTATGATTTATTACCGCAGAGTAGCCAAGACAATCGCATTCTAGTATGGTGGACATTGACGATCTTGATAGACTAATGAACTAGAATTGTTTCATCAAATTTTTGGACCCGTTACAATGAATTTTCTAGAAATTCAACGAAATGAAGCATAAAGTTATTATGTATACACAATCCGACGTCGACAAATGAAAAACTTGAAACTTGATTTTTTTGGATATAAGAAGGAGTTTTGCGCAAGAGTAGAAACAATTCCATTAGACTTTAAAATTCTACCGTTGTTTCAACTTAAGGCAGATCACGAGAAGTTTCATTTTTTTTATTGTGTTATGGAACGTCGTATTAACTGCCACATACTAATATACGAGGCAGACCGATATCAGTGAATCTTAATAGGAATATATTTTAAACAATCTCGATGAAAACTAATCTGAACAACATTGAAAAAAGCCTCACATACAGAGTGATATATCTAGAAAAGTACTGTTCAATTCCCCATAAAAAAATGCGAAACTCTTGCTGAAGATAGCAAAGTACAGCGACCTGATTTGATCATTGAAAAAATTTTGTGGTACTTAATAAATATTGACCCATTAACTCATTAAACGCTTTTGCGAACTAGAATTGAAAATTACTATTGATAATTGATAGTACGAATTAATCCTTTTCAGTTGATTTATTAATCATTATATATACATACACATACTTCTCCCCATTATATTGGATTAATGATTGCGTTGCCATTTAAGTATTTTTAATTATGATAGTTATCTGTTATTCTCGATTAGTATTATTTTTGCCATAGCAAGCGAAATTAAGTGACGCACAGAAATCGATAATCTGTTTATCCGGAAGCCCACTGTTAATGTCAGATTCCTATAACAATTATTTGATTTCATACATATACGTAGTAGATGAAACCCATTCCAATTAAATTAATATTTGTCGTGTGACTGTCCAATGCGGACACCGTTCGATGAAAATTGAGGGAAAAGTGGTGGGAGAGAAATCGAATGGATGATGAGGGGAGAAAATGGTCGAATCCACTTTATACCAGTGATCGACAGTGCTGGTAAGCATACGCTAATGAATTTCGAGGGATAAAATGCGCATAAGGTTCGTGCAATAATTCAGGATCAGTGTATGCTCGGGGTCAAACTCGCGAGTTCAAAATGCACGTCATCAAGAGAGTGGGGATGAATAAAAGCAGTGGAGATTAAATATGGATGCACCATTTTGCCGACCCTCAGAACAGCGTAGTTTGCTGACATGGGATCATCATACGCACCGAAACGTTTACAATCAATGATGCCTCACGTACATATCGGCAGTAATATCTGCAGCAACCACCTCCTAGTTGCGCGATCGGGAATTTTGCGTGGTCAAGCCCTTTCCGCTCGCTATGCACTGGTGCGCCATTCAAACAACTGTCCTATTCACCAGGGTATCGATTATGGCCACAGGAGGCCCATGAGATTCCGAACAAATAGGGCCAAATCTTCATCATTTTGAGTACAATGTCAACGCGAGAAAACGAAAAAAATACAGCCCGCCTGCTTATCAACCTTCAACTTTCACCCTCTGTTTGGAGATAATTGTACTCCAAGCGGAAAGCTTTCCCCTTAATTCGAAATTATATCCTTAAGATGCAATTTTACCCTCTAATACCATTGATTGTCCGTTAATTCTTCGCCTGATTCTTCCTCCCTGAACCTATTGACAATTTCTATAAGATTTGAGGAACTATGGTGTATGATGAAACAATTAGCATGCAGAAATCAAAAGACCCACGTGTTCCCGCAGTTTTTCTCATCTCTCATTTATTACCCAATTCTTCTTCTTTTTTTTCTCAACAAGCCAGTTTTGGCGTTCATTTCGTACGGTTACACCTGTGTACGCAAAGCGCTCTCGGGTCGGTTCACGGCATCGCATTCACAATCTAATTTTCACTGGCGTTTAATCTTTGTACACTCGGGCTTTCCCCCCCGGTTGCTTTGGCCCGGCACGCGCGTGAGCTTTTTCAAAGCTCTACCATTCTATCCCCTCTATCCCCTCACCTCTTTTCTCCATCGTTACCCACCCATACACCGTCTACCAACAGGGGTACATTCAATTCCCTCCTCACTCCGTCTCTCTTTCCGGCATCCGATTTCAAATGCCCTCGGCTCGGTGCAATTATTTCCATTCTGTTTGTCGTTTGTTTCAAGCACACTCACTCGTTCGATTTTTTTCAAACTCCACCCCACTATCACCCCACTCTCGCGGTCAATACATCTTTTGCTATTATTATTTCCATATTTCTTGTTTTGTTGTTTTGTTTTGGTTAACGTCAATTTTCCTGGAACAAGTATTCATTAGAATAATTGGTTATGGTCAGGGGGACAAAGACGTGACGTTGGATAAACGTGAGCTACTGTTCATAATAATGAATTTTTTTCCACCGTATCCCAATAATGAATTCGCATTAATCACTCAGCTTATCATTATGCGGCTTTTTTATCATCTCAATTATTCCCTCCACTCAGGCCTCAACCCCTGGATGGAAAAATTATGAGGCTTTTCTCCTTGTCTATTTGAAAGTTTGTGGGCGGTCATTGACGTCTCTTTAATTCAACTATAAATTATCGAATCGGGTCACGACGCAGCAGGTGCTGCTGATGCGTTGGACGCGCTGTAAATAAATATTCTGTATTCCACACTGCCGCAAATACAATAAAGGGAGCTAGAAGGGGAGAGATTCAGAGAGAGAGGGAGAGAGAGAGAGAGAGAGAGGCAAAGAGCGGGTGAGGGAAGGAGAGATTCACGTATAATCGAAAAAGACAGAGGGCATAAGCACACACTCGTGAGCCCATCTGGCCTACATTGATATAACAATAATAACAATAAAATGGAAAAAGACAGAGAGGATGTACGTATAATGTTGCCGTTTTCGATATGCTTTCCATTAAATTGCAAAATCCCATTCGCCAGGCTTTTTGTATAGGTTTAACCCTCTCGTACTGACCATTTCAGGTTGACTGGTTCTGCGTTTATAGTGGGGTGTCATGGAAAAAAAAAATTCTATTAACTGTATATATTTTGCTCTCTCCATATTTCAATGGATATTATGCTCTTCTATTCCTTCTCTGTTCTTCCCAAAATGAGATTCGTTTCAATTCCAATAGAAATTCATATATCCGTATTTAACAAAGCATTCTCGTTAATTATTGTACAGGTCCACCCAAAATCCTGATGAGGCCACGCTCGCAGCATGTGAAGGCCGGGGGCATTGCAAGTTTCTACTGCAGCGCTCACGGTGCACCAACACCCCAAATACACTGGCGTAAGAACGGCAAGAAAGTTTCCTGTAAGTTTTTCTTCATATATTTCTTTCTTCATTCCAACATATACATTTTTTTTACCCTCTGTGCACTTCTGCCGAGGATACTCCGAAGTGATCTTATTGTCTCCTTACTTTACTCTGCGTTCTCATTCTCTTTCACCCGAGTTACTACAGGACACTGAGTTTCTCTTCCAGTCTATCCTCCTCGCGCAACCCAACCAAAACTCTCTAGTTCTCAGTCAATCTACTCTTCACTCTGTTTTCGTCCCGCACCAGACGCTCGGGCGAGCAAAAGAGAATTGGAAAGGAACTCTACAACGCTGGTTTCTCTCTCGAGAAGATGCTATCTTTTGTTTCTTACCTAACTTTAGAGGAGTATAGTATTTGAAGGAGTCTTCAAAAAAAATTATTTTAAATGCAATGTCATCTAAAAACTTGATTTAGCAGATATTTCTATATGTACATATAATATTTTTTCAAACTCTGATATAATTACAATGAAATAACTGACAAGCTACAATTGAAACCCTTTTAAATTTACATTAACTGATACAGCCAACATTTTATCTCCAAAATCCGATGTTTGAGTAAAGCAGATTTAATATTTTAAATGACTTTTCGTCTACGTAATTACAATGCTTCTTTAAAATTCTTCCCGTGCTGGAAGAACGTCAACGATTTCTAATTTAAAAAATTATCTATATTAACCCAAATATTTCACTCTGTGGAAGTAAAAAATGATGAAAACTAAATTAATTAAGAATAATTGAGGAGCAAGTCAAAAACATTAGTAAAAATTAGTGATTTTCACAGAGACCGAAAATATGATTTCATATATATCTCGCAGTCTCTCTCGTTTTACATCCTCATCACTTGTTTAGTCTGACAACTCAATTGTTATTTATGGAAAGGTTGGATTAATCAGCAAAGTGGCGAGGCAGTGTCTATAAGTTTATAGTTCGGTATCCATAGTATTTTACCAGTAAAAATCAATATTCTGAGATAAAGATAAAAGCAATTCGTTGTTTGTTTTCACAGCATCGCAAGCCCGATATCATACTAAAACCTACGCAGATGGCTCGCTCCTGAGGATCGATCCTGTCAGACCTCAAAGGGACGAAACAACGTGGGAATGTGTTGCTGAAAATGGAGTTGGTGATGCTGTTACCGCTGAGGCTAAGCTGACTGTCTACGACCGTAAGTACTGCATAAATAATACAGTATGGGAAAAGGCCGTTGAAGATGCTGTTGAACGATGAAAACACAGAGATTCACTTAATTCAAAGAGTCTTTAATTCAAGTCATTGCAACTGTCGTTACTTGAAAGAGGGAAAAACTGGAGAAAGCAGGTATTTGTGTCAGTGACGAATGGGCGATGAATAATCTCTGGCCAGAAACATCACAATCTCGCCAAAAAGTTCACTGGGACAGTCTCCCGAACATCTCCCTCAGACACTTAATTTTTTCTCTACTCCAGCACGGATCATGCCGTGCATAATTAATTGTCCATTGTCGGTTTCTTTTTTTTTTGCTTCATCGTCGAATTCCAAGTTCATTCCCTCCGAAAGTTTAACCTCCACGATATTCCACAATTTATTTTATTTTTTTTTGCTTCAAATCTTGCGCTCTTCTTCTTTATCCTGGCGGCACCCTGTCTCATCTTCTTACTCCCTAACACTTCTTCCCACACTGTCTTTCTTATACCTTACCCATTTTTACGGTAGAACGAACAGCTTAATGGCGCCGAGTCTGGTGGCCAAACGGAAGGCAGCTTAATGGGAAAGAAGTACTGCATTCCGAGAAGCTCCCCAAAGCTCTCCCACCCGACGAGATCGCGTGAAATTTTGCGGAGCAGCTTAATTGGTTTCTCTTACTTTTAATTTAATTTAAGATGAGCGGAATGAGGGATCAAGATGGTGGAAGCTCAGAGGCGAAACTACGAGTAAGCCAGGGAAAGCCTGTAAAGTACACTTTTATATAGATAACTTTGTGCTGACACAGCTGAATTACCCGACAAGCCAATAATTTTATGAATAGTACTTTGCTAGTGCAGTTCAATTGAAACTATGTCCATTTTTCGTCTTTCTCTTATTATTATTAGAGAACGAATTAATTCTAGCGGACAATTATAATTTATTTAATTATAATGTTTCAGGAAAATGATGAATTATGAATGTTTATATTTAGTCTTTGTGCTCCCTTTTATCAATTATTTTCACATGAAATATAGATTTGTTTAGCAGAACTAATTTTGTTCGCGGTGTATGATTATACTGAAAATCCTAAAATATATGGAATTTCACTGATCGTATTTTCGTAAGTAGAAATTTGTTTTTCAATCACCGTCAAATCAACCTTTATTGAATTAAAATACGAGACAAGCCGTATTATGCCAAATTAAATTTTTGCAATCAATAATTTACGGCCAACCGCAGGCAGACTCCCATCACTCGGCTATTACTGGTGACAAAGAGGACGTGAGGGAGTGGGAGAAAATAGGGTATTCGAGTGGTTAGACATTAAAATCACATTCGGCCAACAAGATTAATCGATAGAGGACATTTATAACGCTGTTAACCGAGGCTAGAGGTGGGAGCATTATATGACAGGGGATCTATTCCGTCTACCGTCCTAATTGATAATGGACCAGTCATGTAATGATGCTTTATTATTTGATACATTCTGAATATGTGTTCGAATTATGAGGATTATCCAACGAACAATTGGCATTAGTGTACTTTTGCGTTCACTAGATTTTTACTTTTCTTTACTATCCAGAAAATTTTGATATTATGTTTTTTCGCTACGTCGAAATCGCGAAAAAATTGATGAATTTTGTTTATAACCTTGCGAAATAAATTCATGAAACATGGTCGTTACTGATTAATTGTGATGAAATTTTTAACAGTGCAGAAAGATATTAACCAATAAAAATATTTCCTAATCCATGTGACTTTATAATCAAATAATTGATAATCAGTAATGAACACTTCTATCTTGGGGCGACATCCTGGCTGGCAGTCGTAGCATTTTTTCTCTCGAAATTGCAACTCTATCTAAATGTTTTTTTTTATATGAGCGAAGCGAGGTCACAATTGCGGTTTCTCGGGCCTATTAACGCCGAACTCTTGTCGAACCTCTGGAAACATAAATTTAGAATTGTACGACAATAAATTCCTCACCTACTACCACAACTATGTACTATTTTTGGGTGATAGCAGCGCTGACAAAACATTAGTTTCGCCGCTGTCAAGTGTAGAACCAGGGCAATGTATTCCCGCTAGATATGAGGAAGATAGAAATAAACGACAACGACAACGGTACCAGAAGGGGGAATAAGACTATGAATCCAGACATGAAATGTCATTTCTGCACTCAGTGAAACTTTCAATGCTACATATCTATCTCTATAACCTCGCAGTAGTGTCTTTCACAACATATATTTCATGGACTATATGTGATTACAGTGGTTCCTCAGATGGTGGCATATTTTCGACTGAGTGAGTACAAAATTGGTGCAGAGAATTGTTCTCTACCAGTGGTTTTTCCGCGAAATAGTAGTGTGCGTGCCCAATCTGACGTGACGGTAAAAATCTGAAAACCATTACAGGGGAGTGAGATTTGAAACGTTGGACATTGGAGTCGAAGCAGAAGGAGGACTGAACAATCCCAGAGAAATCCTACAGTGGAAAGAAAGAAGAATTCCAGAAATATTCTCACGTTCCAGTTATTCGTGATATCGTTTCACACTCGTTATCGTGGCAACTTTATTGTCAACCATTTCACTTAACTTTTAAAACTTGTGGATTTGGTACAGTAAGAAAGTGAAATTGCTCCGAAACTACCTAAAGAATAGTTTCGTTTATAACGAGATTATCTACTGATTTATGACCTTGAAAATGGATACTTATATTTTCCTACAATTCTGCAAATTTCCACTGTGAGGGTGAAAATTATTTGGATATTATTCATGTACTTCAAGCAGATTTGTCCTTAGTATATAGAATTAACGGTGCCTTTAGGATATCAATTTCTCACTGCAGAAATTTATTGCCGATTTACCGGAACTCATGGGAGCTATATTGCGGTTGGAAAGATTGCATTAATGGTAAATTACAATAAAAATTTTGCAATTTGATGATATTGGCACTAATTTTCCAGACCGGGATTCGAACAGGAGACCTGCGGATTAGGCATCGGGTGTACTTTCGGCATGAGCCATCCGGAATTTATGACTGATTATTTTTTCGCTTTACTCGGAGATGCATTTCGGTAATCAGTCATTTTCATTTCAATTAATCAGAGCTCCAACGTAGAATTTCCATTATTCGAAAAAAAAATGCAATAAAAACCAGCAGATAATTAAATATTGTCGGCGGATTCATCTATTGTCACTACAAATCAGTTGATTTCATCAACTTCTACCCTGGAATCACAATTGAGAAATAAGATAATTAATCATCATAACACACTGCACTGATTAATTAGAATCACGTTTGTCATATTTCGTTTCGTTTGATAATCGAGAATTACCTTCTATTTTCTCGATTAATCTCCGTGACATTGTACATTAATAAATTTACCCTTTCTCTCACTATCTCGTCTGCGGAATAATTACATTTTCACTAGCGAATGGACAATTCAGTAGTCAAACGTAAATTGAACCTCACAGAGTTGTAGGCTCTATTCCTCTGTCCCCCTGTATTTCACCCTCTTCTGAACTATTCTCATCGCGCTATCATTCAACCCTTCTATCTGTATCGTCGATTCGGCGTCCGGATGTAATCTACCCAGCAATGCCCTCGAAATTGAAATGGTTTTAATTAATTCAGGAGACACCAGTGTCCTAATTACCCGCCATGTTAATTAGCTTTGGTTATACAATCATGTGTTCACGATCCTTCAATCATTTTTTTCACCATTGTTTTTTTACTGACCCGTACATTACAAGTGCTCCTACGGCTCGAAGAAAATCTCATTTCTCACCATCATCCCACTTGACACCATAACAATATTATATATCGAAATGTTTGAACTCTATAGAGAAAAAAGTGCGAATAAAAATGCTAAATAATTGAAGATAGATAATTCTCTAGACACCTTGAAGGAGTTTATGCGCAACAACATTATCCTTAAGTACAAGAATAATATAAAAAGCCCAAGAGAATTACACCGCTAACGGAAAAAAAGGAAAGTACTTTTGCCACATAAATATGCTGCCAATCGCACAAAATGTGTTTGCTCAGTTTATATAATTTCGGCATATATACATATGAAACATGGACATAGGCGAGCTCACATTCGGCTTTATCCTAGTACGTTTTGTACTGCTGGTAATCCGCAAACCAACTAATTTCAAATATGGAATGGCCTTAATGGTCGCTCGTAACCCTACTTTGGACGCTTCCACTTATTGCTGCAGACTAGAATATCTTATACGCCGTGAGAGGCAGTCAAGAACCTCAGCACCTTACCCGATCCCCTGTGTGACCCACAGCCCGTGAGTTGGCAATTGTAGCCCCCCCCCCCTCCCCTTCTTCTCTTTAATGACTTGCGACGATGTTTTGGGGTTTACCCAAATGACGCACAGTAATCACACCTCCTTTGAACCCATCAATTTACGTATCAGTTTATTCTCAAAAATGGCACATTAATTTTCTTTATATTCTCTGAATGCAAAAAAGAAAATCGATAGATGAGAAATGCATGTGGAGCACAGTGGATACATCCAATTGATATCAAAGTCTTCAATAGCATTGTTACCTGCTTTTGCTATAATGAATAGAGCGCAGTTAATTAATCCAGCCGTTCTGACAGCTTGAAACGACGGACGAAGTCTATCACTCATCTTTCATCATCGTACTTATTATTATGATTTCCTTTCACTATTTTCTTCCGCTGGGAAACATTCCGTTGCAATTCATCTGCGATGGATTACGTAGTGCATTCATTCGGGGGACAAGGGCGAGATGGAGACGGACATGGTGAAAAGGCTGTGTGACGTGAAAACGCAAATGAATGCCGAGGGTGAGAACTCACATCGAGCTTAGTGCAATATGCACATGGAGAACGGAGAATTATAAGATCTAACAAAAAAAAACAGATGTAACAGAAAATGAGTGTGAAAAGTACAACAAACCTGAAGAAGATTTGGATGATGAGGGAGGGGGAAGTAAGAAAGTTTTTGCTTTTGGTGGATCTCGGCAAAGTGTTAACAGTGGTGACATTGTGGCACGAAAGCAAATTGTGAATAGTACGAGACAATATTTACCCTGTATATGGGGATAGAAGAAGATTTTTGTATCGAGCTTCCGTCCCTTTTGTTTTATATACCTGTATATGGGATGTCTCTCAGCTCTCTAGTCCTTGCCCAAGAGTGTCGAGTCTTATTGGGGTCCGTGGGCTTTTTTTCCTCTCTTATTTGTTTCCTCCTACCCAGACGCCAGCTGTTTGTTTATCCTCTTTGTACTTGCCCCTTTTCCTTAATCCACCCCGCTCAAGCCCGAGCCACCGCCTGCGATGCGTCTTTTTCACGTATCATGAAAAAAAAAAACCTCGGTACTCGGTAAACCATCACACAGCCGTGCGCGGGAAACTGAAGGTAACTCTTCATCGCCAGATCGAATAATGAATCTTTTCCTCTGCCTCTTTTTTTTATCTGTATACTGCCCCAGCAATGGATGAAAAAAATATATAATTGAGGCAGTAAAGCACAGCGAAAAAGAACGAGATAAATTAACGAACCTCTCGGGAACTCAGTTTCAAAATTTTTTGTCCTCCTTCAACTTTGAGTTGCGGATGGGAGGAGAATGATAGCAGGAGGAGAGAAAAAAATACACGTAGTTGTATCACTTGTGACCGAGAAGAAGAGGGGTGGGGCGATTAAAGACTGATCCGGGATGAAAAAGCGAGACGAAAAGTTTTGTCGAAGCGCGAGAGCTGGTAGTAGCCGGTGTCCCTTGGGAGTTTCGAAGGGGCTCAGAGATTTCTGAGTTAGGAAAAGAAACGGGGAAGTGAGCACGAAAGAAAGTAAAATGAAAAAGGAGGAGAGCACGGAGAGGTTGAAAAAAAAGAGTGAAGTTGCAGGCATGGAGGAGTGCAATGTGCGGTGGGACTGGTAAGTTTCGAGGCGGCTACCTCCTGGGCGTCAACTTTGCTTAGGGTCCCCCATGCTGGAGAATCGCCTGGTGTATGCTCACGAGAGAGACAGAGTTATAATGACTGAGATAGAAAGAGTTAACCCAGGAATGGGGATGAATCCGTTGGGATACAAAGAGTGAAAAGTATATGCGCGGTTGCATCCGCCGGGGAATTTAATTTGCTTGGAAATGCGTCGAGCTTAATTAGCAATTAATTGGAACATTAATTAGCCGTGAATTTTCGGTTAGCCGAGGGAATATGGATGGAGTGATAGGATGTTCACCGGCGCTGCACAGATTTTTCAACTTTCCATCTCGTATCCTTCTCTTTTATTCATTATTTCAGTTTCACGCGTTATCGCGGACTCTCCCCGCGACTTTTAGACACACAGTGATAAGAACCAAGACCGAAGACCCACTAACCAAAACTATTTCAGCAATCTAACTTTTACGTCCGCCATGAGGACTAGCACACCGTTATATCTGGGAGCGAGGACAAGAAGAGGGACATGTCGAGACTCGGGCGAGGGTGATAAAGTATTCTCAGGCTTAAGTCCTCCAGCAAACAGTCGACGCTTTTTCTTTTCAATTCTCCCGTCGTCTCATCTTTTCTATTCATCTCTCCCTTGCCCTCCCCCTCCCCCTCGCCCCTCGCCCCTCGCCCCTCGCCTGTAAAACCTGTTTCACAAATGTAACTCCTTCATTTCTAGCTCCACCTTTGCATATTCTTACGTCTTTACGACGATTTCTTATTCATCGACTCAATATTTGCAATGTTCTGGATTTGACTGTATATATCTACACGTCCTCGACTAGAGCTCATCCTCGACTCCGTAAATTTGTGGATATATCACAAGACGTGGTAATCTCGGATGTCAGGGTGATTCGAATTTTCACTCTTCGCTGTGTGTGTATCTTTACAGAATCTACCTTCCATATTTCAATACTCTCACAATAATATTCTGTGTGCAAATTGATTCAATTTTCCAGTTTAGTACAGTGACTGTTATGTACCAGCTTTTTCCAGAGCAATTATGGAATGTGCCATATTGAAGCTCCCAAAATACATATGACGTCAAGAATCTGTGCCACTATCGTACATATTTATGTACACTCCAGTATAGGGTAAAATTATTGATTGGTTGTAACTGAAGCACACGGAGAACTGATTGATCTCACCCCTTATTACTTCTTGGTTAGTTAGACTAGTTAGTAAAAATTATCTAGTCTTCCAGAAAAAATTTCCAAGCCCTTATTCAAATTGGTTGACTACTCAATACGAGTTGAGACAATTTATTTTATTTTCTATCCACAAACAATGTCTACTTTTCAAATTATATTTTATAATATGTTGATATTCTTGAAAACGGAATAATTCAACTTAATTGCAATACGCTTGGTCCTTGTCTATAAGAGGTCAAGAAATATGTTGTTTTTTTTCAGATCTAATGGGGAAAAAACTCAGATTTTAATTTGTATGACACACTTTATTCAATTATTTTTTCCCAGTAGTTCTTTGTGGACCAAATCGCTAATTATATTGTAAAAAATATATGATTTCAAAACTCCGAAAATTTTCCGATAATTCTTTATGATATCCTATAATTGTTGTAATTAATACAGGGATAAAATATTTCACAATGAGACCTAATATCAATTTATCCATGGTACATTTTCTATCAATATTTTACACAAATAAAAAAAATCCAGAGTATTATAGAAACATGCATGTATGCCACATATTTTTGAGTTGGAGATCGCTCTGTTTCAAATTTCTGGACGCATTTTCCACGTATTCAATATGATAATTACTGATATAAATTGATTATTATTGCATATTCCCGTGTATGCAAAATCCAGAATAATATCAAACAATTCAGGTGGCGAAAAAATTAAAAAATTGTAGATATCACTGAAAAGTCAATAGAAATTCATAATTGAATACTCATATTCTACAAATAAGTCAAATATGCTGAACATTCCCAGACCATAAAATTTACTTTTCTCGCAACTGTGTATAGCAATCACAGCTTGATATATCACCAACATATCAAGTGCAATGGATGGTTGACGTTCACTTTACCCATCGAAAATGGACAAAAGCAGAAAATCCCAGCCAAAAGAAAAATGATACAGCGAATCTGTTATCTCACCAGAGATTTTTTTCTCCCGCCTTTGCATGTTTTTTTGTCCATTCATTCTGAAGTCCCACTCACCTCCAGTCTTTTCAACATGTTGGATGAGGGTTGGGACCTTCGTCAAAAGTTTCACCAGGGGAATTTAAAAAAAACCGTGTTATCAGGAATGCCGATAATGGGCCAAAGAAATACTACTCCATCGAATGGGAGAAGTCGATGCTACGGGACATCAAACAAATTGAAGCTTTTGATGGTTAGGCGGAATGGATAATGCGGCATTTCACAATGGCAGTTGATCGTCAAGAAAGGACGGGAATCTGGAGGCGATTGAAGAATGCAGAGAATGGCGCGCGGCTTATGCCGCATTGACGGGCGGCAACACCGACGACGGAAGGAAGGAAGGAAGAAGCGTGAAACACGAAGAGAATAAGAGAAAGGCAATATCAAATGAGGGAAATTGTCTGAACGGAAGTCGCACTGTTTTCCTCTATCGACCGTAATGACACTTACACATCTTCCATTTTCTCCGTGATCTCGGTGACATAGTCCCCATATTCCCTCAATATTTCTCTTATTAAACCGGATAATATTTAAAGAGAGTGCGCACTGTGGGAAACCACATTCCGAGATTCCCCTCTCCCTCTTTCGCCACCAGAATAACCACCTCTTTTTACTTCATACCTCGCCTTTGTAGACTGAGAGAAGAATATCATAAAATATGAAATATACTAAATATAATAAAATATTGTAGAGCAACTTCTTATCAGAAAGATAATAACACTCGCTTTCAATTCTTGTCAAAAGAATATTTGATTGGCAAAATGATTTATTTGGTTCTCAGTGTATAGACTAATAACCCAATTCTTCTACGATTTCGATTACATCTCCACCCCTCCTTTTCGTCACAATCGTCTGCTGAAAGAAATATTCAATAGAAATTGCTGTACTCGGTACAGATGACGAGGAAGAAATGAAAAATTATAATCCCTACAAGAAAATTTCAGGAACTTGCGTTACCTTTTGACACAAAACAGAATCCGAAAAAGACGTTAGAGTTAAAAAACTAGAAATTGATGAAGAAACGTCTTAAATGAAGTTGCTGAAATAATGAAAATGTGTAGCCCGGTTGATAAAGAATCCTCCCATATACATGTTTAAATTAAAGTCAGTTCAACTTCTCGCAGCACGGTGAAGATCGCGCGACGAAACTCCTGAAATTGCATCTTAGAACATCTATTTTTTCTCAGCCAGACAGCAAAGATCCGTTGGCCCGTTATATGAAAGAAAGATTAAGCGTTGAAAAAGACGGAAAATTAAAAATATGATAAGTTTTCCCGAAAGCCATCGTTACTCATCACTCCCCTAAATTAAAAGCTCCCCGCCCATCGTTATTTTTTCAACTTTACATGTCGGATTGATTTTTCAGTCTCGCTTTTAGTTGTTTGTACTTTACCGGCATTCACGCTCTTTTCAATATTACAGTCGCTCGGAAAACGCAGCAATCACTCGGAGAAGTTGAAATCGTTTTCTAGCTCTAACTTAAAATTTGATTGCGACTCCTCGCTGCTAATTGCACAAGATTCTTCTACTGTCTAATTTATATGATGATTAAGTGACAAGTGTGAAGTAGTAGTCTTGTGCGCCAACTACAGTAGAGTCGGTGCAAAGTTGAGTCTTTGAAAATTTATACACACTCGAATCGTGAATAGTACTCGAGTGTCGAGATACTTGTGGAGGTGGATTTTATAACCGACACAGAAAGGGGTCAATGATTCTTCACATTCATGCCTTGATGGATTATCAAGTTATGCATCGTCACATGTAACTTAATTATGCAAATATTAGTTAACGATGATGGAAAATGAATGAAAAATAAGGCGTCAAATGGGTCAAAATGAGGATTAAAAGCGATTCTTTTCTACTGAATTCACTTGCACCCCGACGATAGTCTAAATTTGTAAAATGAATTTTAGCCATTGAGGCCCGACTCAGTGTGCTTGCCGGGCTGTCTTCAGAAGGGTTAAGTGGTGTTTTATAGAATGCGGCCACTTAGCGAGGACCGGAACTCTAAGTGAGCATCTACTCTCTAAACTGCGTAAAGTTATACAGTTACTAGATGTGCTCATACAATTTTTGAAAAGTGACATATGCTCGGTACGATGGTTCAGCAACCCTGGAGGTGTTTTCAGTAACCGATAATTTGGAGTAAAATTCTCGTACAGAACTGGAGTTCTGACGAAATGTACGTCTGAATTACAGAGGTGAATGATGAGAGAAAAATTATGACAAAAGATTAACAAAATATGTTCTTATGTCCACTCACTATTGAAAGTAAATAACAAATTAGTAATCATCAATTATTAGTTTTTCTCCCGAAAACTGCCTCTGTTTTTGTCACGTCATGCAACTCTATTTTTTCGGGGCGCGTCTTTGTGGATTTTCATTAAGAAATTCCTTCATAATTCTTTTTCATCGTGATAGAAGTAATTGTTAATCATCTTTTTAATTTACTTTTCTTCACTTTGTCATTTGATTTTTCTTCAGTGGAGGGCGGGCTCTGCCACCCTCTCCCTCTGCGGACGCTCCACCCAGTGCTGCTATATCTATGTAAATTTTTAGAATGTTGTCTTTATATATGCATGTATATATTTCCTTATAGCTTGATAAGCCTGTAGCTTTCAGTAAGCTTAAAAAAAATGAAAAAATAAAAATTAAGAGATCATTTGATCGAATAAACATAATAGGGTAACTTAATGGTGTGAAATGAACGTTACATATACTCCGAAATTCCCGTTATTATATTTGTGTTCGGCACTAAAAAAAGGATTTCAGAAACATCCTTAAATTCGGTTGATTATCCAGTTATGTATCATCATCGGCAATCTTACCATAATCTTGCGAATAAATTTCAACGCTGATAAAAAATGAATGAAAATTAAAGAATGAGATAGGTGAGAAATGAAAGTATGAAATGAAATGAGTGACTCCTTTCTACTAAATCCACTCGTAAGCCAACGATAAGCCACGAAAGTGACTATTAAAGCAACATGGTAGTGGTGGGGGATATATTTTTACTGGTGTGGTATAACACTGCCTTAACTTCCGTCTCGTAAACCACGAGAGAGAGTCTTGAGTGCAGACTAGCGGTAGAAGGACCGATACGTGCCATGAACCAGAGTAACCAAACTATAATTCACGTGGAGTGTGCAAGGGTTTTGCCATTCCCGTACGGGCCGCAAGAGGGGGAGGGTTATTCCATGCGACTCTTACACTAAACTCCTCCCTCCGTTCACCTCCCATCATGCTCGTATAATTCTGCAAACGATCGAACTACAATTCATTGGAATTGGCTTACTCCTGAGCTATCGTAGAGGTGCCACACTCGTGCTGTAAAAATATGTATGAGCTTATTTTTTATTCAGACATAATTACACATTTATCAGCCTGCGATTGCCTGCTGCAATTCATTATTAAATCTCCGATAACGGCAATAAGATATTGTACTAAATAAACAATGGGACGTTCCACTTATTCGTCGACGTTCTTCAATCTCTAGAATCATTCTAAAATCTTTTTGAAGATACACTCGTATTCTTTTTTCGACAATTATTCCCGAATACGGAACAATAAATAAGAGAGAGAGAGAGAGAGAGAGAGAACCGATGGCAGTGGCCGTGTGGTTAGAGTGCTAGACTGGTATGCCAATGATCCGGGTTCGCTTCCCGTTGCCGGCGGTCAAAATTCGTAGCACTCTGATCTCACGAAAACAAATACGAGAGAGATCACTAAAAACCAAAATAATTGTTAGTTTGAGTCGAGATGTCAATAATTTAACCTACAACAAATCGCCCTCACTCCAACCGACTCTACCCCTGCCACTCCTAGCTCACATAGATGGAAATTTTTCATAAAACTTTGCACTAAAAATAACGAAATTCAAGAACGAATGGTCGGTAAAAAATTACATGACGAATTACAATTCTGGAGACGTTCACGTGAAAACGATTTAGTCCCTCAAATCACAGGACTTCAGTCAGAATATTCATAGCATATTTTTTCCGTAGAACAATGAACTTCGTATTTTTTATTTTCTCTCTTTCTTCGGTGGTTTTCAACTCTTAGCATTATAACCTTAATAAATTAGGATGTAATATAATTATGATAGCCATCTAAGTGATTATTTAATCAAGCCTATACATCAGGAGACTATGAATCCACAGAGATAGTAGGGTAGACACAGACGCGGTAGGGAAGACAGCCTCGAGAGACGATTTCGCATTACGTGGAATAGAGGCGCCGGAGGAGGCTGAAAGAGGTCGGGGATGAGTGAAGGTAAAATATCGATGAGGAGGAGATCGTTGAGGGGCTGGGTGTAATGCCATGACATGCAACGCTCGACCCTTAAGAAATTAGATAGGCAACCCTTGTCGGCTCTAAAGCGAGGTTAAGTCGTCGAGAAGATTAAAGCTTTCTACCTCCCCTCTATACTCCTGCCCCCCCCCCTTCCCCCCGCATTCTCTCTTCTCACTCGCTCTTTTCCATCCTCTTCATACTGCCATGGAGTACAGCCGTTGCTGGACCACTCCGTCTCTACGCGCCGGGACTCTATGAAAAAGACCCCCCTGGGATTGCTAACGACGCCCCTCTCTTTTTTGTTTCTCTTGCTTTCTCCATTCAACCCCCAGTTCTGCACTTTTTGAACTGACTCCTTCACTCTATCTTCTTTATCCCGCCTTTATGGTGAAATATGATGGACGGAGTGATATGGAAGACGCAACGCAAAGGACTAGGTGCGATGTTATTGAAATGATACACGGCATCTCGTGCGATGGCCGCAAAGGGGAAACAAAGTCACAGTAAGGTTGATTTCAATTGGGATCACGAAAAGTGATTTGACGCTTTGAAGCTGGGCAAATTTTTCGAGGAAGAAACCGACGTTAACGCTCAACTCTCAAGATGTGACTTCTTTTGATGTTGTACACCGATCGTCACGTACATCAGACGAGTGAAAACTTTTCCTAATTTTGTTTTTTTCTTCGCCCCTCCTCTCTGTGCATGATTCTCCGTTGCTATCGTACACTTGTTCCTTGGACTTTGTTAACCTTACTCGCTGAGTAACTTTATTCCGTGTAATTCGAGACCAAGAGAGGAATAAGGATTTCTCTTCTCGGGGGATATTAATGGAGGTTATTGTAATTTGACTTCGGTATTGATCGGATCCTTAACTAACCATCGAGACTGGAGAGAGGTACGTGAGATGGGCCAAATTTGAGGGAACGGGGTGGGGGTGGAAATAATGATAAGAAAGTTGGGAATTTCATTCTTGCAAATCAAGGGGATCCACGATGAAAGTTGAGCTGTACTGACAAAATATTTCTATCGCTGTGTCACACGATGGAAGAATGGAAAAGAGGAGAAATAAGTGGATAGGAATGGAGAGACGAGGGCAACCAATGGGCTGGAAAATCGCGTTTCCTCGTGAATTAGGAGAAAACGAACGGAAAAACTAAGATGGTACCGAAAGTAGAGAAGTAGTAATACACCTTATGTATCTTCTTCTTCTATTTGTATTGTGTTCCCAAGTCGAGATGTCGTACCTTCAGAAATAAATTCAGCGTAAAAGTCTTCCTCCTCCATTGTCTCCAGTCGCTTCTGTTCCTGTTTTTTTTTTTTTCTTACTGTAGAGTTTATTTATCCGCCCCTGCAATTGCCTCTATCACTCTACGAAGAAAAAAACATGGAGAATAGAAAAAATGTGTAATATGGTGTAGGGATGACTAAAAGGGTATGAAAATGCGCCACCGGTGTAGGGAAAATCGCATCACGAAAAGTGTGATCGTGTGAGTGGGTGGAAGACTCGAAGTGATGTTTGAGAGGATAAGTAGTAGTGTGAGATTTATTCAACGCAATGTTAGCCCAACGTGAATGGGAATCGAAAGAGAGTATCGGCTGATCGAACGAACTTTCGTTTCAATATACGGTTTTCACACAATTTCCTGTGCTTTTGTAAACATGTTTGCCATATTAGCATGACAATTTTTACGTCCAATAAAAAATTGAATAAAAAGTACAGCAAGTGAGGTAAAAACAAAATTCTCTAAGGAGACAATTGTCATGGTAATTTATCAATTCATTGCTGATTTCTTGAGGCCTTTCTCCATGTCTATTTTTAAATTCTACCATTTTGCAGAGTTCTCTATCGATCGAGTCGTTCAGTGGGGCTTTCGTGTAGCAAAAAGTAAAAACGGCAAATCATCTCCTGTAATTATAAAATTGAGGAAATGTAATTTCAAGCCCGGGACTGGCGTAATTCTCAGTGTGAGTGCAGGTGAAATGATGTACGAAGGGCTGCAAGTACAGCCCCTCTTTTTCATGTTGTATAATAGTGTACGGCATATTCTCACAAGCTCACACTGAGAACTCTAAAATGAGCGAGGGTGCTGGATCGTTCTATGTACTATTTCCGCCAAAACTCTCGCCCACTCTCAGAAATTAGAATTCATTTCTTCGAACGTTTCAATTTTCAAACACGCCAGTAGGGTCGCGCTGTACTCTGGAGACTAACAAAAAATGGAGCAAGGAGACATGAAGGAACACACAAAAAAAGCACCATTCCCATTACATCTTTGTCTCAGCAGAGGAGAGAACTTTTCTTTGATTCCACTGTACTCTGAGCTCGCCACTCGTCATTTTTTTTTATATGTCAACTCTGGGCATACTATTTTTCCGTTTACAAATTGTTCATTAGAGTCGAGTTTAATTTATCAAACGCTTTGTCCCTAAATTTTTTTCCCGAAAACTCATAGCGCTGGAGCACCAGTATAATTTTCAAGCGGCAGCATGGTATGGGTTGAATACCAAACTTTTATAATAACTTGCCACCGCTCGGGAATAAAAATGTTCTAGCTCTTCAACTTTTTAGCTAGAAATATGGTGGAGTTCTAGATACATGGGCTTCATTTTTTAATGTATGTTATCGAAAAAACAATCGCGAAGGAAAAAACAAGTGATGAAAAAGACGAAAGAATATCAGAGTTGATGAAAAAAAATAAATCCAAGGCAAAAAAATTCTCCCAGGTATGAAAGACAGGAGAATAACGGTGCGTGGTCCCGTTCATCTCCATCTACTGAACAATCAAATTGCGGATATTCTTTGTCAAGGACCAACCCGCTGAAAACTGAAAAGAGAAGTAATAAAAAAATATTAAAAAAAAAAAAGAAAAAACGAAGCGTGAAGGGTGAGAATATAGCATTTTGCAAACGTTCGCAATTGAAATCAAAGGGAAAATGCTGGGGTCGCGGGAATTTCAGGACGATAATGGTCGGCATCAGTCACCAAAGCTTCCCTCGTCATATTTTCATTGAAATGAAACGAGAAAGAACATTCTACCTGAGCATGTGACATATTGGAAACTCAAATATAACGAGTCCTTGCGGTGTTCATTTCTTGAATGAAAATCTCGCTTCCGGTTTCATTTCGCCATGGGAGTATTTTCAACATGATTGATGCAAGATCTCTACTGGAGATTAAGCTCATTATTATACAGCTGCGGTTTCCCTAGAATAGTATCTCAATATCACGTTTATTAGCTCAAAATCAAGGACAAAACAAAGGTAAAGGCGAATTACAAAAGTAATAACAGTTCACTTTCAATTGTTCAATTACCTTAGATTAGATAAACTATCATTTTGAATTTAGAAGCTTAATTTGGTCCAAGTAATTCTCAGCAAAAAAAAATAATTTTGTATTCATTTTTGTATCTTTGATGACTGCATTTTGGATAGTGAAACGTGCGCTTACTTTAAAGGTAATTTCTCTCCAAGTTTTCAGTCAGGAAAAAATATAATTTTACAAATCCAATATTTATTAGTTTAAAGCCAATTTTTGTGAGTTATTTTCTATAATTGGATTGTTAAAGAATACTCGACGGAAAGCATTATATGTTTTCCAATTGTTCTCTCTGTGCAATATTGAGGTACAGAACGTGTACAGGAGAGTTAGTCAAGTGGAAATTGTACATTAGGATTGAGATTGGAAACAAACGATGAGGATCGAGTCTCGATATCGGCCAAGGCCACGAGTTGGAATGTTGAGAGCTTCACAATGGATTGTTAGTCAAGGGGGCTTTCCGATAATCATCATCATTGGTATCTCTCTTACACAAGCCATTACAGTGAATAGAAGCATCACATTCGTCAAACGGTCTGCAAATAATTTTCCGCTCTATTGTATTACTTGACAAATACTCTATTGAATGAGTTCACTCACACTTTCTGTTGAATCTCTTGATAATTCTTGTTATCAGTACCACTCTTGTCGTATATATCTCAAACAACCACTTTAATTTTTTTTTCCACCCGAGTCCAGCTTCAACTATGTTAAACTACCCACTGACGTCGTTCTTCATGTTTATATGCAACGAGAAACTCAACTGCGTTCAGGACCCACAAAGCCCTTTTCCCCCGGTGAAAACCACATGGCATTTTCCCGGATGTACCCGAGCTATTCTCCTCGAGATTTTCCACTTGGCCGCAGAAATCCTCCCACCAGGATTTTCCTATTTGCTTGCTAGGGATATCAAGACAAGTTTTCTCAGCGAAATCATTTCTCTTGTTGTAGGTCTCTCAATGTCCCGGTGAGAATAGAATAACAAATACTGGTTTTATTACCCTCTTTCATCCAGTTTCTACCTTACTATTCATTGATTTCTTTTGTTATGCATGGAGAAAACATGCTGCACGGAGAGAATTATATAGTAAAATTTACAATGGTGGTGGAAGGTTCTAGTATGGCAACATCGTAAAAGGGTTTTAATCTGATTCTACATAGTGATTCTGACTATATTCCTGAGTAAAGACCACGGCCGGTCCTAAATCGGTCTCCTTATTAGATGCGATACTAATTGCCATGTTCATGAAACGATTTTTTTTGTTCAAGCTTTGGTACATATTTAAATCCATTTCAACATACGTAAGAATTCCATTCTTCTTCTTTTTTTTTAGATTCGTCACAGATTAATGGTTGGATTCATTTGTATAAATATGTGTTTTTGTTTGCCTTATTGTTAAGCAGTTTAATTCTAAACGACCAAACATCAGAAATTGGCAAACGAAAATTCGTTTTCAGTTTTTATCAGAAGAATATTTAATCAGCCGAATTATATATTTTTATTTCTTATTTGAATTTGTTTATTGGGCCCGGAGAGGTCATAACTGGCGATCGTACGAAGGCCTTCTGCCAAAGTAAATCCACAATATATTTTCGAATTTTTTTCCTAATAAGTTGAATATTCAATAGTGAATACATCTAATTCCCATAAACAACATATATCAATGAACTAAGCCTACCTAAAAAGTCCTTTCATGTATAGCATACCTTGGAAAATCGAAGTCACTGAGAAGCTGAAATATAACACTCACGTAGACTTCATTCCCTGGATGAAATCATTTCTTCTAAAAAAGAGGATTATCAAATTCTGTGATCGAAAGTGGAGAGTCGTCGAATTAGCGCTTACCACTTGCAGATCCATCTACATTAAGGACCGGGAAGGGGAGAAGGGATTTCTGCGGTGGGGATATCGGGAACGATTGCGCATGTTCGGTATTTTCAGCATTTATTATCTAGAGCATTCCCTCGGCCCCAGTCTCCCTTGAAATTTCTTAATTTATAATATGGAAATATTGATCACCACTGCGCGTACATCCAAGAGCGTTTGCCTGCACATTTCGGTTGGTAACTCCGTTCCAATATGTTGAATATTTCACTAGAAAATGCTCATGAAACAACGGAGTTTTCAAGTGAAGCGAAGCTCATGTGGCAGTCTCGACTTGTAAATGCTTTTGGTCAGGTAGTGGCATGGTCCGTCATAGAAGCTAGACTAAAACCGATAAATTCCACAAACTTTTCTGGTAAATGGTCAAATAACATTAGCTTTTGACGTGCAAACATTCGTGTCTCTACCACGCTAACCGAGAGAATGTTCACTCAACTGTTCGCTAATAGATATCCGGAAACTAATTCGAAATAACTCAGACATAACTCACAAATCCAGTTCTTAATAGCATACGCTACTGCAGAATCTGCGTCGCTCTTCCATTTTTTTTTTCATTCTAACTAAACAAATTAAGCAAACAGACTGGATATCGAGTAGGTTAACATACGAAGCATAATTGTTTAAATTATTGTATTTGAATTGCTAACAGCTTTGCCGTAGTCTTACACATGAATATGATTTGTTGATTGTACCTTTTATAAAATTCATATTACCTCATAGGATGCTCATAAAATTCCAACAAGATCTACACGAAGCCGTTCTAAAACCACATGAATCCCCACATGATCCCATGCCACCCCAAACGATCCCGTACCCGCTGAAACCAAAACGGGTGAATTATAATTTTTCTCTCTTGCATTCAACTTTCGTAAAAACAGCTCTGGATTTATTTTTTTCCAGATTAGTACAAGTTATTGCTGCCCAAAAATCGACAATTTAAATGCCATCAAAACTGAGAGCAACCAAAACTCTCTTTCACTGAGAAACCTAAATAAATATAGAGAAATGTCTTCTCTTTACCCGTGGACTCCTTCATTGCACGACCCGCATCACAAAAGTCTCATGATACGGGTAGTTTCTCCCCCAATTATACTAATGGAGATCGAAAGCGTAGGGGAGTGAGAAGCAGAGACGGCCTGGCGAAGGGGAAGGGTGAGGGGGGAGGAGGGAGAGCAAAAAGGGCGACTCTAGAGTGAGGAGTAACGCTTGCCAATAAAAAGTGAACAGCTACCCGGAGGAGACGGTGGCTTTCAGGTTTATCTACGACTTGCGGAAACGCCGGTTGGTTACCGAGAAGGCAAAACTGTACACTAACTCTATATGCTCTCTGGATTGAGAAGGAATGCGCAAGAAATCAGATCATTAATTAAATAAGGAATCCAACAGAAAACCGCGTTTATACTGCATCAGTTGAATGAAGTAGTGATATCCAATTCCATTATTCCATTATTCCATTAAAATGGGGTTTGATAGAATAGCCTTATATTTTTAGGAAATCAGTCGTGAAATTTTTAGAGCTAAATTCTGTAATTATTAACATTTATTTACAAAATTTAATGTACTTTCTTCAATTCCCATGTTAAATGAGATAATTACTGGATGAAACTAAATCTAAAGAATACAATTGCTTTTCAACAAATTTCTATGCTGGTATGAATAGATAGTAGATACAATTAAAACACATCCAATTACCCACAATTTTTAGTCCGTGGACCAACAATTTATATTTTATTAATTTTTTATTCAAATAATTACTTCATCGTCATTTTCACAAATTCCATTTAAATTCTTCTTCCTGATAGATTTTTTTAACGCTACCGAAATGATCAGTGAAATCATGTCGTTCTTCTCACCTCGCATAGTTAACAATGCCAAAAAATACTGAAGACGTGATCCTCAAAATCAATGACATTGAAGAATCCCTAAAATGTCCACAATATCCTCACCTAAATGTCTTAATTTGTCTCACTCCGGGTTACTTCACAATCGTAAATCGTAAAAAAAAATCGTTGTACGTTTTTTGCGTTCGAATTTACCATTGTCTTGAAAACATCTAAATCTACAAATATGTGATTTTTAGATGAGGATGTTCTTAGCGTATTTTCTACAATTATGAATTTCACACACTGCAACCATTGGCATCACAGAATAACTCAATTTGATATAATTAGTCTTATCTCTGAACCTTACCTGATCTACAATGAACTTCCTACAGAATTCTAATAATTATAACTAATTCGTTGAAGCAGTTATATTCAGACGGTTGTATGTTTACGAAATTCTGTACATTCCATGATAAATATCTGATGGATCGGCTTGGCTTGGAGAGTGTCTATTTTGAGTATCAACTCTGCCCTATTGACGCAGCACATAGAATCTACGAGTAGTCGGCAGGCAAGCAGTCTCAGTGCAGGGATAGAACTCTCTCAGCTCCTAGACGTCAACTGTCAAAGTCTGTTGGGGCGGTCAGGCAACTGTAACCTATATCGTACTACACTGGGGCCCTTCTACTCTACACTATCAGAGTCTCTTGTCCGTCATTTAACCCCACCGAAATTCCCACACTAGTCTACAACGTTCACGCGTAAATCCTTCACGCATGTATAAACTGAAGCTAATGAGGTGAAACAAGCCGATTCACCAGGCGCGTGTTTGGACGCATTAAGCTCACAGCCTCAAGGGATAACACTCATTTTACTGGATACTGCACATCTCTATTCAAGCACCCAAGTCCCAGGCTAATTGTTCATCGTATTCCCGTCCGTATTGGCACTTCATTCTAAATCAGGAATTTTGTTCTATTAGCTGGGACTAAAATCCCTAAATTTTGATAGGGCATCATACATACAATCATCTGTAATGCACGTCAATCATGCGGGATATTGGCAGTCTGCTGAATCGGTAAGAGGTTCCTCCACCTAAATCGCTTATTGTTATACTACCCGGTGTACAATGCAGTCGATAACGACTTGTGGATAACGCCATAGTTCGGCATATACGTTCGATAATATATCGACCGATAACAGTGATGGAGTGACAGTGTCAGTATTCGGAAGCATATAAGCCGATGATAACCCAAAGCCCAGTGACCACTTGTGCTTTCGATCGGTATTATACTAATCAGCCTGCGGTGATCGTTGGATTTTCGTTGCCACCAAATAACACTATAGTTTAAATAGACGTCCGGGTGATAACCACTTGGTTCCGTTGGAGCGAGTAATTTTTATTGCATCCCAGCAACTACTACATTTATTACACAGACATTGACATGAATACCATAACTACGCGTCATTCTGGTTGTTAAGCAGGATTTCAGAAATCCATTGCATCCTTGTATCATTCATTCTCTAACCGAAAATAACTTTGCCTGTCCGTATCAATGCATCCTAACTTTTTCACCGGCTTCCAGGTTGTATGCGTCAGAAAAAGATCTTTTTGGCCCAGGGAAAAGGAATTGCAACTCTAAAACTACTGGGTTTCTTGGTGGCATGGGCCAGTCTCTTGTGTCTACGCTTGAAATGATCCTAGCCTGCAGGCACAATGCCTTAATATTGGCTGACCAGATGCAAAAGGCTGTCATCCTTGAGTTTCCTCGGTTACTTAAGCAACATGACTCTGAACTGCAGTAATAAGCTCACGCCCTGATTGGAGAGAGAGCACTACTGCAGAGCCATTAGGGCGTAATTGTATCAGTTAGCTTGCTTCGTGGTCTCCGAAATGAATCCGGAACCCTCGAGGATGATCCCTCGATCTCATTCACGACTATAAAAAATTATAAATAATAATAATAATACACCAGTCTATTGTATCTGCGCTTGGAGCGATCCTAGGCTGCGGACGCAAAGCCTTAATATCTGCTGGCTAGATACAGAAGGCCGTTATCCCTGGGTCTCTTTGACTACTTAGGTAACTTGATTCCGTACTACAGTAGGGTTCACCCTCTATTTGAAGGGAGCCCTCCTGCAGAGCGATTAGAACTCGTTTGTGTCGCTTAGCTCACAGGGGGATTCTCGAGGTGAAGCAAGAGCCCTCGATGATCATCCAGTGATTTCATTCAAGAGATAATACTTGAATAATAATAATAATGTTCCAATTGAATTAAGTTGAACACCTAAGAAAATTCGTTAAATAGGGAATTTCACTTAATTTACGATGGAAATATGAAAAATAGCTTCTAGGATTTTATTCACCTTTTATTCGATGTCTCTTTTTCATAAAAAGAAAAGAAAATCATGAGAAATCATTGGAGAATTCCTACAGAAATATTTCTACAGAAAATGGCGCAATAGAAAAAGTGGCATAGAAGTATAAAATCCTTCATTACATTTGGAACTTGAGTGATTGGTTAATATACAAAGCCATAGTGCACGCAAAACAAAGCAATATTTCGGGCTTTCGGTTAGGCCATGACATGAAGTATATTTATTATATATTTATTTTTTTATTATATATTTATGCACTAGCCTTCTGAAAGACGTCGTTTCGTATATAACACCAAAAAACATAAGTCAAAACCCACTCTCCGTAATAGCGTATCTCCGTCATCTCTAGCCAGGTCGATGTTGAAGGATCCTCCTGTGTCTTCACAGCTATGTGTAGTTGGATATCTTGGCAGAAGAAAGAGTAAGATAGGAGCGAGAAAGAGACGGCTTACGAGCTATCCCATGACGCCTTCTACA
This sequence comes from Psyttalia concolor, assembly GCA_030522845.1. Taxonomy (NCBI): domain Eukaryota; kingdom Metazoa; phylum Arthropoda; class Insecta; order Hymenoptera; family Braconidae; genus Psyttalia; species Psyttalia concolor. The sequence continues at coordinate 1,988 of JAPYZM010000007.1, read as the reverse complement.
GACGTCCCTAGCCCCTCTTTCCCTTCTACCTCTCTATGTTCCTTCCCGTATCCAACATCAAAATTGCATTTCCAATTGCGCCTCTTCTCCTGTTGGCCAAGCAAGAGCTCTCACTCTTTGCCTCTCCTCCTCCGGTTCACTCCGTTCCATCCCTTGTGCTCACAAAGTCCCATACACTCGGCGTGCTTCAGTTTTCTCTCCACATACCTACAGCGCACACTGTAAGGGGTCACCTGCCACGCCCAGGTGCTCCAACGACCCTTCCAGCACACCCACGTATTCTCTAGTCACGAGAAAACTTTTCAGAAAGCCACACCATTGTCATTTTATGTAGTGGTCACTCAATTAACTGGTTCGTATACAGCACAACCGAAGACATTGCAAGATAGAGAGATAGAGAGAGAGAGAGAGAGAGAGAGAGAGAGAAACCCTTCTAACCTCGTCGTGTCCTTGGAAAGTTTTGAAGTTAGTACTCTGATACGATCAGTGTAAGTAATTTCTCTCATTAAACGTGGTTAAGTATTTTAAGCTTGATTGACTAGCTTCACAATCATAACTACATAGTATATTACAATATTGAGCAGGGAAAGAATATTTTTGATAAGTATGAGTACACTCATATCAGCTAGAAAAGTTTTTATTTCGTTCATCTGATGAAACAATAAAATCCCTAGCATCTTCTAGGAATCAATCTATCCGTTGATGTGTGCCAAGCAATAGTAATGCACCTTGCTGATTTGACGTATCATCTCGTTTAGTAATGATTAGAGATGGGGAGATGGTGTTGTGTCATCGTCCAGTTCGCCAAGCCTTTGCAACAATAGAGCCCTCTGTGCAGCCATCCTCACAGTCTCACCCTCTTCCGCCAATGTTTCCATCCAACCATTGAATCGTGGCACGGAACCAAAACAGAGTTAACCAACAGTTTCCACGGACGTACGTACACTATTCCAGCATAATTGCATAGCCCGCTATTAATAATTAGACGTGCAATTGGACGTCATCCCTGGATACGCGTGATTCGATTTATCGGAGCGTACAGCGGGTTATACCTTGCGTGGAATATCGATTCTATTCGGTACATATAAGGTGTTACCTCACCTCCACCTCTTTATACGTTACAAGCGTGGGGCGTTGGTTCAACGATCACCAGGGCTCACTATCGTTGGTTTTGTATCCTCTATCTTTCACCGTGTATATGCCCTTTTCCCACTCTCCCCTTTCTGACCAATCTCCTCTGGGAATTCTGGAGGACCACCAGCACTCACTCCAACCGACTATAGCGGAACAGCCTCATCCCACTTCTCACTACTCTACATCGTTGCTCTCTTCGATCTCTCGTACTCTACCAAAACCTCTATCACTCCAAGTCACGTACGCCCCAGCGACAAAACTGGATTCAGACATGACTCGCAGTACGTTTGGTTTGCGGATAACCTGTCGCTTCGATCCACATAGTTTGATTTCTAAATCTTATTTTTAAGGCTCTTTGGCTTGGCTCATTTTTTTTTATGTATCGATATTGGGGTGGCAGAGGGCGAGAAAGACGCCGAAGCGAAATAAAAATTTCATGAGATTTGTCGCTATGGATTTATTTATTTGACGTATCGTGAATGAGACTTTCCCTTTGATGAATATGTCACTCATAAAATGTGGACAAATTCCACTCATTTACTATTTGAAATACTCTCATGTTTGTTACATTGAAGGCTTATGCAACGGCTGATTTTCATCCGGTTTGGCGAGTAGTTTGGGGAGCATAGCCCCAGGTAAAACAAAAGGTGTTGCGTTTCAATTTTGATAGAAACCCCGGAAATCTTGCCTGAGGCATATACTCAACGCTGAGAAACTTGAATTTTCATGAACCTCATATACCTTTATGCAGTATCTTCCTTGCTCCCGTTCACAGGGATATTCAAGCTTGAATTTTAATATACACGTCGCATTCGTTAACATGTTTATTAATATCCACCTTGTATCTTCTTGTG